>JACEVL010000785.1:715000-824813 GCA_020284085.1 Aporrectodea caliginosa
GGAAGAATGATTATGTGGTATGCCAATGGAAAGTAGCCGTTGTTCGAATTGGTGACAATGTTACTCAGTGTGGTGTGAGAGGTTGTTGCTTTCAGAGAGTCGCGGTGGTGATTCCTCGGAGGAGCGGCCGTGTTCTCCGAAAACGTGGACGCGTGAAGGAACAATCGGCGTACCTGAAGCGTATGTGTGAGCAATTGGAGCCTACACGAAATCAGAAGTTGTCAGGAGCTATACGAAAGTAGGCCTACCTACGCCTTGGAGTTCCGTCATTGACCTGGACTTTTGACTTTGTTTCCGAACTTTTGGAGTCGACCGTCGGAGTTGTTTTGGCCTGTTGCCAGAGACTTTCTGTAGTTAGTAGAGTGCAGAGACTTTCTATAGTTAAGTAATGTTTTGAGATTTTTCATTATTGTCGTTGGAATTTAGTTGAAATGAACATTATGCTAAACTTTTGAAAAGAACGATATTTAGTTTCAATTGCACTGAACTTTATGAACATTATGATCTTCGTCAACCTATGGGTTGCCTCGCATTTTAAGGGGAGGGATATGTTGCATGTAGGCGCTTGGCCTTAGCACGTGTAGCTGTAGCACGTGATGGTTCTGTAGGATGGGCCACGCGCCTAAAGCTTTTGGCGCCATTACTCTACTATAAATCTAGTCGCGTTTCCTGTATTGCCAAGTCTAGTTCCGACTGGCTTCAAGGTTGCTTTGTCGTTTGGTTTCGCCTGTTTGTACGTCGACGCGTCTGTTCGTTTGGTCTCCTGCGGGATGACATTTGTATCGCTGTTCTTCGTCGAATCCTCTGTTAGGATTGCTAGGTTGTTCGTTTGGACGGTTTTGATGCTGTATCGTTTTGTCTGCTGTTCTGCCGTTGTTCGAAAGGTATAATAATTTCATTGTAAATAGATAATAAATCATGTGTTATATTACTCGGGACTCGTAAGCAGTTTCTCTCTAGCATAACACGCCACAATATATAGGAAGAGTTCACTTTTATGTGCATGCATTATTTTCCTTGTGAATGTTGGTAATAAAGACAGTCGTACTTTTCGAAAGAGTGACAATTCGTATGTTAAGTAAGCTATCACACGTGGTGGTAGTCTACAATCATGATAATAATAATAATAATAATAATAATAATAATAATAATAATAATAATGTGCATCCAACAACGAAGGCTTGACCTTCCTTTCGGACCTGGGACAAAAGCTCTGCACCGCCACGGGGGACCAACGGGAAACATCTTTTTTATTCCAACGCCTCTCGCTAACAATTCAACGATTTAATGCGGTTGCGTTCAGAGGCACTTTCACCAGCCAGGAAACAGACGAATAGGGCCATTCCGGATATTTTACATTCTTATAATTAATATTCAAGTCCCTGAGGGATCCTGTATACCTCGGGGCATAAAAAAATAATAATAATAATAATAATAATAATAATAATAATAATAATAATGCCCGCCTTTTTGGCTTCGGCCGCGGGCACCCTCCCCACTCAGTCCCTCATCTTGGGAACAACACTCGAGAACGCAGACACGGCCTACACTTCAGCGCGTTCGCAATGGATGGAACTCACCAAGATTTCCGACCCAACGGCCATCCCCAGTCACAAACAATCACAATGGGATGGGCCGTTGCTGCAGGAGGTCTTATCGTCGGTTAGTGGCGCACTGCAGGACCCTTACGACCAGGCCAGACTAAGAGCGGTGCAGTTCCCTCATGCCTCCGACTGGCTACATGCCCTCCCGTTGACCGCATATGATCTGAGGATGAGCGACGAGGCCGTGAGAGTTGCGGCCGGTTTACGCTTGGGCCTGGCCATTTGCGAGCCGCACACGTGCGCATGCGGTGCGCCGGTGTCGTCCAGAGGCTCACATGGCCTCTCCTGCCATTTGGGGTTTGGACGTCAGGCTAGACACTGCGCCGTCAACGACATCATCTACCGCAGCCTCAACAGAGCCGGCACCCCTGCGGTTAAGGAGCCGTCTGGCCTCACCAGATCGGACGGGAGGAGGCCTGATGGCCAGACCCTGATACCGTGGGGCAACGGGCGGAACTTGATATGGGACGCGACGGTGGTGGATACCGTGGCCGCCTCATACATTCCTGAGACGGCGACCGAAGCTGGAAGGGCGGCGGAGTTGGCTGCCACAAGGAAACACACCAAATACGCTGATCTGCAGAGGAGGTACACCTTCGTCCCTGTAGCCCTGGAGACCCTTGGCCCTCTCAACGGAGAGGGTCTCGCCTTCATCTCCGAGATGGGTCGCCGCCTGACGAAAATATCCGGAGACACCCGAGAGACAGGATTCATCCTCCAGCGCCTTTCGGTTACGGTCCAGCGTTTCAACGCGGTTGCCTTCCAGGGCACCATGTCGAGGTTGCCCGGCGCTGAGGAGCGACCAACTCAGCAACACTAAGCCTTACCGTGTTTTAACAATGACAACAACAACAATAATAATAATAATAATAATTATTATTATTATTATTATTATTATTATTATTATTATTATTATTAATATTATTATTATTATTATTATTATTATTATTATTATTATTATTATTATTATTATTATACACATTTATTTCTTCATAAAGACAACAAACGTATGTACAGACTGATTAAAAGTAACTGTTTTCAATATTTTTATAAGATTAAAGACTGATTAAAAGGACTTTATTATTTTTATTATTATTATTATTATTATTATTATTATGCCAAATTTATTTCTTCATAAAGCCAACACAAACTTATGTACAGACTGATTAAAAGTAACTGTTTTCAATATTGTTATAAGCTGTCATTCTCCTTGGCTACAGTGTTGTTGCAATCTGTGGTGCCTAAAACAGATAGAGAGTTTCCAATTTGTAGGGCCACTGATAGGCGTTGTAGTAGATGACTGGTTTCACGCTGGTCGCCTGTCGCTGCTGAGATCTTGCCTCCAAGTTCTCGAACAAACTGCAGTGATTCTGTGTGCCAGCTTCCTGCAGTTTCGACTGCTACAGGAACGAAATGATGTGATTGTGTGATAGCAGCATACTTGGTTTCCTTGTTGCGAGCTGCCTTTTCCGCTGCCGCACCTGCGATTTGCGATGTTAGATGTTCGTAGGATGCAGCGAAAGTGTCTGGTACCGTCACATCCCACGCCATGCAACGACCACTATGCCAAGGTATGATGGTGACTCCGTCAGGCCTTTTGCCGTCAGATCTGGAGAGGCCATTGGGCTCTTTGATAGCAGGGATTTTGGCTCTGGTGAAAGCCCGCCAAATAACGTCATTGAGCATGCCATGTCGATGTTGTCTTCCTGCTCCTTTGACGCAGGAGAATCCATGATGGCCGTTGGATTCCACTATGACACCACATTTGCAGGTGTGTTTTTCACACAGTGCAGTGCCCAGCCGGATGCCTGATGCTATTCTTAAGACCTCTCCTGACATCCGTAATCCTGCTGTTGTAATTGGAAGTGCATGGAGCCAGTCTCCGGAGTGTGGTGATTGAATGGCTAACAATCTGGCTTTAGCAGCAGAATCATTTGCTCTTTCCGATAGGCCTTGAAGTGCATTTGAGATGAGTTTGCTGTCCCATTCTCTTTGTATATGAACCTTCTGCTCGATGGGAGGAGGTGCGTTCGATTTCGATGACCAAGAACTTAAGGCCTCCTCTACCAACGGGTCTGTGATTGTTAGAGGAACAGCGTGTAGCAGTCGGTCTTGAAGGTTTCGCGTGCCAGCGGCTGATGCCAAAAAGGCGGAAGTTGCCAGCATAACGGCACTACGAATCCCCAGACCACCGTTTCTAACAGGTAGAGATGCCTGGATCCATTGATCGTCGCTCATGTTGATATTGAGAAGGCTACACAGGCCTGTTCTCAAGACTTCGTCGAAACCACATAGAAGTTCTTCGTTTAAGAAGCAGGCTGAAGTTCTTAATGTGTACAGCAGCTTAGGAATGCTTAAGCTGCTCCTCAGCAGGGTGAATGAGTCGTGTGGGTGTAGCATCTCAAGCCTTGTTACGACTTTCTCCAAATCTTTTATCTTTTTCTGGATGGTTTTATCGACAGCCTTGCCTGGCAGCAGCGGTGCTCCCAACAATGACAAATCTTCAACGGCGATATTTTCAAACTCGGCGAAGGTCTGAATATTCTTAGCTTCGTCGTAGCTTCTAGCAGATGTTTCGCATTTTGTTCGATTCAGCTTTAGACCGTACATGGGCGCCTCTTTCTCTATCAAGCGGATGTCATGTTCAACTTGATCGATCGGTCCAGCAAGAGTAAGATCGTCCATATAGCCTATAGTGAATGGAGATGTCAAACTCTCTAGAAGCGGATGTATTGCCAGACAAAACTCCAGTGGTCCTAAAGGGTCGCCTTGCTGGGTGCCTTCCTCGGAAAGAATTGTGTGCTGTCTGGTTTGTAGTTGGGGGGCGTAGGCATAGTTGTCATATACGTATCTGTATATTTCTGGAACTTTTGCTGCCACCGCCTCTAACATTGAGTCCCTTCTCAGAGCATTGAAGGCATTCGAAAAGTCCAGTTTCACTATAATATGGTTTTCAGGCATAGACTGTAAGTAACGTCTGGTTGCGTGAACAGCAGCCTCGGCTCCTCCTGAAACTCCCACGCCGACTTGAAGTGGTGACAGATTTTGAGATAAGTATGGAGTCACAACATGGCAGACACACTTAGCAGCAAGCCGCCGCCACGTGTATCCAATCGTGATTGGTCTTATTCCGCCATCCTTTTATTATTATTATTATTATTATTATTAATATTATTATTAATATTATTAATATTAATATTAATATTAATATTAATATTAATATTAATATTAATATTAATATTAATATTAATATTATTAATATTAATATTAATATTAATATTAATATTAATATTAATTAATATTATTAATATTAATATTAATATTAATATTAATATTAATATTAATATTATTAATATTAATATTAATAATAATAATATTATTATTATTAATATTAATAATATTAATATTATTAATATTATTAATATTATTAATATTATTAATATTATTAATATTATTAATAATATTAATAATATTAATAATATTAATAATAATAATAATAATAATAATAATATAAAACAATAATACTGCCCTCATAAGAAATAACTGTGCATCTGCAAAAGCTGCTTTTGAGACAAGTGCAAAAGACTCAACTTAAGTAAGTAAGTATATTCTTTATTCAACCAATTGCATATCCGCACTTTGGTGTACATACATTCATACAGAGTATAGCATTCTTATTATAAACGATCTGCGTGAGAGATTGTCCGCTTGTGGAATAAAACGGTCATGTAATCTCGGGCGCAGGGTGTAGGGGAGCGGCTTTTTCGGGGGGGAGTAGCCCATGGAGTACATGCCCCGGGTTTCCTAGGACCGCAGAGAAGTGTCGCAAAGATGCTCAAACGATGGACTGTCCTCTGGCAGGTACCGCTGCCAAGTAGATCATATTTGTATTGTTAGTCTTTATTGCTTTTCACCAATATCTGTAACAAATACCTAGGATTTTTAAAGGAAAAAAGAATTTTAAATTATATTGAAAATGTCAGTTAATGTGTTTTTATTTAGCTGCGAAGACACTAATTTTTAAAAGCAACTCGTCTGTGGAACAATACGACAATTTACTCATAGTTCAGTTCAAGTATAACAAGCATTATTTTAAAAGATATAAAACCAGGACTTAGTCTTTCCCGTGCAGGTCTGCACATCGAGTAACGACATCTCCAGGAATCTCAAGTCGTCTCCGATGGTTTCCTTCCAGCTCTTCCATCTTCCTCTCTTCCTCAAATTCCAAAATTCCAGGACATCACTTGTTTGACTCTTCTCTCTTCATCCATCCAACATCTGCTTTACAAAGTGCTGTCAAGTGCCATTGTTGATTAGGGGAGACCGGGGTTGGTTGCAACAAATTTCATATTTTCATGTGCCATATTTTTATTTTTGGAACAAGCTAGAACCATTTTGGCCCATATATACCCTTTATATCTCAGCACCAAAACAAGCTATAGTGACGATCTCAGTGATCAAAGATGTAACCACAATAGCTAACTGAACAGAGGGGTTCAAAGTGTTGCAACCAACCCCGGGCCGGTAATGGTTGCAACAGCTCTGGGGAAGGTTGCAACACTGTTGAAAGTAGTATAATTATTCAACTGAGGCTGCATTGCCTTGGGCCTACTGAGGCCTGCCTACATAAAAATGTAATAAATTGAAGAAATTCAAAATTAAATCTAATCAAAGGCATCAATCAAGATATTGAGCTGTTTTTCTGCAATAATCGTCATGTAAAAATGTTCGATATAATTATATTCTCGATAGGCGTATAGTCTTCATAGCAGGCTAGTCTACTTCTACCTATCTACTGTAGAGTAGGCTTATAAGTTTCAAGATTTGATTAAAATTTGTAGAGCTTTTCAAGCCTTCAAATTGTAACCAGAAAAAGAAAACTGGAATATTATCTGTCTACTGACTCGCTTAGTACCACCCATTATTAAGGGACAAGGCAGTTTCTTCATTATGTCCTCCATTGGAACCGGATATGGTCTTGACTGTTCTGGAATTACAAATCGAACAGTTTCTTCCTCGTCAAATGTACGCCTAGTCGATTTTGTGGCAAGATATGCGACCTCCCTTTTTTTTTAGATCATCCGACGACGAATTGTCGGCTATAAGAACCACAAAAATTAGCTGTATTTTTAAGTCCTTGAAGTTTAACCAGCACGTAATCACTTTGTATTAACCCTCAATGGGTCCTTGTCAGAAAGTTACGTTCCAGGTCCTTGGGGTTCAAATGCACCCCCTAAGTGTTTGAGAATATAAATCAACGATACGCTCTGTCTACCGGTAATCGAATACCATGTATTTTATATAAACATACTGTTCAATGTTTTATTTATTTATTTATTTATTCAACACATTTATATAGCGCCCCTTCAGGAAATAAACCGACTCAGAGGCGCTCTCTGCGCTGGACTAGTCGATGGTAAGATATGCCATACGGCCAACATATTACACCAGTTAACAAATGACATAATTATCTAAATCGTACATTTGTCACACAGTAAATTATTGACAGAGTGTGCCGGACAAGCAGGCCTAGAGCACTTATCGCAGAATTTGCGCGTCTTCCTGTCACACTCGCGCGGGCACAGATGACAACGTCCCTGTGTCCTCTTCACTTTAGCTGGTATCTCAGTTCCTGCTTCAAATTCTCCAGAGTCCAGTTCTATAAGTTGGATTGCGTCCATGATCGGTCCTCTGAGCAGGGCTGGCTTGTCCAAACGTCTTCTTATAAGTGGCTCGGCAAGAGACTCCCCGAGACTGATGATGAATTGGCGACGACGTATCGCTTTGGACGACTTATTCCAGTCAGGGTTATTGCACATCCAGATCACGAAACTGGCAATGGCAGCTGTGTCAAGCATGTCAAAGAATAGGACCATTGGCCACCTGTTGATCTTTCGTTTACATGAGTAGATGCAAGCCAAATGATCCATGTTATCTACTCCGCTCTTAGTTGCATTGTAATGAAGGATGATCTCTGGTTTTTGTTTCAGACCATCGACAACCTTGTCGTGATGCATTGTCGACAAAAGAATGACCGACTTTCCCTTTTTTGGGACATATGATACCAACGTTTTGTTGCCATCAAATGCAAAGATCGAAGAAAATTCGTCTCTGTTTTTTGCTATCATGCTTGGAGGAATGTCTCGTTTGTTCTTGCGCATCGTTCCTACATAGGTCATACCCTGAGTAAGCAATTCTTCTGCCACTGAAATACTGAAAATGTAAGCAAAACAAAATGTCTGACTTCTAAAAAGGTCCAACTAATATCAGGAATGTTCTAACATAATTGATAATAACATAACAAATTATTGCAGTAGGCCTAATTAGCACCAATTACCTGAATTTGTTCATAATATCAACGTTATAATTTTGGGGTGCATTTGCACCCCCGATGAATCTGTGCTGGCAAAAATTGACGTCAACTTTTTTTTATCGTTTTATGCATGAGTATATGAAAAAATGGTTCACTTACAATGTCCTAGAAGATAACTGCTGAAATTTTAATAATAACACGTGAGTAGCCATAGAATCGGCCATGGGGTGCAATTGCACCCCAAGGACCCATTGAGGGTTAAACGATCATGGCGTACAGAGTAATCATCATCATCTTCCACATAAATTCACTGCAGCTGTCTGAGTCCAAAGACTCGCATTTTGTTAAAACCAGAAACGAATCTGACTTGAAGTTTTTAACGACAGATGTACGTCTGAAGCTGAAAGGCCAAAGACTGAAATCTAAAACTGAGAATTATGACTATTTAACGACATGTCTAGACATCAAAGGCAGTAGACGCTCAAAGGTATTAATTAGTTGTCTACCACAGGGTGACTTCAATTCTTTCAGTGAAGATGTCTAGTGGTTAAGCAGTGGCAACTGGCACCTTTCACTTAGTCAACCCGCACAGAGACAAGCAAGTCAGCAATGAATAAGTTTTATAGCATTGTAGATCATTTGGAAGTGAAAAACTTATTGCCTCTTGCTTGCAACATGATTCTATGACATCAGTAGGAATTAAGTGTTCAAAACTATATGGCATTAAGCAGTAGGGGAGACCGGGGTTGGATGCAACAGAGGTTGACTGCAACACTATCGCTTGTTAAGCGCAAATAATAGCAGCGTAAAATCAAATCATCTACCTTGTGAAGAATATATTTTAGGTCAACATGACTTAATTTCTTGGCAGGCAGTTGACTAGAACTACCGAAAAAAGAAACAAATTATTTTTGGACATCAAAAGTAAATTTCGCGATTTTGTGCTTTTTCTTGCATGTTCCTCTAAACAACTTTAAACCGGTCTTCAACTACCACCCAGAGGATTAATAACAAGGCGACAGTTAATTTCTCGTATGCTGCAGTTTCTCGTTTTTCTTTTAATACCTCGCTATAACCACTGATGGTTCAAATGTCAAATGACGTAGGTCTATTGGAAATGCGGGAGTGTATTATATATTTATAATAGTATATCGTCAGTGGCAGCACCACGGCACGTCGCGGCAGGTCATTTGACAATTCAAACATCAACATCTGTCCCAAAACATCACTGTTGCAATTATTACATCTTAACAACTGTTTACGTTTCATCTAGTGTGTCAATAGAAGTCTATGTTGTAAACTCAATAATTGAAATGCTCAAGTATTCCTTGCCGCCGTTCCGTCAAAAATATGTTGAAATAAATACAATAGTGCGTCGTCGCTAAAGTCGCGAAATTACCCTTTTAAATTGTTTACGAATTGCATCAACTTTATAAAAGTTTATATACATTAGCATATAAGTAACAATGATCAGGCGGTGCAACATTGAAGATTTCTTCGGAAATAAATCTTGCGGAAAAGGCATTATAAACAGCTGCAGTAGAATTATATGAATTCTAATGCCGACGTTGGTGTAATGGTGTAGTTTTGAACAATATAAGGCTAATGCTTACGACTTGCAGGATGTAAACGAGTTTCTGTAAATGTTGAAAACGTGGGTCTTGCGACTCGTGCGTCTTATTAGCATAGGCCTGCATGTTCATGATGTTCTTGAGTAGGCCTAGCTGTTTTGTATTAAAATACGAATCTTTGAGTTGAGGCATTTGGTGTAAATTCCGGAATTGGGAACATGATTAACGCCTGATGATAACAATTGCTGATAACGTTACTAATGACTCGATAGCCTACATGTCATAATTAGAATAAATCTCACTACTTGATGGTCAATTCATTGCTATCCTTGAACTACATTGTAAGGTGGACTCGATAAGCTCAGTTGAGCTTTTTCCCCTTCCAGAATGACTCTTATGTTAAGCCAACACTTTGTGTAAGCTTATTCCATTATGTGAATAACTGTACCGTTGTTGTGTGTCAAATAAATTAAATTGAAAAAATATATGTTTACACATTTAACTCTGGAATATAGTTGTTTATCATGGTTATTGGGTCGGCTTTGAACAGCAGATACAGATGTAGAAAAAAGGATAGAAACACAGCGGCATTCCCTCAACCTAACCCCTGGAGAACGCCATGGCTATCAAGATTTATCTACATCATTTCATAGCCTCGGCATAGGCCTATAAGGGCGAAGTTTCTTCAGAACCAATAAAACTCATATTATATATGTTGAGTTATGAGACATTAGGTCTAGCCTACGGGTGAAAGCGAAATAGTTAACACTAACATCTGGTAAATATTAGCAAGAAAATTCAAAGCCTTCGGTCGTTTCAAGGCTAGGGAGGACCCCTGTATATGTTTAAATACTCAAGATACAACCACCGATTTTATTCAGTTCACCATTTTATTGCAGGCTCCTCTAGACAACTTTAAACCGGTCTTCAACTATATACCAGCCACAGGATTACTAACAAAGTGAGATTTAATTTCTTGTGGAGCATTGAATATCGCATTAAGCAAACGGTATGCTGCAGTTTCTCCTCTTTCTTCTTATGCATTGGTGTATTGTATTTGACCATTTCTATGGAGTGTGACCTCTGGTGGTTCAAATGCCAATGACGTGTTAGAAATTCATTTATACATTCGTTCTGAGACTTTGTATAGCGCCGCTTCAATGAACGTAGTCAGGAGCGCTCCCAGCCAGCCACGAATAAAGAAAAATGGCAAGTGACTTATAGGACCCAGGTGGATTGGACAAGGGTACTGAGCGCTACTCAAACGGTAAGTCAATCCAAATGGAGGGCCTGCAACCGAGAAAGCTCGGCGTTGCATAGAAGCGACTAGCGAGACGAGCCTGTGGAAATAGGAGTTGACCCCTCGTTGCAAGCAGAGCGAAGCGCCCGATGTCCTCCAACGAGAAATGTAGTGGTAGGCTATATTGTATCATTGTGTGTCGCCTCCACCTACCATATTCACCGCTACCACTCCGGTAGCAATACCACCACCAACAGTCTAATGAGGGTATGGTTGTGGTTTTGTTATTGGCGATTGCAGGACGTGACGCCGAAGACAAGCACATCATCATAATTATAGTGAGTTTATTCCTGGCTATTTCGAAGGGTTATATTATGTTACAATAACACTCACAACTTTAAAATGTCTTTGTTTCTTATGCAGATGTTTGACCTCAACGCAGTTCTTGCGGCAGTGTTCGCAGTCGTCGCACTTTTCCTCATCGTAAGAAGAAATGGTAGCAAAGATGCTGGAAAACGGTATCCTCCATCAATTCCAGCTTTGCCGCTTCTTGGATCGATCCCGTTTTACACAGGGGGCTTGGAAGGGCTGTACATCTTCTTCATGCGCAAGGCAGAGCAACTGGGTCCTATCTTTAGCCTCCGCGCCGGAAAGAGGTTAAACTTACTTTAAAATTTTGCTATATTTCAAGAAGAATGTATAGGCCTAATCATATTGCGATCAGTGTGACTTTATTCAGAGCTTTTTCTTCGAGGTCGAGCTATGTAAGCTAAATCGATTATCATTGTGGTTTAATCCATAGCAGCAAAGTATGGACAACTACAATGTTATGCATTTAGTCGAGAAAATTGGAAATTGAGTGTTTTGTAAAGGAAAAACTCTAGAAATACAGCAGAGAAGTGGAAAAATCTAAATTCCATCTACTAAAAGATTATAGTTCTTAAAATAAAAGGCTAAATCTTGTAATCAAACAGTTGGCAAACTCTGTTGAACTTGGTTTGCTGCTTAAAACATATATTTGTTCAATTGCATAATTATTGCAACGTTTTTCTATGTTAAAGGATGGCTGTTTCACTGAACGGAAAGGAGGCAATTATAGATGCTCTGCAGAAACATGCAGAAGCTTTCGCTGATCGACCGGACTTCTGGACTGAAGCCAACATTGTGAACCCAGAGTTGAAAGGTTTGTTTAAATACCCATGTTTATATGACATGACTGAAACTTTATGCAATTGCCTAAGGGTAGTGCTAGGCTATATCCGCAGAAGACAAACAACGAACTATAGAAAAACTAAATACAAATAATTGACTAATTTTTTAAAGGGTTCATGACTTCAAAAGTTATGAAAGGTTATATCTGGTGCAGGTCAACTCCGTGAACACCAAAACAAATGATCAAAGTTTCATGCTAGTTGTTCAGTAATACTACACACGAGCCTCTTAATAGAAACAGAAAATGCTAGGTTTATTATGCTTAGTATTGTGCCATATGCTATATTGGTTCATAGGAATGGCATTACAGAGACTCTTGGGTCCAAGACAGAGAATGACACCAAGGCATGAAACTTAAGACGGTCCAAGTCGGAGGATTTTCGGAATAAAATCGAAAGTATAGAGAAGAATATATCATAAGCAGCTACTTCAAAGCTGGTCAGTGGTAACAAATATGGCTTAATAGGGTATATTGACCGGGTCCTCGTTCTGCTGCTCGACGTGTTGGTCGTATTCCAAAAATACTTCCCAGTCTCTGCTACACATGCACGATGGTTTGCGCTGGCTCCCTGCCTCGCAACGCATCTCCTATAGGGTAGCAGCCCTTGTCTGGCGATGTCTCAGTGGTATTTCTCCGTCCTACCTGTCCGACCTCTGTCGCCCGGTATCTGACATAGCCTCCCGTCGAGCTCTTCGGCTAAGGGGAGATCTTGGTCTGTCGAGTCCGCGCTTCCGTCGGGCAGCGCCGAGCCTTCTCGATTGCTGAGCCGTCCACTTGGACTGGTCTCCCGCTCACGCTACGCTTACTGCCCCGCAGCAATCTGCCTTTTCAAACCAACTCCTCAAGTCCTTTCTGATTACCCGTGGCTGGGCTAGGAGCGCCTCTGAGTAGGTTTCGTCAAGGAACGCTATACAAATTTCCTGAATGAATGAATATTAGCTTCTAGGTTTGGTCTTTAAACAGCTCTCTCGTCTTAGCGAATATTTCACCTCAGGCATTATACTAAACCTAAATCAATCTGCCTACACCAAATATCACTCTACTGAAACAGTCCTCATAGCACTTGCTATAAAGCAAGCATGTTTGTCATGGCGATAGGTCGTCAACAAATTTCGTGTTTGTGTCATTTGGACATCTCTGCCGCCTTCGAAACAATAGACTGTGCCATCCTCACTAAACGCCTTTCCTTTGTATTTGGAAACTCTGGAATTTCCTATCGTGGATGAAGTCGTATCTTTCTTCCCGCTCTTTCACTGTTCAAGGTTATGTTCTCGGTCCTCTGTTGCTCATTCTTTGCACCTCCCCACCCAGTAAACTCATTTCCTCAACCTCTGTTGATTATCACCTCTATGCTGACGATACACAACCTTTATATTTTTCTCACTACCTTTCTGATGCACGAAATCATCTATGCAATACCATCACCCAGATATCAGCCAGGATTCGAGGAAGACAGCCAACATGCTGTGGATATGTTGAAGTTTTCTGGTGCTAGGTTTGCGTACCGGACTTAATCGTCGGTTTTGTCAAGGATTTTTTGAGTTTGAGGGTATTTTGTTCGGAAGTCGACTCGGCCCATGTGACTGCATCGGACCCATGCTTCTGATGTGTACGGTCGAGTCTGAGCCATACGGACCGTGTAGGCCTACGCCACCTGTAACCGAGTGTTATCGTCTCGGTGGAGGACGACCGACACAGGCCACTGGACTGACCTCGAACTTCAGTCACCTGAGGCGCTTCAATCTACCGACCGACTCACGACGAATGCCTTCCTCTGCGTGCCTCGACGAATAGCCGGACGTGCGCCATCTACTACCACTGAGGGACTGCTCGCCAGCATCGCCACCGTGTTTGCGAACGATGTCACTTGTGGCCGCTCTACTCTATCGACGCAACTTGGCTCAGAGACTCTGAACATCCATGACATCTTCAGCTTTTGATGGGAATCCGTTGGTTGGTTCCACGCGTGTGCGTTGGCCCGCCATTGGTGACTCTTTTAGTTTACTGACAGTTAGTGTTCATTGTTTTGCTAATTGATGTAATTTTTCGCTCGTAATGACATTTTAACATCATAATAGGCTAGCGCAGAGAGCGCCTCTGAGAAGATATCTTGAAGAGGTGCTATATAAATCCTGAGAATGAATTAATGAATGCTATTTCAGGTATTTCTTAGCTCTCGAATTTAGTGATATATCGCTAAAGGGTAGGCCTGGCTGTGCCAGTGGTTGCAATCATGCCTGACTGTTTATTAATGTGCATCACAATGAACGTATCTTCATGTACATTGCACAATCGTCTTTTCTTTCGTTTCTACCCTGGGTCAAATACCCCGACACATCGGGTAACCTAGAATCCTAGACAAACACCACACATACATACATATGTGGCCCCGTCACCCGTGTATCATGAGTCTTGAAGCATCCGTCATATACAGGCTATTGTTCAGACTGCAGAGAGGTTTGTTGTGGCAATGGAACACCCTCCGTAGAATAGGCTAAATATGTCATCAGCTGGAACAATTGGCCAAATTTAACTTTGAGACAACAATGGAATATTTTTCTCCCTCTGTGAGACGTAGACTCTACTGAACGCATTCGGGCCAAATCGCTCGTCTTTCATGGCGCCTCCAAAAGAATGCTCCCTCTTCCTACGAGGTCCTGCGCAATTAGCGATCCTTAGTGACCGCGAGGTCGTTATTAGCACCATCACCAACGATTTCCATCTTAGCACCTTGCTCTTTCCTTAACTTTATCCCGCGGTATTTGATTTGGAATAGAAACCGATCGCCGACTTTATTTGATAAATAGACTGCCGGTGAATTAGCTGGTGTCCATGACGCAATTTTCGTATGTCTCTGAGAAACTTAATTTACTTGCACATTGCATAACAAATACTTAGAAGTCAATGATTTTGGCATACCAGAATGGTTCAGGAATACTCGTAACTACCTCGGGCAAAAGACACATGCACTGCGTTTATCATAAAACAGGGCGTTGTTGAAACATATAAATACTGCAAGAAGGTGTGATGACTTGTTTTAAAATTTACCTAGGTATTGCCTTCTCGCATTATAACGCAACTTTCAAACATTACCACAAGCTAACTCTTTCCATCTTGAAGGAATTTGGATTTGGAATCAATCAAGAAACGGATATGAGAATCTCGCAAGAAACTGAAAGTTTGATTACAGAAATTCGGAAACAAAACGGTTTGCCGTTTGACCCAAAGTCCGCCCTGATGTATGCCACCTCAAATGTGGTTATGAATATTCTCTTTGGCAGCGAATCTCAGGCTGGTATCAACAGGAGTAAGATGATTATGGATTCGAATGAATTTCTTGAGAATATTGATTCGAGAATTGATTACGCTCCCTTCATTCGATTTCTTCCAAGTTTCCGAAAGAGGATTGCAAAGTTGATAAGTTCGCAAAAACGCATGTTTGATCAAATTGAGATGGCGATAGAGCACAACAAGACAAAGCCTTCTGAAAGAAATTTTGTGACTCGTTTTATTGAAATCGAGGGGCCCAACTACAGCCACCAGGACCTCATTTACATATTGCGAGACCTGTGCTTTGGTAGCACAGATACCGTCGAGGTAACTTTGTCGTGGGCGCTTTTGGAATTGGCCAATCATCCCAAGGTACGGGCCCGTCTTCAGAGAGAAATCGACGAAGTATGCGATGGCAAGAGGATTCCCTCGATTGATGACAAGCCACATCTGCCATATACAGAGGCTGTGATGTTCGAAGCGATGCGGCGTCATACCCTAGTCTGCAATCCCGTTGGGCGTTTAACGACGAAAGACACGGAGATCTGTGGATACTTTATACCTCGTGGATGTTTGGTACGTAGGCTTACATGATGAACATGGCAATATTTTAAATCTCTAATTTTGAAGATATTCAGTTTGCTATGCATTTTTATTCGGGACCTGCGAATCACAAATTTTCAATCGAATTAAATCTCGAATCGAATCAGAAGGAAAAGTTCGAATTGTTATCGAATCTCGAATCGAATCAGCGGTGCAAGTTTTATATTCACGTAGTGCAGACTTTACAGCAAAGGCGTACCAAAGTAACATACATGTATAGTTATCGATGTATAACTTAACTTTTCAACGGTTTAAAATCAATTAAACTAAAAATTAAGTTAATTAGCAAAAAGAAATAAGAAAAGTATTTCGAAAAAATGTAAACACATTATGGGTATATTTCACAACAGGCGTCAAATTCAGAAATAGAATTAGAGAAAAAGAAAGTCATGCAAAATAAAAAAATTTCTTACACAAATATTTTACTAGCAATGCTAAAGCATACTTAATATTGAGCAGAGCTTAAATTTGACAGATTTGGCCTAATTTTTTATTTTAGTTGTTTTACTATGTGAAACACATGCAACTTTGATTCCTAAATATTTACAACTCCGTTACTTAATAAATACACAAACAATATGCCGCCACTGTTTAAAATTAGTGATTAATTAGTATTAAGTGTGCATTCAATTATTGCACACCAACCTAAATTACTTTGACGACAAATTATCTACATGTACCATTAAATTAATTCATTTTAATAGAAAAATAATGTAATGGAGTTTTAGTAACGGAGTTGTGAAATATTCATAATTAGGTCCCCACGCTGACCGGACGAGTTAAGATTTAAAAAAATGGTTAGTTTATAGTTTCAATATTATTTTTTAAAGAAAAAAAAATATATACGCAAAGTGCAATAATTTCTTGTTGGTAAAATCAATGCAGACATGTTCCCTACTATCGAAGATGTGAATTCAAAAACCGAGAGTTTTCAATTTATTCCACAGAATGGCAGAAAATCATTCGTTACGGTGTTGTAACCAATATTTGAAGACAGAGGGTTTTATTTATTTTTTTATTATTTATTTTGTGAATAAGTTAATAAAAGCCATATAGAGCAATGGATATATGTAAGTTAATCATCTAAAAACTATAAAACATCAGTTCCGCGTTTCAGCTGTTACCGTAACGGAACGTTGAATTGACTCACCATTAGAATGGACAATGCAATTTCGGGTTAAAATTGGACGTTATAATTTTTTTCTCGTACTAATCATCTAAATAATATAATAGAAATAATTTTTTATAACTAATTCATGCCCTATAATGTATTTTAAAATTATAAATTATAATTTTACTCTTTGTGTAAGCCCTCCAAAGGAAAAGATGGAAATTTCTCTAATTTGCCTACCTATTTAAAAAAGAAGTCAGAGCCTACCACCTTGACAATAGTCAATCCGTTATCTAAATATGGTTATTCATTGTTATACCACAATTAGTTAATTGACCTAGTTAAGTGTTGTTAGTTAAGCCAGTTATTCTCATTTTTTTCTGACAATGCTATTATTGTGTAGACTATACTCATCTGTCATCCCTCTGCTAACATGGTACACGGGTATCCCTTACTTAGCGGGACTTCAGTCCCTTCTGGGTGCCCGATTGTTTCCATCAATTAAGTTAATAAGATAACCATGCGATCTGTCTGTTTTAATTTCTAAACATACATGTATGATCGTTGATTTATGATTACTCTGGATCACTACTTGTAAACTATTCTATGGAAACAATAAAAGGATTGTTTGATTGTTGTGCAACCCATCCAATCCATCGGTTCATTGTCGTACTGACAGTATACTAATAATTATAGCTATTTTCTTCTATGTGAAAAGTTGCGGTCTGTCAACTTTCTATTTTCAATAAACGAAATTATATATGTGAAATATACCCACATTATAGGGCCTAATGTTATGTATTGGTTCCATGTTTCGAATCGAATATTGAAGCTTCGCAGGTCTCTACTTTTTATAGCTTGTCATTTCTTCTTAGGCCTAGACTAAGGGTTTCCTTTATCGATATTTAAAAGAAGCCGGTGTTGGAATGCTGCGGATGTGTTTCCGGTTCTGTAAGAGGATCTGAGATCTTGAAGTGACCAAGCTGTGTATAGTTTCAAGAGAAGCATGTAAAGAGGTGTGCTTTTAGCCAATGTAACATCGACTTCAATGAAGTTTCTTCTTAAATAAAAACACCTTAAGTCGAGAACGGAAAGAAACGAAGGACCTAATAATGCAATCTAGAATCCTGTCCATAGAACAAACACTACTCTATACTGGCAACCAAACGGATATCCAATCCAAGTATGGCAAAGAAAGACAATTAGAGTACCTAGAAGAGTACTTAGCGGAAGTTTCAGACTTCTGGCCTGAAATAGTTCTTTGTTCGATGCTGACTTAATGCAATGATTTTGCAACAGAAGGTTTACGATTCTATTCAGAGGTCTTTGTAATAGCCTTAGTAAGACTTCTGAACTCTTGAATTATGATCCGCTAGGTGTGCGGTCAATTAGCATTAACTTTGTTTGTCCGAACACTGGTTTAAATTTAAATTATCTTTTATATGAGCGCTATTTATGAACTTTAATTGACCAGGGCTTTTGTAAGGAATTTTTAGAACTGCACAACCCCTTCTCTCTTTTTCAAAAAGCCATGGTAAATTATTTGAAATTACCTTTTTTAAAGCTATTTTTAACTGCACAAACATGCTTTTACAGCTGCACAAATTAATTTAGAACTGCACATTTTGTGTAGAACTGCACACTAAAAAAGCCCTGTAATTGACTGCTTAATTGTACCAGGAAGTTTTCTATTGTCTTAGGCCATTGCTAATATGTACAGCGCTCACATGGACCCTAAGGCCTGGGGAGACCCAGAGAATTTCAGACCAGAGAGATTCTTGGATAAGGATAACAAAGTGATTAGAAGAGATGACATCTTCTCGTTTAACTTCGGTAAGTTACGCAAAAGGATTGATTTACTTCCGATCTGTTAATAGCGTCGCGCAGTAAAATAATTGCTATTTCATATACATGTATCTCATGTCATAGTTTTCATCGCTGTAATGAAGGTATTGTTACACATAAAGCAGGCCTACTTATTGTAAATGGCTGATGTATACCTTTTCAATCCCCATCACCATCGTCTCCATCTTTTCTCGAATGTTGCCCTTTCCATGCACGATTCTTTGCCAATATGTTCGGGTCGCATAGCTCGAAGATACATAGAGGAATATTTCATCCAGAGTTCCTCGACTCCTGCCTGATTAATATTCATGATGGTTAAGCACTTTTGGTGTTTGAAGAGGTCATGCGTTAGAGGACTGGAGCACCCATTCTGCAACAACAACTTCTTGATGGCCTCAGAATTTCCCACAGTCATCTAGGTAATGCCACCATTCCAAAACTCTTGAACCAAAAATTTGTCTAACGCATGCTGCAATTTTCTTAGACATTTCTTGAACACTGTAAAGCTACGGTACTCTGTGTTTTACCGGCTCAAAACCTTACCACGGTATAGCCTCCTGCAATGTGATAACCTTGCAAGCTACTATTATTAATTTCGTGAGATTTAAGTAACTAGGTCTATTCTTGAAAACAGTAAAGAACCAATAAATTTAAATGCAACACTAGAGCCTCAGCAAAATAATGACTGGAAAAAAAGAAAAATAACGAATAGAAAAGAGGCATAACTATCACAGATTTACAAGAACCATTGTTGGTGCTATTTTTTCTTGCAGGGAAGCGTTCCTGCATTGGAGAGCTACTAGCACGTCAAGAGGTATTCCTCTTTCTCGCCAACCTTGTCAAGCATTTTTATATCCAGCCACCAGAAGGCCAAGATGTTATCATTGCTAAGGAAGCGCGCGGTCTCGTCGTTTCACCAATGCCTTTCAAAATAAGACTTATTCCAAGATGTTAGCTATAAGCATACAGTACAACTCTGTTTATTGCTTCCTGCCTTACGAAGTGCTACCAAGTGCCAGAAAATTGCTTTATATGTATAGACCTATATATATTTTATGAACGCTTAGTGGTCAGAGAACCACGGTGAAAGGCAAAGGAAATTTAGGCCTTTTTTCTATTCGTTATTTTTCTTTTTTCTAGTTACTATTTTTCTGCGGCTCCACTGTTGCATTTCATCTATCGGTGCTCTCGACTGTTTTCTAAATCATTTTCTTAGGCTAAAGTGTTGCATTTAATCAAATTATTTAACCGTCAATCGACAACAGTGTTGTTAAAAGTATCGGACAAATGTACTTAAGTAAAAGTAAAAGTACTCGTCAAAAAAGTTACTTTCGTAAAAGTAAAAAGTATTCTTCCAAATAATACTTTTAAAGTAAAAAGTAAAAGTACTGAGTCTTAATTGGACCCAAATTTTTTTACTTCCAATGGCCAAGAAGACTAATTTTTCAAAATGCATTCAACCCAGAGCGTTTATACTTTATTATTGTTAAACTGGCACAGCTAAAGAAAAGAAGTCTAACAGCTGCACTTGCACGAAATTGGAGTAGGCCTACTCAATCTATTAAATAGTTCCTTCGAACTAGGCCAGGCTGCAATGCTGTACAAAATGTTATTCTTTCTCGTAAAGAATTCTGCAGCATCATCTTCATCGTTAACATCTGCAGTCATTTGCGTATATATAATGCTATGGTCATGGATGTTCGAAATTATAAACGGATAATTGAAAGAGTTCAGGGATAAATTTAATTTAATGTGCAAACAATGTCCACTTTTTCGTAAGACAATTTCACAATTATTTTCCAAGCTGCGCAGGAACTATCGCCACAAGTCATATGTTTTGGTTGAAGCTTGTCTATTGGTCACAGTTAGAAATTGCCAGAGTCTATGAATAGATTTCCAATGTTGCTCGCGCTGCCTCTCCCTTTGTTAAAATAATTTTATAGCGTAATTCTTAGTAACGAACGAGGTAACGAATATTACGTAAATTGTAACGAAGTAAAAGTACCGAAAAATCGTTTAAATGTTACTTCGTTACAAGTAAAAGTATTTCCGTTTTGTACTACTTCGTTACAAGTTAAAGTACTGACTCCTAAAAAAACTAAAACTTCTACTTAAGTATAGTAACGCGTTACTTTTACTTCGTTACTTTACAACACTGATCGACAATTACCTTGGCCATCAAGTTAAGGTGAAACTAGAGGACTTTTTGAGTAGGAAGGGAGATTACGACGTTCTTTTGGTAGGCCAGTAAGCCAATATAATCTTCGCGGGCCGTTAGCGTTGAGATAGTTGAGAGAGAAACTTTGAGCGATCGAATTACAAGCTAGAATTACAAGATAGATTGTGTACGATGTTTCGCGACGAGCGTAGACGATTATGGATTTATCTAATTTCATTCTTCATGCCAATCGACGATTCATCTTAACGCCGGTAACATTCCTTTCGATTTGAACACTCTTCGAATCATTCAACGATTCAAATTGGACTGTTGGGAAGATGACGGCGAATGAGCTCGAACACAGTACTTAATCGTCTTTCTTCGCAAGCGACGAGATACCATCATCACGGAACTTGAGTCATATTATGGGATCAAATGAGCTCATTCAAATAATAAGCTACATATCTTAGATAACAACGCCGCTTATATAGGTAGTTACTAGTTAGGTATTGTTTGCATTTGACGTACTGAACCATTTGATTTCACTTAGGGCCTAATATAATTAATAAACTACAAAATGTCTTGTGCTTATTGTCTTCAGCCATACACGACGAGGCAAATAAACTATCTGACGTTGGTGAACTACATTAATCAACAGTTTTTTTACTATGAAATTCTGCGTGAAGTGCAGAATAGATAGGGCCTACAGAACTACTTTAGTTTGACAGATTTTGAGAATTTTACATATTGCAGAGCTGTACATCTAACTGTTTGGATAGTTGTTCTAAGCACCTTCCACCGCGGCCTTTTGAATGCCTGTCTGCATGAGCCTTAACCTTCTGACAATAATATTTATGATGTCGACCCATTTAATTTTGGCTGCGTGCTGCCTTAGACTACAACTGAAGGGTTGGAGACTCTAATAGTATAGCCTAGCATAGCAGCTTTTAGATTTGAGCCGTTGTGTTCCGGTCTAGATATGAACCGAAAAGCACATCAGTTGATCACGTCTCTGATGCCCACAATTCAATATAGTTCGTCTGTTTGAGCAGAGCGCATTATTTGTCTGGTTTGTAGCATTCATAGGTTTGATAAACGCCTATTTTCAATCGAGAACGGCTCTTGGCGTCGTGTCTATCACCTATCTATCCAAAAATCTTTTTTTATCTTCAGTTTCATAGCCGACCCTGTAACAATCGCAAACAACTATATTACTTAACTTCGTGCTTACATCGAGTTAAATAATATACTTATTTTTTTCTTCTATTTGATGAACTATGTACACCAAAATGCGGTTAGCAGTTGGTTTTTTCAATAAAGGATATACTTACTTACTTACTTACTAAATACGTAAAATGTACACATTTTCTATAGCGACCGCACGATCTCGAACCTGCTTATTTTTCAATGAATTATTGTTAGAGTTAGATCCTTCATCACCGTTGCCCACTTTAATATAGGTGCCACCATAGGCGGAGACCTGGTCTTGGGTTTGGGGGGAATTTCCACACTGTAATGGTAGCATTTTAAGCTGTGATTTGAAAAAAATTACTCTATAATTTGAGTGCTGAAAGGAACCAGCTGTCACTCGTAGCTTACATGTAATTTGAGTCGTGTTTGAGTTTGGGGAGGGGTTTGGGGAGGGGGATGTACCCCTCCCTATTTAATTTTTTTAAATTTCCACACTGTAATGGTAGCATTTTAAGCTGTCATTTGAAAAAATTGCTCTATAATTTGAGTGCTGAAAGGAACCAGCTGTCACTCGTAGCTTACATGTAATTTGAGTCGTGTTTGAGTTTGGGGAGGGGTTTGGGGAGGGGATGTACCCCTCCCTATTTAATTTTTTTTTAAATTTCCACACTGTAATGGTAGCATTTTAAGCTGTGATTTGAAAAAAATTACTCTATAATTTGAGTGCTGAAAGGAACCAGCTGTCACTCGTAGCTTACATGTAATTTGAGTCATGTTTGAGTTTGGGGAGGGGTTTGGGGAGGGGATGTACCCCTCCCTATTTAATTTTTTTAATTTCCACACTGTAATGGTAGCATTTTAAGCTGTGATTTGAAAAAATTGCTCTATAATTTGAGTGCTGAAACGAACCAGCTGTCACTAGTAGCTTACATGTAATTTGAGTCGTGTTTGAGTTTGGGGAGGGGTTTGGGGAGGGGATGTACCCCTCCCTATTTAAATTTTGTTGAATTTCCACACTGTAATGGTAGCATTTTAAGCTGTGATTTGAAAAAATTGCTCTATAATTTGAGTGCTGATAGGAACCAGCTGTCGCTCATAGCTTACATGTAGTTTGAGGCGTGTTTGAGTTTTGGGGATGGGTTTGGGGAGGGGGATGTACCCCTCCCTATTTAAATTTTTTTGAATTTCCACCCTGTAAAGGTACATTTTAAGCTGTCATCTGAACAAAATTGCTCTATTATTTGAGTGCTGATAAGAACCAGCTGTCACTCATAGCTATTATTATTATATTCATGAAATTTTTCAGAAATATTGGGGGGGATATAGGCAGCTCCGTCCCCCCACCTCAAGTTTCGGGGGGGACCGTCCCCCGCTGTCCCCCCCTAAGTCTCCGCCCCTGGGTGCCACACCATTTAAGATCCCAGTGTGCGTACGTGCTAGCCCGAGATTTAAATCTTTGAAATATCCACCACGGTTGGCCTATGCGAACCAGCAGCCGTACGCATATTATTATATATTATAGGCCTATTATAATAGGCGCAAGGGAGTGCTCTCTAACCAATGTAGCTAACTTGGAAGTTTTAACAAAAGTCAACATTGACAATAAATAATATTATTGTCAACGTAGAACACTCGAACGAATTCTCGTTAAGACCTCAAAGCGAACGCTTTAACACTGAATACAGTCTAGGCTGAGGCCGACGATTCCGACAGCTTATCGACGACGTCTGAAGGTACTAGGCCTAAGGGTCATGATAGACGTCGATAGGAAAGCACTTTTACAGTTCTCACAGGACAATGTATTTTTATCGTCAATTGGAACACATAAGGCAATCATTTAACCAACTCTCTAGCTGCTACAACGATGGAGGGGCGCGACAGATTAATGGCAATAAAAGGTCACACTTGACCGTGGCACCTACAATACCTATTCAAATTTACCTTTTTTCTATTTCTGTGCATAAAAAGGCGATTTTTCCTATCCTTTAAGCTGCATATTGGTGATGCCGTTGCTACAAAGTACCAATTGCGCGGAAGTAATCGTATGAACAGGGCAGCGCTGCGACCCTATTATCAGCCAGCATGAAATAAATTCTGAAAACAGCTGTAATTGTTAATTTTTTAAATGCAACGTCTTTATGTTTTAATTATGACGTCTGTGCGTGAACTGTTATTTGACAATGCCTTCCTTATTGCACTGAATTTCTTATTTTTTCCGCACATTATATATATATTTTTTTTCTGTAAGCTACTTTGCGTTTGCTGGTAGTCAAATAAAGAATATTCTTACTTACTTACTTACTTACAATGCGGCCCGTCTACCTCGTTTTTCTCGCAGTTTTGGAAAATGGAGATACGCTAAGATAATTTCTCAGACGATGAAATGTAAGATCTGGGCGAGAGAGATTCCACGGGGGAAAAAACTTTACATTATTTCTAAACTGACCTGTATGAACCCAGAAAATAAAATTAAATGCTGGCAAGATATTAAGATGTTGTAAACCTAATAGATGCAGATTAGTAAGTGTGGTTTTAATTCAATGAAATTCGTGACATATTCATCATCCATAAACTGTTTTCGTTGCCGGATAAAATTATGATCAATAATAAGTTATATTAATATTTTTAAAGCTGTGTACAACTATTTTCATATCTTTAAAAATAATGTTTGATAAACTCGATCTGAATAAGAGTAAATTGTTGGATTGTTCCAGGCTAAAATTCGACTTTATAAAGATGCGTTTTTCTTAGCAATTATTAGCTCATTATATCATCGGTCTTCAAGGCTAAGTAAAAACCGATCAATTAACACTTTCAATATAATCTAAAATTCTTTTTCCTTAAAAAATGGTCGCTGTCAGCCTGTTTGTTACAGAATGATATTGGTTAAAAGCAACAATATTATAGTGCTAAGATCTACTAGGCAGCAAGTCTTTTAAATTTGTCTCAAAAGCAGCCTTTTGCAGATGTTTAATTCTTTCTTGTGAGGACAGTATTGTTATTTATTATTATTACATTATTACAATTACTATTACTGAAATACTACTACTACTACTGCTGCTACTACTACTACTACTTCTACTACTACTACTACCACCACCACCACCACTAAGAATCAGTATCATTCTCACACGAGGCTAATACAATAATAATTATTATTATTTAATAATAATAATTATTATTATTATTATTATTACAATTATTTAAATGTTGGTCTGCTGTTATTACTACTATTTTTTTTAAACCCGAATAATGTTTTCGTAGGTTACAAATGAAGGAATGAATGTTTGACTAAAATGAATGGGTTTTATGGCATCGTAGACTGTCTGGAAACTAATAATTAATTTTCTTTTCCTTACACCATGAGTATGTGACATCACTAGGTGTTCAGAAAGATAAAGCATTTTGCACTGTCACTTGGTAGCACTTCGTAAAGCAGGAAGCAATGAGCAGACTTGTAAGCTTCTAGCTAACATCTTGGAATAAGTCTTATTTTGAAAGGCGATGGTGAAATGACGAGGCCGTGCACTTCTTTAGCACTGACAAAATCCTGGCCCTCTGGTGGCTGGATATCAAAATGCTTCACAAGGTTGGCCAGGAAGAGGAATATCTCTTGGCGTGCCAGCTTCTCTCCAATGCAAGAACGTTTCCCTGCAAAACAAAATGCACCAATAGGAGTTGTTGTAAATCTATGCAATTCAGGTCTTTTTCTAGTTGTCATTTTGCTCAGGCTCCAGTTTCGCAATTAAATATAGGCTAACAGTGCTCTTTTCTGTTTTCTAAATCCTTATCTCAGGCTCCAGTGTTGCGTTCAAATCCATCGGGGCTCTTGACTATTTTCTAAACCCGATTAAAAAGAGGCAGAACTTGTTGATTTTAGCGAAACAAGTTTGTCAAATAATAGTTACAAAGTGTTATTGCCATTTGTCATTATAGATTTTTCTCCACTCTCTGACAATCGAACTCGGACCTACACCGGACATAGACCTCTTGACAACCACTGTGACAGTGATACGACGCAGCGCTCATAAATAAGCTGGTGCCTTCGCTTAGTTTAAGGGTACCGTTCAGATATATTTGTAATTTACGATTACGACGATTAGGATTACGATTTGACGACCAGAACTTGATGGCTGGACTGATCTAATATTTTGTCGTGCGCAGAATTATGAAATTGCGTTCATTGCGTTCATTACAGCGATGAAAACTATATTGAAATGAGAGATATAAAATAGCAATTATTTTAATGCACGACTCTATTGACAGATCGGAAGTAAAGCAATTCCTAAGCGTTACTTACCGATGTTAAACGAGAAGATGTCATCTCTTCTAATCACGTTGTTATCCTTATCCAAGAATCTCTCTGGTCTGAAGTTCTCTGGGTCTCCCCAGGCCTTAGGGTCCATGTGAGCGCTGTACATATTAGTAATGGCCTAAAACAATAGCAAATTTCATGGTACAATAAAGCAATCAATTGAAGTTCATAAATAGCGTTCATATAAGATAATTGAAACCAGAGATCGGACAAGAAATGTTAATGCTAACTGACTGCACACCTAGCGGGTCATAACTCAAGAGTTCAGAAGTCTTTTACTAAGGTTATTACAAAGACGTCTGAATAGAATCGTATCCCTCCAGTTGCTAAAAAATAATATTGAATCCACATCGAACAGAGAACTATTTCACTAGGCCAAAAGTAGGAAACTTCCTATAAGAACTCCACTAGGTTCTCCATATTTTGTCTTTCAATGCCATAATTTGGAGCGGAGATGCGATTGATAATATTTTGATTGCCAATAGAGCATTGTTTGGGAAAGCAGTGATAGATTTCATTATTAGGTGCGTCGCGTCTTTCCGTTCTCGACTTAAAATGCTTTTATTTAAGAGCAAACTTCACTTAAGTCAATGTTAAATTGGTAAATGCACACCTCTTTTCGTGCTTCTCTAGAAACTATACACAGATTGGTCACTTCAACATCTAAGATATTCTTAGAGTCTTAGAGAACCACAAACACATCCGCGGCAATTATAGGCCTACAACAACCGACTTCCTTTAAATATCGATACAGGAAACCCTTAGGCCTCAGACGAAATGAAGAGCTATAACATGTAGAGACCTGCGAAGCTTCAATATTCGATTCGAAAAGTAATCGGACGACAGTCTGCGACTCGATTCCAAAAATGACGCCTTGTTCTAAACTAATTGTGAATAAGTGATTTAGGCAGTAAAGTGCGTGATTAATTTAATGAAGATGGAACGAGAACAGAACGGCATAACTGGTTTTAATCTAAGAGATTATTTGTGTTATTTTAATTCTGTTAGTGGAAATAATTAGTTTAATTAATTTTAAACTGAAGAAAAGTTGTTAGGCTTACATTGACGTATTGATAACGGTGTTACTGTGACCTATACGTACGCCTGTGCCTGACACGAATATCAAACTGGTACCTATTGACGAGATTCGATTCCAATTCGAACTTTTACACCGATTCCATTCGAGATTCGATTCGTCAGAGAATCTGTGATTCGTAGGTCCCTAATTAAAAGGCTTAGCAATCTCAATTTCTTTAACATTAAAGATTTGCAATATTGCAGCGTTTATCATGTACATACCAAACACCCACGAGGTATGAAGTAGCCACAGATCTCCGTGTCTTTCATCGTTAAACGCCCAATCGGATTATAGACTAGGGTGTGACGTCGCATCACTTCGAACATCACAGCTTCTGTATAAGGCAGATGTTGCTTGTCATCAATCGAAGGAAGTCTGTTTCCATCGCATACTTCGTCAATTTCTCTCTGAAGACGGGCCCGTACCTTGGGATGATTGGCCAATTCCAAAAGCGCCCACGACAAAGTCACCTCGGTGGTATCTGTGCTGGCTAAGCACATATCTCTTAAGATATAAATGAGGTCCTGCTGGCTGTAATTGGGCCCCTCGATTTCAATAAATCGAGTCACAAAAGTTCTTTCTGAAGGATTTCTTTTGTTCTGCTCTATTGCCATCTCAATTTGATCCATCATGCGTTTATGCGAACTTATCTGCTTGGCAATCTTCTTACGAAAACTTGGAAGAAATCGAATTAAGGGAGCGTAATCAATTCTCGAATCCAGATTCTCCAGAAATTCATTCGAATCCATAATCATCTTACTCCTGTTGATACCAGCCTGAGATTCGCTGCCAAAGAGAATATTCATAACCACATTTGAGGTGGCATACATCAGGGCGGACTTTGGGTCAAACGGCAAACCGTTTTGTTTCCGAATTTCTTTAATCAAACCTTCAGTTTCTTGCGAAATTCTCATATCCGTTTCTTGATTGATTCCAAATCCAAATTCCTTCAAGATGGAAAGCGTAAGTTTGTGATAGTTTTTGAAAGTTGTGTTATAATGCGAGAAGATGATACCTAGGTAGAGTTTAAACACAAGCAATAGCATCTTCATTCAGTATTTATATGTTTCCCCAAACGTCTACTCTAGGTTATGCCAACCGCAGTATTATTCTATCAGACATACTGACGCGTATTTCTTAATCCTCCTGGTATGTCAAATTCAGTTTCAGGCATTAACGTCTAAGTATTTTTTAATGAAAATGTGAATGTAGACGAACTGTTTCAGAGTAATGCGAAATCGCATCATGGATACCAGCCAATTCATCGGTGCTATAGCCTATGAAATGAATTCCGCGAGAACCATGCAGTTCGATCGGCTTCTGTTCCAAATTAGCAACCGCGAAGTCAAGCCTTAGAAACAGC
The DNA here is from genome assembly GCA_020284085.1 of Aporrectodea caliginosa. Lineage (NCBI taxonomy): Eukaryota > Metazoa > Annelida > Clitellata > Crassiclitellata > Lumbricidae > Aporrectodea > Aporrectodea caliginosa. The sequence goes on from JACEVL010000785.1 coordinate 743,876, forward strand.
ATGGTGTTAATGTGGAAATCGTTGATGATGGTTGTTGATGGAATGGTGCAGGCGCATCAGCAAGATATCTCGAATTAAGGTTTTTGTAAAAAGGCCTTGACATTGAGGTGAATAGAATCTTTTTACTCCATACTTTGAGCGATGTGTTGAAACTGCTAAGTTTGTATTTGACAAACAACTTTGTACGCCTGAATGACAACTTAATACCTGGTAATTCAGTGGCGTAACCAGGTCTTCCATAAAATTACGCAGTTTTGAAGAACTCTGAGGGGAGGGGTCTGGGGAGGGGGCTGTGCCCTCTCCCCAGGGTAAGAAAAATTTTCATTTAGGGGTTTGTAATGGTGCATTTTGGAGACCAACTTTTGATTCAAAGTAATAACATTTTACATAAGTTCTTTGGAAAATTATAATTATAATTTCATAATTTGATTTTTAAAATGGGTTCAGCTGCAAAGTCCCAGCAACCAACGTAGACTAGAAACAGACAGACTCATCAAAGCAATTAACTAAAGCATAAGAAAATAAATTTATTTGTTGGTTTGTAATGGTCCATTTTGGAGACAATCTTTTTGGTTAAAAGTAATAACATTTTACATCAGCTCTTTGGCAAATTATGATTCATTCATTCATTACAGAGATTTACATAGCGCCCCTTCAAGATTATCTACTTAGGAGCGCACCCGACCCAACTCCGAAGTCCGAACAGTCTTGAAGTTAGAATAGAACGTGATCTGAAGGGCTCTCGGCATTAGGCGTAGTGCCAAAGGAAGCCCATTCCAGATTGCAGGCCAGCAACAGAAAAAGCACGGCGCTGCAGAATAGAAGTCCGCGACCGGGAGACAAGAACCTCAGCCTGCCTAGAAGAGCGAGGAGAACCACGGTGCTGGATGCTGAGGGTGGTGCTCCTGTAGATAAACAGAGACCACATCAGCGCCAGACCAAGGAAGAGATCCGGTAAGCGATCCACTGTGGGAAAGGAAGCCAATGCAAGACATCCCGCATATAGTCAGTAACATGGCGGAATCTTGGGATGCAACCAATATAGCGTGCCGCCGAGCGTAAGACCCGAACCAAGCACCCAACCCGAGTCGCCGGAAAACCCACGCAGAGGGCGCTGCAATAATCAAGACTGGAAACAACAAAGAAGTGGATAAGCATTAAGGCAGCATTAAAGGTTAAGGAACGGAAGACCTCTCTAAGCTGACGCAGCTGCCAGCTGGTATACACAATCGCGGCATAGCAGGCTGATATGCCGCGTGAACGGTATAGTTCTTGGTCTAATGTGACACCAAGGTCCCGGACAAAGGATGAGAAAGCAATTAATGGCGTACGGAGCTGAAATGCCGCCCGGGGCGACGGCCCAAAATGCTGCCGTTAACTACTTAATTTTGGATATGTTATTTTCTCTAAGACATTACAGTTTTCATGACGATCGTCGATCTCATTACATACACGCCTATAATTTTATTTTATAAAGTTGATAGCCTGCCTGGATTTATCAATTAATTAATTTCTTTGCTACTGTGAGAAAGTAATCTGCGGGAACTCCTGGGCAAGGGCCTCCAAATCAATTTTGGCGAGCTGCTGGCGCGTGCCAAGCCAAATGAACTGGGTCTTAGATGAGTTTAGCCGCAGGCGATTGAAGGACATCCAGGCCTCGAGAACCTCCATTGCCCGGTTCATGGCCCGAGCTTCGGTGATGGCTGCTGACGCAGGACAGTGCAAAAACGCCTGCAGGTCACCCGCATAAGATTGGTTCAGCACAGAGCAAGGCTCAGCAAGAGGCCAGGAGAGGACCAGTATCAGCAGTATAAATAATATAATTAGAGAAGAGGGCCCAGCACAGATTTCTGGGGCAGGCCAAACGGGACAGGAACACATGGAGTCCTAGTAGACACGTAGACCGCAAAGAAGGCACGGTGATGGAGGTAGGAAACAATCAAGTCAAGAAAGTTACCAGAAAGGCCAAACGAGGTAAATAGGCGCCTAAGAATGATATCGTGATCGACGGTGTCAAACGCCGTGCTGACAGCAAATAATGCTAAGAGGATGACCTGTGACCTATCAATAGCCCCATAGATATCAGAGAGGAGGCGAACTAACAGGGTCTCCGTGGAGTGGCCCTTACGAAAACCAGATTGAAAAGTCGGCAGCAAATTGTCCTTATCAAGATACGTTAACATATACAGAAACCAACTTCATAAAGCTGCTGCTTTACGAGTGTCGCAATAGTTTCGCCAGTGGTGTCAAGCGTTGGCAAAACTTGGGATGACAGTTAGGCCCTATAAATTGTTCTTTTGCCACATGCTGAGAACCGGGTTGTTCACGCTATCAACATATCGTATAAGCTGACCGATATCTGTTCTGTGCTCGCATCAAACAATAAAGTGTACAACCTAGCCGCACGACATTCTGCCACAATAATGTCTCGAACTCACAGGCCACACAGGTGGATCAGCTGATTTTTGAATCAACGGACTTATGTACTGGGTTTTGCGTGGACCAGATGACATTAGCTTACGATGATTTAATCTATAGTGTCGGTCTGTGATCGAAATTTCAGAAGTGCCACGAAATTTGCAGAGTCTTCACTATGTCGGCGAAGGGAAATGTTTTACTGACTGTACAGTTATAAAGTCTGCACATTAGAAATTCAACGAATAATAGTAATCTAGAATGTTAAAATGTAATCTAAACTTTTAAAAAATTTTGAGAGCTGCTAAAATCTTTACGCATTTGCGTAATTGCGTAATGCTAGTTACGCGCCTGCCTGGTATAAAAGTAATCTATTATAGTCTTGAGGAAGTAGCATGTATAGCGCCCTCTCCCTCCGCCGCAAGACGCTTAGCTGCGTCCCCTTATTGTGGCTCTGCCTTCCCCTCGGCTGTAGAGGCTTGGCTGGGTCCCCTCTCCCTCCGCCGCAGACGCTTAGCTGCGTCCCCTCTCCCTTCCCCTCGGCTGTAGAGGTTTGGCTGGGTCCCCTCTCCCCACGCTGGGTCCCCTCTCCCTCCGCCGCAGAGAGTGATTGGCTGCAAGCGTTTGGCTGCGTCCCCTCTCCCCACGCCGAGAGTGATTGGCTGCAAGCGTTTGGCTGCGTCCCCTCTCCCCACGCCGAGAGTGATTGGCTGCAAGCGTTTGGCTGCGTCCCCTCTCCCTCCGCCGAGAGCGATTGGCTGCAAGCGTTTGGCTGCGTCCCCTCTCCCTCCGCCGCAGACGCTAGGCGATTGGTTGCGCGTGTTTGGCTGCGTCCCCTCTCCCTCCTCCAAGGCGCTTGTTTGCGTGTATTTGGCTGCGTCCCCTCTCTCCTCCGCCGCCAGCGATTTGGCTGCGTCCCCTCTCCCCACCCCGTCCCCTCTGGCAATACTATAAATAGAGACGCCTGTTGCGTCAGTTGGTCGGGTTTTGTTCGATTGAATGCAGTGCAGTCAGTTCAGTTGAGTTCAGTTCAGTCGATTCTGTTAGTTCGATAGAAGTCTGATGTTTGATTGGCTGTTTGGTCTTCGATTTGATGCTGACAATACAATTTGCTGTGTTGATCCGAGTTGCTGTCGTCTTCCAAGTTAATCTAGTGTTAGGCATCGTCGGTGGCACGCTTAAGTCCTTTGCCCGACGGGAAAGGCCGAGTTCAGCGGACGAGCAAAGAAGAGGGAAGATTCCGAAGACGCTATCCTGGTGACCGAAGAGAGAACGGAATCCGCCCGACGGCCAAGTTTCGCCACAGTGGTACAGCAGAAGTGGGGTGTCAGACGATTGCAGAACGCTGATTACCGATGGGAGACGAGGACGACACACGCGTCTACCCGCTGGTCGACTTTGACGTCCTGCAGCCTCAAAGCTCTACGCCCGCCGAGAGAAGGCGACCGATGGAGATCAAGCCGGACCGGAACAGCCTGCCAGACGACTTTGGCTTCGAGGAGTGGAAGCCGATGGAGCCGATCGACCGAAGGAAATCCACGGAACCTGTTAGCCGGGAAGTGAAGGACGAGTCAAGGATTCTTCCGGGGCTGCTTGAGGGCGTCGGCGGCCTGCTGAAAAACCGGCCGATGCAGATGAAACCCGGGCGTTTCGATGGGACAGGTTCACTGGAATCATTCCTGTCCCAGTTCGAGGTGTGTGCGAGGCACAACCGGTGGACCGCTTCGGACAAAGTCGATTTCCTTCGCTGCTCCCTGGAGAAAGCCGCCACTCAGCTGCTCTGGGACTTCGGGGCCCAGCCGGATGCGACCTACGAACAGTTGGTGGAGCGGCTACGTCAACGCTACGGGACGGAAGGCCAAGCCGAGACCTTCCGGACGCAACTCTACTACCGCCGCCAGCGCGCCGGGGAAAGCCTATCCGACCTCCTTCATGAAATTCGTCGGTTGGTGGTACTTGCCTATCCGGTTCCTGCCAACGAAACCACGGAGATCATCGCCAAAGACGCGTTCCTGGAGGCGATGAGGGACCGGGAGCTCTCGCTCAAGATTCGCGAGCGAGAACCCAAGTCGCTGGACGAAGCTTACCGGACGGCGCTTCGTCTGGAGGCCTACCGAAGCACAATGGGCCAGGCATTGGCCGCATCACAAGACGACCGTCGGAGACCGTCGGAACCTGATGACCGCGGAAGACCGCCCAACCGGGTGCGTGGCACTCGGGAGACCGATGTGAGCGACCAGATCCAGGTGCAGTTGGACCGGTTCCTGACCATCCAGAAGGAAGAGCAACGCCGGTGGCAACGGGAACTCGAAGGCAAGTTCGACCGACAGTTCCGGGAGCTGCGAGGTCGTACGCCTCCGGCTGATCCTGGGCCGGACCGAGACGTTCGCCCTGGAGACCGCAACCGAGGACCGGGCCGAGAGAGTCGCCCGGGAAACGCCAACGCCGACAACCAAGAAAGACCGAGGCGGGAGATGAATTGCTTCAACTGTGGCCAACCAGGCCACTTCGCCCGCAACTGCCGCCAGTCACGCCGGGCCCGCCATCGCCCGGATGCGACCGAGACAGAAACTCAAGATTCGACGCCGACGGAGCCGGTGGCCGCCAATCACACGACCCATCCAAGAGTACCCAACCGTGCAACCTACAACGCTGTCTACGTCCGGGGGACGATCAATGGACGCTCTCAACTCTGCCTGGTTGACACCGGATCGGAGGTGAGCCTCATACCTTCCTCTACTGTCCAGGGGTTAGAGATTCGTCCCTGTAACCGGTACTTGATGGCTGCGAACGGGTCCGATATACGGGTTTTGGGTGAGATAAGGGTTCCCATTAAGGTTCGGAGTGGCTTTGAGATTTCTAGTGCATTTTTGGTGTCCGATCAGATAACTGACCCCATGCTGGGTATGGATTGGTTGAGGGAACACCGATGCCGCCTAGGTTTTGGGACCGGGGCCTTGTTCATTGGTCGGAAACGTATTTCCCTGGTAAGAGGTAATGGAGCCGGGTGGTGCCGACGGGTAATTGTGGCTGAGGAAGTTGTAGTCGCGCCTAAGTGTCAATTCGACGTCCCTGTAAAGACCCTGTACGGGGATTTGTCGTCGGTAGCGCCGGCCTGGATGACAGATGCCAAGGAAATCAGTCCGGGGGTCCATCTCGCACGGGTCGTAGTAGGCGATGACGCCGGAACGACCCAGGTCCGGGTAGTAAACTTGACCGAGGATCCTGTAAGGTTGGTTAAGGACCAGTTGTTGGGAGGGTTGCACCCGGTCGAAGTTGAGTGTCGGGAGACCCGTGATAAGGGTGAGGAGCCGGTTGGTGAGGCGGCTCCTTGCGAGATGTTGATGGCCGATCTCCCCGAGGAGGTGACACCCGAGACCCGAGACCAATTGCGGGAACTGTTGACTGAATTCAGTGATGTTTTCTCGGTAAGGGAAGGCGATCTTGGCCGGACAAACGTGGCCACTCATCGGATTGATACGGGAGATGCAGGTCCTGTTAGACAGCCTCTACGGCGCCAACCGCTTCCCCATAGGGCTGCCATAGACGAGCAGCTGGATAGTATGTTGGCCGCTGGGACGATTGAACCCGCTGTTAGCGAGTGGGCGGCTAACGTGGTTTTGGCTCGTAAGAAGGATGGGACCCTCCGTTTTTGCATAGATTACAGGCAATTAAATGAGAGGACGAGGAAGGATTCATACCCGCTCCCTAGAATTGACGAATGTTTAGATGCTCTCTCCGGTGGAGGATGGTTCAGTACGCTGGATTTAAGGAGTGGATACCACCAGGTGGCTATGGATCCTAGGGATGCGGATAAGACCGCGTTCGTTACGCGTCGAGGCATCTATCGATGGAAGGTGATGCCCTTCGGGCTCTGCAATGCGCCAGCAACTTTCCAACGGTTGATGGACATTGTTCTGTCGGGGCTTAATTTCGATGTTTGCCTAGTCTACCTTGACGATGTAATCATTTTCGGGAATACGCCCGAACAACATTTGCAGAGGCTGGGTAAGGTGTTCGAGCGGTTGAGAACGGCCAATTTAAAGTTGAAACCAAGTAAGTGTCGCTTGCTGCGTAGGGCCGTTTGTTTCTTGGGCCATGTGGTGACTCAAGACGGGGTAGCCGTGGATCAGTCCAAGATCCGCGAGGTTGTGGAGTGGCCAGTCCCGCGACGACTGAAGGATGTGCGCTCTTTTCTCGGGCTATGCTCGTATTACCGGAGGTTCATTCGTAATTTTTCGGTATTAGCTGCTCCTCTGTTCGCACTGACGAAAAAGGGTAGAGCGTTTGTGTGGGATGATGCCTGTCAGGAAGTGTTCGAACTTCTAAAGCGCGCTCTGACGACCACACCTGTCCTAGCTTTGCCTAAGGATGAGGGCGGATACGTCCTGGACTGTGATGCCTGCGACGTTGGCATAGGGGCCGTATTATCCCAGAAGATTGATGGCGAGGAGCGAGTGATTGCCTATGGAAGTCGCTTACTTTCCACGGCGGAGCGTAACTATTGCGTTACTCGCAAGGAGTTGCTCGCCATAGTATATTTCACAAAGCAGTACCGTCAGTACTTGCTGGGGCGCCCATTCACGTTGAGGACAGATCATGCCGCGTTGCAGTGGCTCCAGCGAACTCCAGAGCCCATTGGCCAGCAGAGCCGCTGGTTAGAACGATTGGCAGAGTTCGAGTTCCAGGTGTTGCATCGGCCAGGTCAGAAACATGGTAATGCGGATGCCCTTTCCCGTAGGCCTTGTCGGCAATGTGATGTCGACGATGTAAGTGCGGTCGCTGCAGTCACCGAGGCTGTGCCCGCACAGCCATTGGATATTGAACCTGACCCGCAGGAGGAGTTAGTAAAGGCGCAGAAAGAAGATCCTGATCTTCGGGTGGTACGCCCGTGGCTGGAAGTAGGTACCCAGGCCCCGGCCTTAGTGGATATCCTGCGAGAGAACGAAGCTGTGAAGGTGTACTGGCACCAGAGGGACCGCCTGTACCTGTACGAGGAGGTGATCTATCGGAAGACACCGGACGGGGTTGAACAGTTAGTGGTACCCAGGGCTATGCGGGATCAGTACATGAGGCTCGCCCACACGGGAATGACCGGGGGTCACCTGGGCGTCCGGAGAACCCGGGCGCAGGTAAGGCGTCGGGCCTTTTGGGTCGGATGGTCCCGGGATGTGAGGCGCTTTTGCCAGTGCTGCCCTCAGTGCAACCAATACCATCGCGGCTTGCCTCCCCGCCAGGGACCGCTGCAGCCCTTGCCTTGCGGGGCGCCCTGGGAACGGTTGAGTATAGATATCACCGGCCCCCATCCACGAAGTCGAAGAGGGTATGTTTATATCCTTACGATCATGGACAACTTCACGAAGTTCGTGGAGGCAATCCCCATGCACAATCAAGAAGCCACCTCGGTTGCTAGGGCCTTGGTTGAAAACGTTATCGTAAGGTACGGCGCTCCGCTACAAATCCTCACCGACCAGGGGACTAATTTCGAGGGGAATTTGTTCAGGGAACTTTGCCGATTGCTGGGAATAGATAAGGTTAGGACATCCCCTTATCACCCGAGCGGGAATGGGCTCATAGAGCGCTTTCATAGGACGCTTAATGCCATGCTGGGGAAAGTGGTCAGTAGCAATCAACGGGACTGGGACGAATCTCTGCCCCATGTCCTCGCCGCTTACCGGGCGTCACTACACGAAACGACTGGGTTCAGCCCGAACTACCTGATGTTCGGTCGGGAGACCCGCGCCCCGTTGGACCTAGTCTACGGCAGACCCCCGAGCGCTGATCCGGGCGCAGGCACATACGCGAGTTATGTGCAAGACTTTGCTGAGCGCATGGAGTCCGCGTACCGCCTGGTACGGGAGCATCTGGGAGTGGCTGCGGAACGCCAGAAGCGTGCTTATGACTTGCGCGTACGTCCGGCTGAATTTGCTCCTGGGGAGCAAGTTTGGTACTATACCCTCGTCGTTATCAAGGTCGCTCTCCGAAATGGCAGAAGATGTACACGGGTCCCTTCGTCGTGGAGGCACGCTGCGGCCCTGTGAACTACAGCATCAGGAAGTCCCCTCATTCTCGTCCACTCACAGTCCATGTGGACAAACTTCGGGCTTGCTTCAGGGAAGAGCCGACGGAGGACGTGGAGGTGCCTGCGCCCCCTGCTGACGACGCCTCTGAGGTCAGCGGGCGTCCGAAGAGGGAGACTCGCCGGCCCGCGCGCTATCAATAGCTGGGCGCCGTCGTTCGAGGAGGTTTCGTCGTGGTGATGACTTGGGACGCGTCCCCCTCTCCTCCTCCTCTCGACGCCTCGACGCTCGCCTGCGTCCCCCTCTCCCCCTCCTCTCGACTGTGCGACGCTCGCCTGCGTCCCTCTCATCTCCTCCTCGGACGGTGACGACGACCGTTCCACTTCGGCGGAGACCCCTTCTTCGGCTTCGGAAGAAGAAGAAGCAGTGAGCATCAGCTCAGCAGCGAGTAATAGCTTGCTATCAACTCTACTGGTGTGAGGATCATCGCTCTGGGCGTTGGTAAATTTCTCTTTTGCATGCCTTTTTGGTAACGATTTAAATTGCCCTGGATGCCGGGGAAATGCATTTTTGTTATGAGACAAAGTCTTGTCATTAATTTGCAGAACGATAACTTTCATTGTGTGGCCTAGACGTTCAGTTTATAATAGCATTGACGGGACATTTTCGATGAATCTAAGCGGCTGAATGCTGCTGATTAATTTGATAGACTCTTGGTTGATAGGGCTTTGCTTAGTTCTGCATTGATGGAATTTTCGATAAATTTATGCGGGCTTAATTCTGCCCAATTAATTAGATAGACGCTTACTTGATTAGTGAAATGCCCGGAAATAGTTGTAGGGCTCTGTTTCATTTTGCAGGCTTTTAGTTGATGTAGATTAAGGAATTAGTCGTTTCTTGAACTTTGATGGACTCTTAGTTAAATGCCAGGGGATGGTTGCGGGACTTTATTTACTTTTACAGGATTTAATTGATGTGCATTGTTTAGGGTATGACTATATTCGCTAGATGGACATTGAATTTAGCGTAAGATTGCTATTTTGAGTGTTGCTTAGTCACGGAATGGGGGCATTCCCCTTTTTCTGGTGGGGGAAGTATTGTGGCGTTATGCCAAAGAGTTACGTCCCCTCTCCCTTCCCCTCGGCTGTAGAGGCTTGGCTGGGTCCCCTCTCCCTCCGCCGCAGACGCTTAGCTGCGTCCCCTCTCCCTTCCCCTCGGCTGTAGAGGTTTGGCTGGGTCCCCTCTCCCCACGCCGAGAGTGATTAGCTGCAAGCGTTTGGCTGCGTCCCCTCTCCCCACGCCGAGAGTGATTGGCTGCAAGCGTTTGGCTGCGTCCCCTCTCCCCACGCCGAGAGTGATTGGCTGCAAGCGTTTGGCTGCGTCCCCTCTCCCCACGCCGAGAGTGATTGGCTGCAAGCGTTTGGCTGCGTCCCCTCTCCCCACGCCGAGAGCGTTTGGCTGCAAGCGGACATTTGTCCCCTCTCCCTCCTCCAAGGCGCTTGTTCGCGTGTATTTGGCTGCGTCCCCTCTCCCTCCGCCGCAGACGCTTGGTTGTAGGCGATTGGTTGCGCGTGTTTGGCTGCGTCCCCTCTCCCTCCTCCAAGGCGCTTGTTTGCGTGTATTTGGCTGCGTCCCCTCTCCCCACCCCGTCCCCTCTGGCAATACTATAAATAGAGACGCCTGTTGCGTCAGTTGGTCGGGTTTTGTTCGATTGAATGCAGTGCAGTTTTTCAGTTGAGTTCAGTTCAGTCGATTCTGTTAGTTCGATAGAAGTCTGATGTTTGATTGGCTGTTTGGTCTTCGATTTGATGCTGACAATACAATTTGCTGTGTTGATCCGAGTTGCTGTCGTCTTCCCAAGTTAATCTAGTGTTAGGCATCGTCGGTGGCACCTTAAGTCCTTTGCCCGACGGGAAAGGCCGAGTTCAGCGGACGAGCAAAGAAGAGGGAAGATTCCGAAGACGCTATCCTGGTGACCGAAGAGAGAACGGAATCCGCCCTACGGCCACACCATTATTCTTTAATAACTTAACGACTGTCTTATTTAGCCGTGGCTGGACTAGGAGCGCTTCTGATCACATTGAAGGGGCGCTATAAGAAAACTAATTAATAATATACTATCAATAGTCATAATTACGGAACTGAACTTAGATAGGCCTATGCTAGATTAGTAGGCCTACTATATAATATGCAGCTATACGTAGGCCTACTATATAATATGCAGCTATACGAATACGATAGGCCTACACAAAATACGATGTACATAAAAGCTCTCCAGGTCGATCGCGCACCGATCGCCTACGCAATCCAGCGCGATCGATTTTCAAATCGCCTTCTATTTTCAAATGAGAAGCTCTGCCTGAATATGGACACCACCTAGTCAAAGAAAACTCACACTAACATGTACTCTTCAGTTGTAATATTGAACATTTGCGCATGATATTAAAAGACCAAGCCCAGAAACTAAAATTGGAGTAACTGTTTATGATATATTCTTATCTATACTTTGGACTAAATCTGAAAATCCTCGGTCTTGTATCGTCTTTAGTTTCATGACTTGATGTTGTTTTTGTTTTGGGGCATCGACGTCTTTGTCGGTGTTCTCAGTCTTGGTCCTAATCAGATTTTGGTCTTCAATCGTCAAGTCTTGCATACTACACTTTAGTACACTGACTGGATTCTCGAAAAACGAACGCAAAAGAAAAAGTCACGAGAAACGTCTGAAATAACTTGAAAATGCACATCTTACGAATGCATCCTGCACACACACACCTCTAATGCTTGTCAGAACTGTAATGTGATTCCTGTGAAACAATATGGTACTCGGGGAATGCGGGGTCATAGAAAAATGGTAACATCACTGGCGTGAAGAGCAGAACATCCAGTAGGAAGCGGGATCGATACCCGCTACCTCTCCCAAAGGTCCACTCAGAGTGTCATTCGCAAGATGGCGTTGGTAAAATGAGTGGTAGGACGTGATGGGCGCCTTGCATAGCTGCATACAGTTACATTCGACTCCTGCAATAACTTGTGATCATCCGTTCATACTATGAATTGTAATCATACTGTGGTGTGTTAGTTTGAAATAATAAACAAAGATTATTATTATTATTATTATTATTATTATTATTATTATTATTATTATTATTATTATTATTATTATTATTATTATTATTATTATTATTATTATTATTATTATTATTACTGTTGTTGTTGCTTTTGTTGTTGTTGTATATGGCACAGTAATACGTTAATACGTATAATAAACCTAGCAATTTCTAATTCTATTTAGAGGCTCGTGTGTAATATCATTGAATAACCAAACGTGAAACTTTGNTTCAACTTTATAATGTTTCAGAAGGTAGAATACAAATCTGATGAAAATATTATCATTTAATACACGTTTCCGGAGAAATCGCAGTCCTCTGCTTAACCAACAGTCTTTAGCCTAATGTTATCTACATGCGTGAAATGCAGTACTGAATCAACACTACTATGACAGATTTTTAAAATTTTACACATTGCAGAACTATGCGTCTAATCTAAGGAGTTCAGGTCACTGTTGGTAGGGCTGACAGCTTCCATTCCATAGAGCAGGAAACAACCCAGATATTTAAGCTTGTCTAGGCAACATAACTTATCGCCACTCCAGCGACACTGAAGTTCTTACACACGTTGCGGAAGCGTGATCCAATCCTTATAACAAAATAGCCTGAGATTTCGTTAGGCCTATGTTTAGTTTCATATCACTTTCTAATTGCGGCTAACATTTCGCGCCCCACTATCGTAGAAGGCTAAGGTGGGAGGTGTTTAGAATAACTATGCCGACTAGTACTGTAACAGTGGTACACCCTCTAGGACTGTGTCGTCTAACCTTTGTTGTATTCCCGCTTCTCTGTACAACAATAATTGGTTCTGACACGACGTCGTCTTTGTCACAGAACAATGAATCAAATAATTGAAAAATCGACAAGTAATTCAAAACTTTTGCACACCACTGTATTATGCGTTTCAGTCTGAAAACATAACTTTTACTAATAAGCAAAAATTATGAAGCCCAGTCTAGGATAGGCCTATAGTCTTCCCTACTGTCGTCTCTTCTAGCGTAGACATAGACTGTAGACTATTGTCTAGTGACTAGACAATAGTCTATGTATAATTAGGATAATAGATTAGACTCTATTCTATAGCCTAACTGTCAGATTTGTTTTGTTTAAAGGTTCGCAATGATAAATAACATTCATGATTCATCAAATATAAATAACGTGAACAAACAATTTATAGACTGCATAAATTGAGTCTAATCCAGAAATAGAGAAAACAATCCTTTAAATTTTCATGCTAGCTAAAATGCGGATTGCAATTGGTCGTACAATAAAGACTATTCTATTCTATTCTATGTCGTGCAGAGCCCACTTCTCCCAGGATAGTTGAGGCCGCGTAACGTCGTGTTTATCCTCGTATCAAAAACTTTTGTCGTTTTTCCTTCTCTGCCTCTTGGACCTCCGTTGTATATCCTCTGCTTCGGACAACAACTAATTTTTGTCGACATTTGTGCTTTTCTGAGTTAAGCGTGTAACCAGATATCAACGTAGGCCTAAACAGCAACTACCCTCACTGAACTCGACTGAGTTTTAGTACGGATCTCTTAGCGAACGCTTCAACGCAAACTGAACTCAAACAAGAGGAGGAGGTTGATCAGCTGTTTAACGACATATTTCACGACTTATCTAGCGACATAGTACTTTTCCTATCGACGTCAGTTATAACAGCTTAACGACATAATTATAATTGCATCAAAGGTCGCTTATGTCGATATAAAGTAGTTTTGGTGCATTTCTCATTGTAGACTAATTCACTTCAACACAAAAGACACATAAAACTAACTATCTGCCACAACGATGGAGGGTGAGGAATTTCAAGTTAAAAACCGTAGAAAGTCAAACGCATATGGACATTTCCACTTGACCTATTTCTGCTCATATGAGCACAACTGCACAAGCTTTGACATGCTCTCATAGGAACGTGCTCCCGTAGTATCACAACGACATCGCACGAGCAACGGCAAAAAATAGGTTAAATGAACATCTGATAAATATTTACGACACACCCACCCGCCCGAAGTCCAAAGTCTGTGGTAAATTTTTTTTCTTAGGCGAGTGTATATTGTAAGCGTGCGAATGTTCCAGGTTTAGGAAATCGGCCTGGCTAGGCACTCAATGTAGGGCAATAAGACGTCGCTAGGATAGGCGGGGAGAGGCCCAGCAAGGACAGCCAGACCAAAGCAGTGGTTAAAGTACTTAGCCTACCAAGAGGTGGCGGATCTCTGAAATTTTGCATATCTAAAACGTAAGCCTGTCTGACGAATCTATAAACGATACTCACTGTTCGCTATTTGGGAAACCCAAAAAATGTATGAAACAAGAATCATGTGGTCGATTACTGTAGCAAAAGTACATTAGGTGACGGGTCTTCTTTTTTAGGTGGCGGAACTCATAGTTTAGGTGGCGGATATCATATCCAAGATGCCGGATCTCAGATCCGGAAAGATCCGGCTGAATTTAACCCCTCAGAGTAACCCAGATTCAAAGATTCAAGCCACTGAAATTTCTTATGTTTCTGGGGATTGCCTAACAGAAGAAATTCACGCTTCGGTGTGGAGACGATAACTGGCTGCCATTTTACTTGTAGGTGCCATAAAAGACCCCGCCTCCTCAAAGGCAGTGCAAAACAGCTGCACAGACGCGTGAACTGCAGATTTGGTTATCATTGGGACACAAATGATATCCCCTCCCAGTGAATGCTTATCAAGACTTAGTAGTGTTCTGACTGGTGTAGTTTACATACATGTACGTGCAGGCCTAATGAAAACAAAGCTGCAGGTGCAAGTTTCCCGCTTCTTACCTCTGGGGGAATTTATGTGAGCTAATTAAAGAGGCCGCCCAGAGGAGTAGTTGCTTCTGGAGTAAAGAGAACTGCTGTGAAGGAATTTTTGAAGCTCCGTTTGAAAAACATGTATCGGCGACAGCTCGTAAAAAATCAGGTCGCTTCTGTTGAAAAGCATAAAAGACCGGTCCGAAAAAAGCAAAGCGAGTCTCACAGGCGAAACTTATGTACGGTAGTTGAATGAAGGCTGTCAGTAAACCTTCAGCTAAACAGTCAGATTCATGAACACAGCGTCTTTATAAGGGTAGCTATAGCCTACCACACAGAGCGACCTCAAACTACTGATAGTCACGCTTAATATTAAACAGCAATGAAAACTTGTGCAAACACGTGCAAGCTTCGTCTGCAAAGTCTGAATATTTAAGTATATGTAATTTAGGCCATGAGAGACTTTCTGCTTCACCTCACTTCACCAACTCTTTTGAATGAACTCCCAAAAGATCTTCTCCAGTTCGCTCTCCATCCAATCTCGTCTATTAGTCTCTCTGTTTCTCCGCTTGCCCTTTCTCCTGCAGTCCTCCACTCACAACTGAAAACCGAATCCTCAAGCATGATACTTTCGCCTTTTTCACAACTGCTTACTCCAAAAGCAACTATCCCCTCGGCGGCCTGTTTAATTAACTCAATGATATCCTCAACTGATATTACTCCTGAGCCACCCATTAAAAACTATCATCACCGAAGCACCCTTCTGTCTCCTCGCAATAATAATAATAGACTAATAATAATAATAATAATAATAATAATAATAATAATAATAATAATAATAATAATAATAATAATAATAATAATAATAATAATAATAATAATACTAATAATAATAATAATAATAATAATGGCGAATGAAAGACTGAGTCGACCTTTGAGAGGGTGGCTTAAACACTGAATCTATATCAGATCAAGTAAGCTATAGCCAAGATGTTTAGTCCGCTTTGGTGCCAGGTTAGAATCCGGGGAGGTCAAGCCTCGAGTAGACAGCATGGTACTAAGGTGGAAATCGTTGATGATGGTGGTCGTGTGGTGGCGCAGAAGTAGAATCATGATAGGTATTGGAATATAGGAAAAGGAATGTAGAAATAAGAATATAGGAATAGGAATATAGGAATAGAATATAGTTGCTTATCATTGTTACTGGACCGGCTTCGAAACAGCAGATACAGATATAGACAATGTAGAAGAACAGCATTCGCTCATGCTAGCCCCTGGAGGACGCCATGGCTCTTAAGATTTATCTACCTCATTTTCGTAGCCTCGGGACATGGAGGCTGGTAGCCAGCCATCCAGCTTGACGCCTGATTTTGGAACTGGCAGAGTACACAATCAATATACTGAGAAACGTAGTGCAATGGGAGAGGTATTTTGAATTAGCAGCAAGCAAGTAGACTCATGGACCTAGGTATAAAGTATTTATTTAAAGATCAAAGGGCAGAAATTCGTCAGTTTAAGAGTTGTAGACTTGTAGCATGATTTGGACAACAGTACTGTCTCTGTGAACACTATCAGAGCCTTTTAACAGTGATTATAATGAAGGACGGGCTATTCAGCATTCTGCATTGCTTCTAAGAAGTTCTTGCACGGATTGCATGTCTTCTTAACCAGTTTTCAGTGTTTAACGACATATATGACTGCCAGGGCCGTTAAAGTCGCCCTTCTTCCTTCTTCAGGCTTTGGACCTGGCACTAACGGCACAGACTGGTAGGCCTAGTGGCGGAGTTCCAGCCAAGCCAGAAAAACTCACACTATTTATGTCAGGCTATGAGACAGTACGGGCAAAGCGAACTAGGTAACCTGAACGTCTTGCAAATAATATTAGCAAGATGTTCTGAGTTCTAATTGACGGTTTGAAGTTCAATGCATTCGGTCGTTTCAAGGCTAGGGTGTGGGCCTGTATAAATGCTCAGGCAGTAGCCTTCGAATTTATTCAGTTAACTATTTTGTTGCAAGTTCCTCCAAACAACTGTAAACCGGTCTTAAACTATTCTACCACTCAGAGGATTAATAACAAGGTGAGATTTAATTTCTCGTATGCTGGAGTTTCTTTCCTTTCTTTCTATTCCTCGCTATAACCATTAGTGGTTCAATTGTCAAACGACGTATTAGAAACGAGGTGATGTAGGCCTATTGTACTATTGTGTGACGCCTGCATCTACCATTATTCATCGCTACCCCACCCATTAGCAAAACCACTACTAAAACACTAATGAAGATAATGGCTGTGTTTTTGTTTTTGCGACTAGATAATTTATCATAATTATAATAAAAATTGTATTTAATCTTTAATTAAGCGCCTGACAAACGCACTGCGCTGTACATGCACATGTTATGGCGATTACACAATTCACAAGAACACAAATCACAAAAGACATAAATCAATAAAGTTGCAGCCATGCAAGGGCCCTTGCTCATTGCACTTTTGCTGCCACCTAGAGAATGAAGGCATGAACTAAACCTTACGGGAATCGAACCGAGTCCGTGAAAACTTCAGGCAAGAGTGTTATCCATTATACTATCGCCCCTCCCCATTGAAGTACGTGATGACGAAGGCCAAAACATCATCATTATTATAGTGAGGTTGTTCGTTATATCCAGGCCCGGGTTAACCATTGGAGCACACGGAGCACGTGCTCCAGGGCCCCCGACGAGAAAGGGGCCCCCAATCCCAAATAAGAGTAATTTTTCTGCATCTCAAAACGCAAATTGAATTCACTTATTCACTTTTGGTGAAAAAATAGAATTCATATTTGTTAAAGTACGGCGACAAAGTCACATTATTTTCCACTCAGCCTGAAACTTCTTAGATATGACTCTGGAGTTATTTTGGGTGAGGGAGTCTATAGACTGACCACGCTTCGGTATACGTATCTCTGTTTGTCTATGTACCTATCTCTTCGTTCTTCTCCTCTTCCTGCCGTGGACTTTGAACAGCATGCCTTCAGCCAAGGCCCTCTAGATATTATTAATCAAGGGGTCCGTGCTTCAGCTCACCGGGCGAACCAGGTTCAAGCCAAGACTGGCGGCCGCCTATAATGGTCAGAAGTCAATGTAATTTGAACTATTATCATACGTATACATAGCCTTTGGGCGTTCATGCATATGTGTAAGTATTATGTATGTGTGTACTGTATGTATAATCTAATACATATATATAAATGTATATGTATATCTAATATATGTAGTATGCATGTAAGACAGAGAACCGTTTCTATCTCATTCGTATCCATCTATTATTCAATCTATCTATCAGTCGTTAAATCTACAGCTACAGTAACTTTGCTGTAGTTTTAGTCATTATAAGTTAAACTTAAAGTATGCATAATCATTCAGTAATGTCGAGCACTAGCAAGTACATGTATGCCAGCGGATTTTTGAAAGGGCTGAAAAGCTTGAACAAGGAAGCGAAATCTCAATGTGTTAACTATAGGCTATAGCACCCCAAAACTGACGACGTTCTTTCAAAGTAGCCTAATAGTACTGCATCGCAGTCTACTAGTTGTACAATGCTAATTTTACTATGCAAAGGGATTGCTCTGATGTGAAAATTCAAGGTAAGATTTCATTCTGTATAATACGTATATATTCGCCCTACAATGTTATTTCGTAATTTTCAGATTCTTTGGTAATATTGTATTTTCAAAGTATATCTGTCACCCGTGTAATTTCTTTCTGAGAGAGGCCTACCTTTTAGAGGCGACAACGAACGATCGGTTCTCAACACAACGGAAATTGCAATGAAGCTATAATATGCCTGAGTGAAATTAATATGCTTAGGCTACTATTATTATATATTGAATTTGTTGCTGATTGGAGTCTGAGCAGACTTGAATATTACTAAATAAGGGAAGGGGAAAATAGGGAGGGGCGGGAGAGGAGGAGAAATGGAAGGGAGGAGGAGGAGAAAGGGAAGGGAGCGAGGAGCCGGAAAAAGTCGGAGGGGCCCCAACATGACAGAGTGCTCCAGGGCCCCAGGGCCCCTTAACACTGGCCTGGTTATATCGGAGCTTTATTTTACGTTACAATTTTCTTCCTAAAAAAAAGCAAAAATTGGGGTTTTTGACCCCCTCCCAACGGGGGGGAGGGGTTTTTTTATTAACGATAGCTTTTTTACTCGCTAAACAGGTCGGTAGTGGAATGTAAGAACTTCCTTTCAACGGTTTATAAACAACCGTATCGATATCCAACTTCACAACGGATTTAAACCTCCAATTACTACCTCGCATCTGATAACTCGCTATGCTTTCTTTAATTTTATCCACTGCGCCGCTATAAATTTCACCCACGTCGGTTGCGTCTAAAATAATCTCATTCTTCGATTTAAAATTAGGTTCAGCTTCGACCGCTTCCCCAGATTTCATATCTACTTTCTCCATTACACATAAAAGATTGAATTGAACTTTTACCCCTCGAGATTTCGTTAGCAGACCGACTACCTGCGGCCTTACAGCATCGAGGAAAGATGTGACGTCAATCCCTCCAGTTCCTTCGATCGTGTATCGCTTAGTAAATCCTTTAATAGCATTCGCGGTCTCTAGGATTTCGAACTTCTTTTTATTAATTTTACTAAAAATACTCGAAATCTTTGACTTCAAAGAGGTCTAATTTTTCATTCACGGGTTTCTTTTCTCGAGGAGCTACGTAATTAACCAACCAATCTGAAAAGGTGTTAAGTTTGGACCTAAACTCGTTCTTCACTTCAATCAAAACATTATTAAAACGAGATTTCCAAGTATTAGATGAAGGTTTATACTTACCTGGAACAAGCGTTGGAACTTTGATGTCTGGAACTGGAGCGTCTAGAGGGTTGCTTTCACGTCCAGTCTTAACGCTTTGTGTGGGTGCAGACGATACGAATGCCATGAGATCCGCTTTTCGCAGTCTTGAATAACCCTTCATATCTTTCTCTTTAGCGATACTTCGTAATTGTTTTACTGTTTTCGTTTTGTATTCCATTTTATATACAGAAGATTTTTCTTTAAGTCCTTTCGTGAAATCAGAATTTGTATTCATTTTTAGAGTAGTATGCGTAATTTGTTTTTTCACATGAGCTTATATAGGCCTACGACAGAGACTCGCGGAATTATCCCAACTATTACGCGATGACTCAACAGCGCGTGATCGTAAAACTCCTTAAGGCTGACGATGTATAATGCTATGGGATATTACGCGATGACTCAACGACGAGGCGGTTGAGATTATCCATACCGCGGGAAATTCCGGCAGTTTCAAGAAACGCCTACGATTATTAATAACTTAGGTTATTACGCAATACGTAAAATATAACATAGGTTATAGGAAAGTGACATTTATTTATGTAGCGCATTTGTAATGAGCCAGAGGATTTATATATATACTACTTTTTCATGAATTTTCTCGACATGACGTTTATCCTTGCTACTTCAGGACTCATTCAGACAGCGATTAGTTGTATTTAACTGTATGATAGCGATCATTATTTGCGAACAAGAAAGGATGAGATTAACATTTCTACAGAGGCTTAAATTCCTTTAAATTACTGTGTGGACTATGACTCTTACCTTGACCTATGTCCAGACTCCAGATGACACTACAATCGATATACCTATAAGTTTAGTACAAAGCGAACACCGCGTCTTCGAGTCTAAGTCTTGATCCACCGAACGATGACCCATTGTGGGAATCGTAATCGTAATCGTAAACTCCGGAACTTCTACAGCGCCCACAAAAGCGAAGTCGCGGGAACCAGCTTATTCACAGGCGCTCAATAAAAACTGTAAAATGCAATTAGGCGGGGTCAAAATCCAGAGAGTCAGGCAGGCAGACAGGCAGGCAGGCTAAGGTGGATGGTGTTCAGACGGCGAGGTAGGCAGGGAGAAGTGTTGGATTCAGGATAGGATTTGTCAAAAGCAGTGTTTTCAGTTTTGAGTGAAAGACCTGTGGAGAGATAGCGAGAGGTGGAGTTTTGGTGACTTCGTAGGATGGGTCAGATATTTGTCGTAGTGCTGGCGGAAGTTTGTTCCAAAGAGGTGAAACAGCTATGGCTATGGAGCGATTGGAAAACAGTTTGATCTGGAAGAATTCATTAGAACGCTATCTTCGCGTAGTTTCCACTAACTAGTGGAATTTTAGCGTGATTCGATAAAATGTATTATGTAACTGAATATGCTCTCATTTCAAAGTTTAAAGTGCACACGCCACCATATTACATAGCATACAGTCATGGCAAATTCGCGAGGACTTGTCCAAGTTCTCAACGCATTAAACCTTACTGAAACAAAAGTATGATCAGACTTACATGGGCCAACGCTTGCACACAAATGCATAGGGGCCCGATAGCGCATCGGATAACACACTGGCATAGAGAGCGAGAGGTACCGAGATCGAGACCCGTAGGCTGACATGCTTTGTAGGCTGCTATTAGCGCCGTGTATTGCAGGCTGTCTGTTCTGTTTTGGTAGTTAAGCATTCTTCTGTCATTTTGTGTTCTTGTGAATTGTTTCAATTGCATAATTGTACACTGTTACCGGTTGCGGTTTGTCAACCGGATTGCTTCAATAAACGAAAAATATTAGTTATTATTAAACATACGCTCCTATGCATGCCTCAATGTTTACGTATATACCTGCGAGCAGTTCATGTTATTACATTAACACGAGGGGCATGGTAGCCGATTGGTTACAGCGCTGTTCTTTTAAAGTGGAGAGCACAGGTTTGTGTCTTTAAAGAGACGGTTAATGTGTGATGCTTGACTGCTGTAATTGTAACTGTGGTAAATCATTTGTATAGCGCCAGTAGGAACTGTGTATTGAGTTTACGTCGTCGAGGGGCTCTAGCTGTTGTGAGGAAAGAGAGCTGGAAACTACAGGGGAAAGTTCTCGGTCGTATACATGCGTTTGAATCCGAGTGTATCGGGCGCTAAGCCTCTTAATCTTGCGCTACGCTGAACTACAGGGGCAGGTCGTGCAAAGGGTGTGATGATTGTCCTCTTCTTCCCCTTTATCTGAACTTGTTTTAGTTTTACTCCTTTCCTCAACAGATGGCGCTGCTAATACGTGGTTGTCCGTGATTCTCGGGCTGAGAATAGTAGCCTCCCTTCTGGGCTTACTTGGGGTCGTTTGTTCCTCACAAACAGGCTGAATTCCCCTCTCTACAGGGAAGAAGGTGGTAGATATTCTTTCCTCTGGTAAGGGCACATCAAGCAGATATGGGGTTCGAATCCTCTGCATAAGCTCTGTTGTCGGCGTGCTAATCTCTAGCGCTATCAAAAAGGTCCGTACATCTATCACCACAAATCATCTGCAATCGCTCATCACATTAGAACATTGATAAACAAACGCGTCTTGATTTTGCATCCATTTTGCGCATTTTTAATATTTAATAAAAGACATTTCACTTGATTGGTCGTTCTGAATTATATAATCAATTATACAGATTGTATTATTATTATTATTATTATTATTATTATTATTATTATTATTATTATTATTATTATTATTATTATTATTATTATTATTATTATTATTATTATCATTATCATTATCATTATCATTATCATTATCATTATCATTATCATTATCATTATTCTTATTGTCATTATCATTATCATTATCATTATCATTATTATTATTATTATTATTATTATTATTATTATTATTATTATTATTATTATTATTATTATTATTATGAAGCAAATTTATTTCTTCATAAAGCCAACAAACTTATGTACAGACTGATTAAAAGTAACTGTTTTCAATATTTAGAAGCCTTCGATTCAGTCCTGGGCTACTGTTGTTGCAATCTGTGGTGCCTAAAACAGATAGAGCGTTTCCAATTTGTAGGGCGACTGATAAGCGTTGTAGAAGATGACTAGTCTCACGCTGGTCGCCTGTCGCTGCTGAGATCTTGCGTCCTAGTTCTTGGACAAACTGCAGTGATTCTGTGTGCCAGCTTCCTGCAGTTTCGACTGCCACAGGGACGAAATGATGTGACTGTGTGATAGCAGCATACTTGGTTTCCTTGTTGCGAGCTGCCTTTTCCGCTGCCGCACCTGCGATTTGCGATGTTATATGTTCGTAGGATGCAGCGAAAGTATCTGGCACCGTGACATCCCATGCCAAGCAACGACCTCTGTGCCAAGGTATGATGGTGACTCCGTCAGGCCTTTTGCCGTCTGATCTGGAGAGGCCATTGGGCTCTTTGATGGCCGGTATTTTGGCTCTGGTGAAAGCTCGCCAAATAACATCGTTGAGCATGCCATGTCGATGTTGTCTTCCTGGACCTTTGCTACAAGAGAATCCATGATGGCCGATGGTTTCTACTATGACACCGCATTTGCAAGTGTGTTTTTCACACAAGGCAGTGCCTAGTCGGATGCCGGAAGCTATTCTTAGGACCTCTCCTGACATGCGTAATCCTGCTGTCGTAATGGGCAGTGCATGAAGCCAGTCTCCAGAGTGTGGCGATTGCACGGCTAACAATCTGGCTTTAACAGCAGAATCACTCGCTCTTTCTGACAGGTCTTGAAGTGCATGTGAGATGAGTTTGCTGTCCCATTCCCGTTGTATATGAGCCTTCTGCTCGATGGGAGGAGTTGCGTTCGACTTCGATGACCAAGAACTAAAAGCCTCCTCTACCAACGGATCTGTGATTGTTAGAGGGACGTCGAGTAACAGTTGGTCTTGAAGGTTTCGTGTGCCAGCGGCTGATGCCAAAAAGGCGGAAGTTGCCAGCATAACGGCACTACGAATCCCCAGACCACCGTTTCTAACAGGTAAAGATGCCTGGATCCATTGATCGTCGCTCATGTTGATATTAAGAAGGCTACACAGACCAGTTCTCAAGACTTCGTCGAAGACGTGTAGAAGTTCTTCGTTTAAGAAGCAGGCTGATGTTCTTAATGTGTATAGCAGCTTCGGTATGCTTAAGCTGCTCCTCAGCAGGGTGAATGCGTCGTGTGGATGCAGCATCTCAAGCCTTGTTGTGACTTTCTCCAAATCCTTGATCTTTTCTGGATAGATTTGTCGACAGCCCTGCCTGGCAGCAGCGGTGCTCCCAGCAGTGTCAAATCTTCAACGGCGACATTTTCAAACTCGGCGAAGGTCTGAATCTTCTTTGCTTTATCGAAGGTTCTAAAGGATGCTTCGCATTTTGCTTGATTTAGCTGTAGACCATACATGGGCGCCTCTTTCTCTATCAAGCTGACGTCGTACTCAACTTGATCGATCGGTCCAGCAAGAGTAAGATCGTCCATATAGCCTATAGTGAATGGAGTTGTCAAACTCTCCAGAAGTGGATGTATTGCCAGGCAAAACTCCAGTGGCCCTAAGGGGTCGCCTTGTTGGGTGCCTTCCTCGGAATGAATGGTATGCTGTCTGGTCTGTAGCTGGGGGGCGTAGGCATAGTTGTCATATACGTATCTGTATATTTCCGGAGCTTTTGCTGCCACCGCCTCTAACATTGAGTCTCTTCTCAGAGCATTGAAGGCATTCGAGAAGTCCAGTTTAACTATGACATGGTTTTCAGGCATCGACTGCAGGTATCGTCTGGTTGCGTTTTATTATTATTATTATTATTATTATTATTATTATTATTATTATTATTATTATTATTATTATTATTATTATTATTATTATTATTATTATTATTATTATTATTATTATCATGAGGCTATCCCTCTTCCATCTCGGGCATATGGTCAGCAAATGAACCGGCGAAGCCCACAGCGTTAAAGCGTTGAATTGTCATCGAAAGTCTTTGAAAGAGGAAGGTCGTCTCTCTCACTTCGTCCGTCGCGTATGTGTCAGATGGGATAAACAAACCCATATGCAGACTTATTAAATTAACTGTTTTCAATATGTTTATAAGCCATCATTCAGTCCTGGGCTACTGTTGTTACAATCCGAAGTGCCTATAATAGACAGAGCGTTTCCAATCTGTAGGGCGACTGATAGGCGCTGTAGTAGATGACTGGTCTCACGCTGGTCAATGATATTTTGCATACAATCCACAAGAGTTGGTGTTATTTTTGTTGTGCTGTCAGACAGGTCAGTGATTGGCAGTATACAATATTCCAGGATAGTAAAATTAAATTAACGGAGTACGTTAAACTTTTTGGTGGACAGTTGTATTCGCTAACTCTGCACACATTACATGGATCTGAATCTAGTGAACATTTATAGTATTTATACACTTCTTCTTAATTGATGAATTGCATGACATGTCGAGCAGTTAAGACGTAAGTGCAGATTCTGAAGCTGATAAGATTGAGTGCATTTCTATGAAGAAATATGACTACATAATTATATACTATATATGAGACAAATGATATTATACGTGTTAAAGAAACAGCGCTTGCAGTTGTAGCATTAAAACTTGAAATGTCCTTTTAGGCTTCTACAGCGAGCCACAGTCGGATTTTAAAAGCGAGACGAAGTAAAGTTTTAGAGTGAAATTATACAGCAACATTCTGCACCGAATTCTTATAGACTTGAGAAGCGACTTTAACCTGGATAAGCTATTGGTTGATGAAGAAACATTAGCTCTGGAAATGTCTAAAACTTTCCTGATTCAACGTTAACAAGTACAGACCTAAGGTGGATAAAATTATACATTATAATTTTATCCACAGTCATTATATCTAGTTGCTTAGCTAGGTATTTTGACTCCCGGTTCGAGTGACAGCAAATATTATTGTTATTTAACATAAAACAGCAATTTAGAGAAACATCATTGTATTAGACGTTTATAGCTGTAAAGTCTGAGAATTTTCCCGAAATTGATGGAAGCGGCAGAATTCATTCTCAACGGGAAAGAACACCAAGGTTTGCTAGTCTCTGTTGTTATATCGCAGAGCATAAGAAGGGCATTTCATCAGTTTTATTTTGCTGAGCGAAAGCTTAAGCCTATAATAGCCACTGCAACTGTTAGTGCCAACAGAATTTGAAGAACAATAGGGCATTATGGCCAACCAAAATCTTCGCTTTCTCTAGTCTCATTGACGAAATGTTCTTGATCAGTGCAGTTGGAGAGCAATCAGAACTTCCTATTTCGGTTTGCTGTTTTAATGGAAGCGATTATATTCCAATATCCGCATAGTCTTGGTACAGTTCCAATCCATTCAAATCCTTTGATTGTGTAATGCTATGTCAGACTCATATATTTTGTTTCGAATATTATGCGCTGTTCTAGATTTTGAAGATCAAACTGATTCATAAAAGTTTAATTCGCCATTACAATGAAAACTAAAACCGGTTCTCAAATTCTGGTAAGTCGTTATTGTAAAACAACGACTGTAAATTTGCGAGTACCACGTTCAAGATTTTGAAGAGCAAGCTGATTCATGAAAGATTAATTCAGCAATGAGAACTAAAGCGATTCTCAAATTCTGACGGACCATTATTGTGAAAAACAATATTATTGGAAATTTCATCTCCATTTTCAATTGGTCAAGAATTTCTCTAAGAGAATCAAACATTCTTTCCTGCACAATTAATCCAGCATCCGACGCAATTCTGACGCAGCTATATAACGTTTCCTTCCTGGTCTTGCCTCCACTGGCAGTGCCGGTCTGAAGCCTAGATACAGGAGGAGGGCGACGCTAATGATCTTTGTTACCATAAAGTGTCGTTGAACTGAAACTACTACTTTGCCTCCATCATCGACAGGATCGAGCAGCAAGCTTTAATTTGAATTTTCTGCTTAGGCTTTAAATCATCACGAAAGTATTGATTAGTAGGCCTACTCAAAACTTACAGTCGCATTTTCATGAATTGTGGTACTTTGGGATAAACTTATCAGAAAACAATAATCTTCACGTCTCCGTTGCCTACTCACTGATCACATCGCTAGCCTAAATTCGATGATTGTCTTGGCCATCCAAAATAGCTGTAGAATTAGTTAGGAGTTAGGAGGAAGATGACATGTAGGAGGGGAATAGGAAGACGAGGAAAGAGGAGGTCAAGCTGTACAGGAGGTGGAGGGAATAGGAGGTCAAGGAGGAGGCGGAGGACGGGAAAACTGGCTAAAACGGCGATTGAAGTAGCTATACTAAAACACAAATACAGCGGCAGCAATAATAATCCACGCGAATACTCTAATCTCGGAGCAGCCAGGTGGCGCTTTTTCATGAATTGCACAAAAAGGGCGGGGCTTCGCATATGTCTTATTAAACATTACGTGACTTATCCAGTATATCGTCTATGACAGAATTTTCATTCCCGGGGAATTTTCTGCGGTTTCAAATTACTTTGCGTCATCTCAGCAACTTATCTACTATAACAGCTCTGGTAGCTCCAGTACTACCTAGTATATAGATTATAGACCTACTTGTAAGTGTGCAGAACAAAACGGACATTTGAAGGCTGAAGTATTTATTATCCGCCGGTTTTGCCTACATATACATGTAAGTAATACAATGTTGATATCTTTTATAGAACACGTTGTCTTGTTGTTATAATAAATTAGGTGTATAATTGGCCTTGGTGCTTGCGGTGTAGCAAGAGATATATGAATTTGCTACACTTCCGAAAAGTTCAATGCAGAAAGAGCTTCAGTAATATCATTCGCGCGGTTTACATTGGTCATTAGGTCTCATCGTGGCGCAGATCCTCGGTCCTCAACCGTACTCGGACCTCCTTCTGACTACTAGGGTGGTCGCATCTCTAATGGAAAATTTTCAACTTCAGTTGTTTAATTTCGCCAACCCGGCATTCCGTGCCAATTGGTTTAAAAGTAATGTAGCCCAAAAATGAGCAGGATCGAACAATATCTAGGACTCGCACAACGTCTTTGAAATTTTGATTTTTACAAATAATTTTTGTCATTTCGAGTAAATGTATTTGATTCGCATTTTTGGACCTATGTTTAGTTTTAAACAGAAAGGCTGGATGATTTTACTTAAGCACAACTAAAAAATAATTTCTACAATGTTTATGCTCTCGTTGATTGTTTATTATTTATTTTCATTGGCATTTTAGTGGTATTTGATCCGTGAGTTCCTGAGACCGATATCCACAATTCAATTCGAACAAGCATACACAAAAGGGTGCAGTGGAAAAAAAGTAAAAATTATAAATTCGAAAAGAAATAGCAACGAAAAGTTGCCTAATGGCATGGATCAAAAACTGTTGAAAATTTAAATAAAATATTAATGTCTTCCGCCCCACCAGAGGGCCAAAGTTACGAGACAAAGCGTTTTTCGAGAAAATTGTAGGTTTTCTTGTAAAATATTCTAATTGAAAACTAATTTACTGCCATTCAGTATATCGCTAGAAAGAGCTCTTAAAACTGAATAGAATAATTATTATGTGTTATTTTCAGAATTTCCCCATATTTGTAGAAGTTATTAACTTTTTACCATTTAGTCAATAATAATAATAACTCTAATAAATAATTTTATTAACTAATCAGTGTAATCACTAGTAACCAGGCATGCAATAAATGTCATTGTGTTATAATCTGGACCTACTACAGGCAGTTGAATTTATTCCTGGTTTAAAAATGTTCACTTTTCATGGTTGATTACAACTATTATGCTTACTTTTCAAGTGTTCCTATCTTTGATAAGGGGTAAAATTTTGATGGTGTTGTGCGAGTCCTAAATATTAATATTTTTTCATACAACTTTTTGTGTGATGTTTCTGGATGGAATGGAACCAAATGGAACCTTGGCGAACAGTAGATTCAAACTTTTATTTTTAAGAACCACCCTACTGACTACCCTTTGGACAACCTCTCTGACGCGACAAAGCGCTCGTGAAAAATTGGTGTTATGCGTTTAACTTTTGAGTGGCGCTTTAGAAGTTTGGCGTTTACTCTTACGATATATAAATTCAGACAGTAGTAATTAAAGTATAAACAGTAGACATCATAGAGTACAAGCAACAGGAGAACCCAAAAGAGGCCGAAGTCGCGCTATTTAGGGCCACCTGTAGCCTACGTCATCATACAATGATAGCCTACGCGAATTGCTGACAATTATTGTTGAAATAATTTATAATCTGAGTAATTGCAATAAACTGAAGAAGGCGAAACCAGTAAACAGAAAGCAGAGAGGTTCAGATTGGAAGAAGAAAAAACATGAACTGTCTTAGTACAAATCGATAGAGCTAAACGATAGTTCTGTAAGCATGCAGTAGGCCTAATCAAAATTGCAGCGTAATGAGGTCCTGATATTTAGGTATCTATGGTTAATTAAAAAGCACTTTTTAATGGCTTAAATTTTGATGGACTGTATGCATTTTGAAGGTCATTTGGTAACTCATTCCAAATAACAGTTCCAGCTGTCCAATGATAGAAAGCAATCTTAAATAATTATTATGGACAGCGCTGGCACTATCAAATTTGCTGTGAATATTTTAAACTGGTTCCCGCGACTTCGCTTTTTGGGCGCTGTAGAAATCTCGAAATTACGATTAGTGTGAAATGTTTGAAATTCCGAGGAGATTTTCATAGGAGTAAACCCAGTGCAGCGACTTCGTCAAGACTTGAAATTGGCAAGTGTATATCCCCACAGCACGAAAGGTGCCACGAACGAGAGCTGTGCACACATTTAAATAATTTGCTCTCAGCTTGGAACTGAGAGACCCTAACCTAAATGGCGAGATAGAGAACTGGGGATTCAGAGGGCTGCTTTCCATTCGTTCTTGTTGCATGTGAATAATAATAACGACAATTTGTATGGCGCCGTAACGCGGCCATACAGCTACAAGATCGTTTCAGTGTTTGTGAGATACATTAACGTAATGTTATGTAATGTAAATGAACATTTAGGGCCTATATAGCGCCCCTTCAGGATATCTAGGCTACTCAGAGGCAGCGCTGCCCTATATGAAGTCAAATGTCATTGCCAACCAACACAATATTACATCCGTTAGCAACACAATCAATGCGATACATTCAAGGACTCGAAGGTAGATGTATCGATATCCTCAGCAGCAACGGAGATATAGTTGTAAACAGCAGACACAATATGTCACTGCGCCACTTCATGCTCACACCTTTGAATCAACACTTAATTTTTATGGATTCATTTGATGTGGACCTGTAAACTGAGAACTGAAGTTATGATCACTATAGCCTATTTGATTTTAACCTGGTTAGTTACCATAACTGTTGTTGTTAAAAAAGCAGCCCTTTAAATGCAATTCTCAAGGTTTATGTTACTCGATGATTTTTACAGGTTTTAACTGAAACCAACTCTGTTTCATTAACCCTAAAATTTGGCACTGCCGTTTGTTCTCGTTTATCAACTTATGAACAAGGTCGTCGGTCAACTGCGGAACCCGCCTCTTGTAACTATTCTATTTGGCAAACAGAGTATGACGCATATGCGGGTCATTACACATGAAGGTTGAATACGGCGTGACAGCGCACACTTGTGAGGACAATGATTGTAGTGTGAAGGAGAAGAGGATTTGATGAAGTCTTATCGATTGCCTAAGAGAGCGCAAGGCTAAAGGTTACTATTTCTAACAGTCTTTACAAAGCAGGTGATCATCGGCTATGTAGAACAGGATGTTGCTGCCTCTAACAGCTTTACGAGAAAATGTGACAAACAGGCGATTTGTGTCTTTAGGACTACGCTGCAACATAGCATCCTGCAAGAAATAAGCACTTTATTAATGAGTTGAAGAGGCGACATTTTCAAACAACTATTTACTTCATTGTAATTTATAAAGCGCGTCTTCAAGACTAACCTATCCGAAAATATTATGTAATAATTAAGAAAACTATCCAACACTGTATTCAGACATCCGTCTAGCTGTCCACCAGTTCGATCCGTGACTGACAGCCAATCGATTATCTGTGATATCATCAGCGTGTTCTCTGTTTTACAGATAATGACCAACTAGAATACTTCGTTCTAAATGGCAAACTGAATCATTCAACACTGAGTGAGAAATCAAAGCCAAAGACTCCTGATGCGTCCGGAGACACATCAAATGCAGCAGACATCTTCAAATCAGTAAGCAGATCAGCTGTTGAACTGTAGTACGAAACTGAGACGAAGGACGTTGAATCTGGTGATGAAACTTGAAGTCATAAATTAAATGGATCCGAAACCAGAAAACATTTCTACACTTCCTCTTAAATTTATGAATTAAAGAATAATTGTTTGACGCGTGTCACATTCAGGACTTCAGGAATAAGAACATAATCTGAATCTGATAAGATGGGATGCAATCAGACAGTCTGTGATGATGATGAGGATCAAGGCCATAGTCAGAATCGTTCAACAATGATCAAGAAATCAACGCCAGAGTCTGCTGATGCATCTGGTGTCATACTAAACTCAGTTGACATCGAGATATCACGATCAGCTGTTTAAGTGCATCGTTAAACTGTGGAGAAGGACGTTGAATATTGTGATGAAATAAGAAGTAACGAATCAAATGGATTCGAAATTAGCAAATATTTATACACTTCGTCTTCTTAAATTGAATAAGTGATGAATTGCTTGACACGTCTGACATTCAGGATGTCAGTGCAAGATCTGGCAATGTTATATTCCGACAATATTCAATATTTCTGACGAATACAAAAATAAGTACATAATCTGAAGCTGTTAAGATGGGAGACATTCTGGACGTCTGTAAGAAAAAAGAAGAACAAGGCATTAGTCAGCTTCATCTTGCAGCTGAACGTGGTGATACGGTGGCTGTTGGTAGTTTATTGATGTCGTCAGCGAATGTCGACGTACTGGACACAAATCATAACACTCCTTTACACACTGCGACTTTAAAGGGTAACGTTGACGTTGTCAATCTTCTACTAAGTAAGAACCCAAGTGTTAACTCTAGAAATGCATTCGGACAGACTTCGCTTCATCTGGCGGCTGAAAACGGCCATGTAGCAATTGCTCAATTGTTGCTTGACAGCAACGCTGAAGTCCATGTAACTGACCAATCTAACAACACACCGATTCACATTGCAGTTATGCATGGTCACTGCGAACTAGTTAAGGTTCTTTTGGGATATAGCGATGCTCAGATGATACGGAATGGCAACACGCCGCTACATCTTGCTGCAAAATTCGTTCACACAAACGTTGTGCAGCTCTTTCTTAATCATAACGAAAATGCTGACGCTGAAAACGTTTATGGTGACACTCCGATCCATCTTGCTTTAGAAAATGGATATTTCGAAGTTGCAAAGATTTTGTTGAGAAACAACTGTTACAGAGATGCCAATATTCGCAATGCTTCTGGAAAAACTCCTCTTCATATCGCTGCTGAACTGGGACAAGCGGAATTAGTCAAAGCAATTATAGGTCACAAGGTTGAAGTGAATGCGGTTGACACAAATGGCAATACTGCTCTTCATCTCGCAGCAAGACATGGACATAGCGATGTTGTAAATGTCTTGCTCAATCAGACAACGGAACTGGATGCGCAGATACGTTCGCAACTGACGGTAAACAAAGTTCCTACAGATGAATTTGAACTTTCGCAAAATCCCATTAAAAATATAGTTGACGCTGGTCATACTTCGCAGACAATCGCAGCAGAAGGTGGCAATGTTGAAATCACAGACACTCTACTGAGTCATTCGTCTACCGTCAATGCAGTCTTCATTCAAGGACAGACAAAGCCATGTCACCTTGCAGTTAAGCATGAACAAGCCGAAATTGTAGAGAATTTGATATTTAACGGTGCAAATGTTAATGCGTGTAACAACGCCAAGATGACTGCACTTCATTTAGCCTGCCAGAATGGTCATACTTCAATTGTTGAGATTTTACTGGACAACCACGCTGCCGTCGATGTTACGAAACAATCTGAGGAAACACCATTTTACCTTGCAGCCAAGAATGGTCATGCAGATATCGCGGATTTGTTACTGCGCCGCGGCATTTGCGATTTCGTGTTGACACGCGATATTCAGACACCATTACACGTTGCAGTCGAACAAGGTCACATGAAAGTTGTTGAGGTTATTTTGAAACACAGCCACAGGATTTCTGGCAAATTAACAAAAGACGGGCAAAAACTTCAAGAAAATGCCAAGAACTTGGTTGAAACCAGAGACATCAAACCAATTCAACTATTGAGATCCGGTGGTCGATGCCTTTCAGCTGAAGTAGTATGGGCAGAAAAAAGCGAGCCTCTAGAGATTTGGAGAAACTTTAATGGACAGACTGCTCTTGAACTCGCGGTTTTTTCGACCCAGCCAAAAATGGTTAAGCTTTTGCTCAACGTGGACCAGTCTGTATATTCAGAGGGGCATCTTACACGAAGCTTTAGTTGGTTGATTGCATCGATCTACGTGAGCAGAAATAGCACAGAAACTGCGAAAGCTCCAGATGATGGTGAACAGTACGAGATAAATTGCGAAGACCTCAAAGAAATCGCAGAAGCTCTTATTACTTCGACCAAATTTAATGTAAACCAGCAGAACGAGAACGGGGAAACTCCCCTTCACCAAGTGATGACCTTTGTATATTCAGTTTCTATTTTGCGTGTCGGTGGTCAGACAGTGTTCGTGGTCAGTCGTTCGTTCAGTGGTTCAGTTGTCAGTGTAGAGTAGTTGCAGTAGTTGCAGTGTTGAAGTGTAGTTGTTGAAGTGTATTCGGTTCTTTTAAATGTTGATGTTGACAATACAATTTGCTGTGTCGATCCGAGTTGCTGTCGTCTTCCAAGTTAATCTAGTGTTTGGTATCGTCGGTGGCACGCTTAAGTCCTTTGCCCGACGGGAAAGGCCGAGTTCAGCGGACGAGCAAAGAAGAGGGAAGATTCCGAAGACGCTATCCTGGTGACCGAAGAGATACCGGAATCCGCCCGACGGCCAGTTTCGCCACAGTGGTACACCAGAAGTGGGGTGTCAGACGATTGCAGAACGCTGATTACCGATGGGAGACGAGGACGCCACACGCGTCTACCCGCTGGTCGACTTTGACGTCCTGCAACCTGTGAGCTCTACGCCCGCCGAGAGAAGGCGACCGATGGAGATCAAGCAGGATCGGAACAGCCTGCCAGACGACTTTGACTTCGAGGAGTGGAAGCCGATGGAGCCGATCGACCGAAGGAAATCCATGGAACCTGTTAGCCGGGAAGTGAAGGACGAGTCAAGGATTCTTCCGGGGCTGCTCGAGGGCGTCGGCGGCCTGCTGAAAAACCGGCCGATGCAGATGAAACCCGGGCGTTTCGATGGGACAGGTTCACTAGAATCATTTCTGTCCCAGTTTGAGGTGTGTGCGAGGCACAACCGGTGGACCGCTTCGGACAAAGTCGATTTCCTTCGCTGCTCCCTGGAGAAAGCCGCCACTCAGCTGCTCTGGGATTTCGGGGCCCAGCCGGATGCGACCTACGAACAGTTGGTGGAGCGGCTACGTCAACGCTACGGGACGGAAGGCCAAGCCGAGACCTTCCGGACGCAACTCTACTACCGCCGCCAGCGCGCCGGGGAAAGCCTATCCGACCTCCTTCATGAAATTCGTCGGTTGGTGGTACTTGCCTATCCGGTTCCCACCAATGAAACCACGGAGATCATCGCAAAAGACGCGTTCCTGGAGGCGATGAGGGACCGGGAGCTCTCGCTCAAGATTCGCGAGCGAGAACCCAAGTCGCTGGACGAAGCTTACCGGACAGCGCTGCGTCTGGAGGCCTACCGAAGCACGATGGGCCAGGACGACCGTCGGAGACCGTCGGAACCTGATGACCGCGGAAGACCGCCCAACCGGGTGCGTGGCACTCGGGAGACCGATGTGAGCGACCAGATCCAGGTGCAGTTGGACCGGTTCCTGACCATCCAGAAGGAAGAGCAACGCCGGTGGCAACGGGAACTCGAAGGCAAGTTCGACCGACAGTTCCGGGAGCTGCGAGGTCGTACGCCTCCGGCTGATCCTGGGCCTGACCGAGACGTTCGCCCTGGAGACCGCAACCGAGGACCGGGCCGAGAGAGTCGCCCGGGAAACGCCAACGCCGACAACCAAGAAAGTCCGAGGCGGGAGATGAATTGCTTCAACTGTGGTCAACCAGGCCACTTCGCTCGCAACTGCCTCCAGTCACGCAGGGCCCGCCATCGCCCGGATGCGACCGAGACAGAAACTCCAGATTCGAAGCTGACGGAGCCGGTGGCCGCCAATCACACTACCCATCCCAGAGTACCCAACCGTGCAACCTACAACGCTGTCTACGTCCGGGGGACGATCAATGGACGCTCTCAACTCTGCCTGGTTGACACCGGATCGGAGGTGAGCCTAATACCTTCCTCTACTGTCCAGGGGTTAGAGATTCGTCCCTGTAACCGGTACTTGATGGCTGCGAACGGGTCCGATATACGGGTTTTGGGTGAGATAAGGGTCCCCATTAAGGTTCGGAGTGGCTTTGAGATTTCTAGTGCATTTTTGGTGTCCGATCAGATAACTGACCCCATGCTGGGTATGGATTGGTTGAGGGAGCACCGATGCCGCCTAGGTTTTGGGACCGGGGCCTTGTTCATTGGTCGGAAACGTATTTCCCTGGTAAGAGGTAATGGAGCCGGGTGGTGCAGACGGGTAATAGTGGCTGAGGAAGTTGCAGTCTCGCCTAAGTGTCAATTCGACGTCCCTGTAAAGACCCTGTACGGGGATTTGTCGTCGGTTGCGCCGGCCTGGATGACAGATGCCAAGGAAATCAGTCCGGGGGTCCATCTTGCACGGGTCGTAGTAGGCGATGACGCCGGAACGACCCAGGTCCGTGTAGTAAACTTGACCGAGGATCCTGTAAGGTTGGTTAAGGACCAGTTGTTGGGAGGGTTGCACCCGGTCGAAGTTGAGTGTCGGGAGACCCGTGATAAGGGTGAGGAGCCGGATGGTGAGGCGGCTCCTTGTGAGATGTTGTTGGCCGATCTCCCCGAAGAGGTGACACCCGAGACCCGAGACCAATTGCGGGAATTGTTGATCGAATTTAGTGATGTTTTCTCGGTAAGGGAAGGCGATCTTGGCCGGACAAACGTGGCCACTCATCGGATTGATACGGGAGATGCAGGTCCTGTTAGACAGCCTCTACGGCGCCAACCGCTTCCCCATAGGGCTGCCATAGATGAGCAGCTAGATAGTATGTTGGCCGCTGGGACGATTGAACCCGCCGTTAGCGAGTGGGCGGCTAACGTGGTTTTGGCTCGTAAGAAGGATGGGACCCTCCGTTTTTGCATAGATTACAGGCAATTAAATGAGAGGACGAGGAAGGATTCATACCCGCTCCCTAGAATTGACGAATGTTTAGATGCTCTCTCCGGGGGAGGATGGTTCAGTACGCTGGATTTAAGGAGTGGATACCACCAGGTGGCTATGGATCCTAGGGATGCGGATAAGACCGCGTTCGTTACGCGTCGAGGCATCTATCGATGGAAGGTGATGCCCTTCGGGCTCTGCAATGCGCCAGCAACTTTCCAACGGTTGATGGACATTGTTCTGTCGGGGCTTAATTTCGATGTTTTCCTAGTCTACCTTGACGATGTAATCATCTTCGGGAATACGCCCGAACAACATTTGCAGAGGCTGGGTAAGGTGTTCGAGCGGTTGAGAACGGCCAATTTAAAGTTGAAACCAAGTAAGTGTCGCTTGCTGCGTAGGGCCGTTTGTTTCTTTGGCCATGTTGTGACTCAAGACGGGGTAGCCGTGGATCAGTCCAAGATCCGCGAGGTTGTGGAGTGGCCAGTCCCGCGACGACTGAAGGATGTGCGCTCTTTTCTCGGGCTATGCTCGTATTACCGGAGGTTCATTCGTAATTTTTCGGTATTAGCTGCTCCTCTGTTCGCACTGACGAAAAAGGGTAGAGCGTTTGTGTGGGATGATGAATGTCAGGTAGTGTTCGAACTTCTGAAGCGCGCTCTGACGACCACACCTGTCCTAGCTTTGCCTAAGGATGAGGGCGGACACGTCCTGGACTGTGATGCCTGCGACGTTGGCATAGGGGCCGTATTATCCCAGAAGATTGATGGCGAGGAACGAGTAATTGCCTATGGAAGTCGCTTGCTATCCACGGCAGAGCGGAACTACTGCGTTACCCGTAAGGAGTTGCTCGCGATAGTATATTACACAAAGCTGTACCGTCAGTACTTGCTGGGGCGCCCATTCACGTTGAGAACAGACCACGCCGCGCTACAGTGGCTCCATCGCGGCTTGCCTTCCCGCCAGGGACCGCTGCAGCCCTTGCCTTGCGGGGCGCCCTGGGAACGGTTGAGTATAGATATCACCGGCCCCCATCCACGAAGTCGACGAGGGCATATTTATATCCTTACGGTCATGGACAACTTCACGAAGTTCGTGGAGGCAATCCCCATGTCCAACCAAGAAGCCACCTCGGTTGCCAGGGCCTTGGTTGAGAACGTCATCGTAAGGTACGGCGCTCCGCTACAAATCCTCACCGACCAGGGGACTAATTTCGAGGGGAATTTGTTCAGAGAACTTTGCCGATTGCTGGGAATAGATAAGGTTAGGACATCCCCTTATCACCCGAGCGGGAAATGGCTCATAGAGCGCTTCCACAGGACGCTTAATGCCATGCTGGGGAAGGTGGTCAGTAGCAATCAACGGGACTGGGACGAATCTCTGCCCCATGTCCTCGCCGCTTACCGGGCGTCACTACACGAAACGACCGGGTTCAGCCCGAACTACCTGATGTTCGGTCGGGAGACCCATGCCCCGCTGGACCTCGTCTACGGGAGACCCCCGAGCCCTGATCCGGGTGCAGGCACATACGCGAGTTATGTGCAAGACTTTGCTGAGCGCATGGAGTCCGCGTACCGCCTGGTACGGGAGCATCTGGGAGTGGCTGTGGAACGGCAGAAGCGCGCTTATGACCTGCGTGTACGTCCGGCCGAATTTGCTCCTGGGGAACAAGTTTGGTACTATACCCCTCGTCGTTATCAAGGTCGCTCTCCGAAATGGCAGAAGATGTACACGGGTCCCTTCGTCGTGGAGGCACTCTGTGGCCCTGTGAACTACAGCATCAGGAAGTTCTCTCATTCTCGTCCACTCACAGTCCATGTGGACAAACTTCGGGCTTGCTTCAGGGAAGAGCCGATGGAAGACCTGGAGGCGCCTGCGCCCCCTGCTGACGACGCCTCTGAGGTCAGCGGGCGTCCGAAGAGGGAGACTCGCCGGCCCGCGCGCTATCAATAGCTGGGCGCCGTCGTTCGAGGAGGTTTCGCGGTGGCGATGACTTGGGACGCGTCCCCCTCTCCTCCTCCTCTCGACGCCTCGACGCTCGCCTGCGTCCCCTCTCCTCCTCCTCTCGACGCCTCGACGCTTGCCTGCGTCCCCCTCTCCCCTCCTCTCGACTGTGCAGCGCTCGCCTGCGTCCCTCTCTCCCTCCTCCGCGGACGGTGACGATGACCGTTCCACTTCGGCGGAGACCCCTTCTTCGGCTTCGGTAGAAGAAGAAGCAGTGAGCATCAGCTCAGACTCCAGCGAGTAATAGCTTGCTATCAACTCTACTGGTGTGAGGATCATCGCTCAGGGGCGTTGGTAAATATTATTTCTCTTATTGACCCTTTTTGGTAACGATTTAAATTGACCTGGATGCCAGGGAAATGTTTTTGTTATGAGACAGTCCTGTCATTAAGTTGCAGAACGATAACTTTCATTGTGTGGCCTAGATGTTAGTTTTAATGGCATTAACTGTATGCGCCCCTCGATGATGGCGGTTTATGATTGCATTGATGAATTTTCGATGAATCTAAGCGGCTGAATGCTGCCGATTAATTTGATAGACTCTTGGTTAGTAGGGCTTTGCTTAGTTCTGCATTGATGGAATTTTCGATAAATTTATGCTGGCTTAATTCTGCCCATTTAATTAGATAGACGTTTACTTGATTAGTGAAATGCCCAGAAATAGTTGTAGGGCTCTGTTTCATTTTGCACGTAGGCTATCATGTTGATTCCCAAAGTAATTTTTGGAAGCAGTTAAAAGTTGCAGAAACTTAGTAACAGGTGCTATGGCTGCAACAACGGAATTACATAGCTTTTTGTCTTTGCCTCGGTATTGAATGCCTCCATGTTAAGTTGACAATTGGTCACGAGATAGTGTAACAAGTTGGCCAAATAATGTCCTGTTGGTCTGTTGTTTTAACTGAAAATCAGGTATTTGGAGAGATTGTGAAACGCCAAATTTGGATTTTGAGGTCTATGCCATGGGCTCAGTTGTATTGCATTTAAAAAAACCTAATGACAACAGGTTCAAGACTTATGGATCACACAGCGTTTGTTAGAGGACTTAGGCTAGATGGCCTACCTGGGAGGTCCTCTGTTTGCGTTTCTTTATTGCACTTCCTTGTGTGCATTGTCATGAAATCTGAATTTGAGGTGAGATATTAACTGTGTGTGACCAACTTGTTCAGGATCAGTACGTGGAGTCTTCTCAGCAGATGCAAACTGGCAATCAGTGGAGTACAGACCAAGTGTGCTAAGGCAGAGATGAACATTCTGCACAGTACAGCACAGTGGTCTCTTATAGGCCTGGCAGGTGGTTCACAGATGCATGTTCAAAAACAAAGTGCAACCTAGAAACCAGGGCACCCTCTCAGTTTGTTAGACCTATCAATAGTATTATTTAGACAAAATTTCAGCTTTTAATTCCAACGGAAAGACGGTGCTCACGGACTGTGTCAATTTGCCTGATACCGATAAAAAGACACTAATTGTGGAAATGAATGCGTCGAGCATACATTCCCGTACGAATGTATTTTATTTTACGACAAATCAAATATTACTGTAATCTGACAACACTTGTGACAGTAGAACAGTTAGTCAAGTTGATCTATAAAATTTCAGTAAGTTTGAAGAATTGGAAATGTCAAAAATTTAAAAAAACACATCGTTCTAACCATGAATGTCGATTGTTCCGGTTTTATGACTTCAACACTCGCTACCGTCTTAGAGTCTAGAAACTGCAAGCACTGCGTCAACAACAGACTTCTTTGTTGTTTTGAGGCAAATAGCATTCCTATTTGCCACGACCACTTGGAGAAGACACTGATTTTCTTCATTATTGGTGATGAGTCGATTGAATTCCTCGAGCAAATTCACACACCTCTGAGCCGTGTCGTTCACCACTCTCAACTGCTGAATTCTCTCTCTACCTTGCTTGTAATCCTCATTCTCGATCCATTTCTCTTGTGGAAATGTAAGAAAGTAATCACTAATCTTCAGGTGTGACAGCAGTGTCAGTTTTCACTTGGTTGCAAAATCACCCAGGCAAGCCCCCTCCTTCAGTACCGCAGCATCACCTCTCACCTTCCTTTCACCAGGCTTTGCAGTTACTCTGTGAACAATATTCACCTTATCTGTTACTGGAAGTTGGTCTGAGACCAGTGCCAGACCTACAGCCTCATCTGAACGGTACCACTAGTGGTTTCTAGGGCCTTCCTGGCAGCAACGCTGATCTCGGGGTCAACTGACTCGTGTTTTCCTAGAGTAATACAAAGTGACAGATCTTGTCCACGATCTTCAGCAGCAAGTGAGGCTTTTGTCCATGCTTTTGTGTAAAGAAGGACAACAAAGCTGCACATGAATCTGAGTTTCTTTCTTCTTCGTTAGATTGAATACACCACGTTGATCACGAAAAGGGTAGATTTTGATGGCATACAGTAACGTGGCCATCCAACTTGCGTGGTGAATTGGCCCAGGGCTCTCCAGTGAATTATTGAAGGCTAACTTCCAAGACAACCACTTTCAGCTCAATGAGTTCTTGACCTCTTATCTCTGAATCTGATTTTCTTTCAGTTAACTTCTTGAGAAAACTGAGTGCTGTTTCATTATAGGGTTCAGTGCCGGATATGACATTCAGTCCTGTATCACACTTTCCCAAGCAGCTTTATATGTCTGGAAGATTGGAATATGTGTTGAATTAGATGGCACAAGGTGCCGCAGCACAAGGTGAATACTTTAGCTAAAATCATCACATGGTGACGGCAGGCCAACCACAGGAGCTCTCGACATATCTTGTCTTCCAGCAGAACGCACACTCCGTTGAAGAATTCAGTGTTGACAGATATCAAAGCTCAGGGTTTGAACCTTGTCAGAGAGTTTCCACAACTCCAGAAGATTATGAATGGCCATGGATTCATTGTATCCTGCCCACAGGCTAATTTCGGCACACCGAAAAGTTAAAGTGTTAAATATGAGCTCTTAAATTTCATTGGCAAATGGTAAATTCGAAAATTCACTTGTGAAAACACGTCTGCCAAAAACACAGAAAGTAGACACCATGACCTTCAGCAAGAACTTTACACTCTGTTCAAAATACCAGTAAGTAAGCAAGTAAGTAAGTAAGTTAGTATAACACAACAGAAACTATTTGAAGCTCATCTCCATGACAAATGTTGAGCTGTTGACCAAGTTACACGGCATCAAGATTTACCGCTAATGCTACTATATGGTAATATTTCTATGTCATTGAGCACCATCTTCCAGCTGGAATAAGATGCTGAAATTTTATCTCAATAATACTATTGACAAGTCTAACAAACTGAGAGGGTGTCCTGGTTTCTAGCTTGCATTTGGTTTTTGTGAACCACCCTACCTGGCAGGCTTGGCTGTTATTGTGAATAATCTAGATTAGACCTAATCTATGGGCAGGCAGTTCCATGGGTCAACAAACACTTGTGGCAATATTAGGCCACTGATTAATAGTTACATAACATGTCTTACATTTTAATTAAACCAATAGGCCTAATTAAGTAGACAAATATTAATGGAAAGGCACCTTAACTAAAATTATTAATTTGCAAACATACTCATGAAAATTCAGATTAATTTAGACCATGTATGCAAAAATACTTATGGAAAGGCACCTTAACGAAAACCATTGTTGAGCTAGCATTTTCATGGAATACAGCTCAATTTAAACCAAGTATGCAAAAATACCTGTGGAAAGGCACCTTACCGAAAACCATTGTTATGCAAACATTTTCATGGAAATTCAGTTCAATTAAAATCAATTCTGCAGAAATACTAATGGAAAGACACCTCATCCAAACTACAAATATGCAAACATATTCATGGAAATTCAGCTCAATTTAAACCAAGTATACAAAAATACTTATGGAGAGCGACCTTACCAAAACCATTGTTATGCTAACATTTTCATAGAAATTCAGTTAAATTAAAACCAATTCTGCAATAATACTAATGGAAAGGCACCTTATCCAAAACTACAAATATGCAAACACATTCATGGAAATTTAGTTCAATTAAAACCAAGTATGCAAAAATACATTATATGAAATGTCACCTTAACTAAGACTATAACAAGTGTTCAAATACAATACAATACTATTAATATGCAAACATACTCATCAAAATGCAGCTCAATTAAACCAAGTATGCAAAAATATTTAGGGAAATTCACCTTAACTAAAACAATTAATATGCAGACGTACTCATCAAAATGCAGCTCAATTAAACCAAGTATGCAAAAATATTTAGGGAAATTCACCTTAACTAAAACAATTAATATGCAGACGTACTCATCAAAATGCAGCTCAATTAAACCAAGTATGCAAAAATATTTAGGAAAATTCACCTTAACTAAAACAATTAATATGCAGACGTACTCATCAAAATGCAGCTCAATTAAACCAAGTATGCAAAAATATTTAGGGAAATTCACCTTAACTAAAACAATTAATATGCAGACGTACTCATCAAAATGCAGCTCAATTAAACCAAGTATGGAAAAATATTTAGGGAAATTCACCTTAACTAAAACAATTAATATGCAGACGTACTCATCAAAATACAGCTCAAATAAACCAAGTATGGAAAAATATTTAGGGAAATTCACCTTAACTAAAACAATTAATATGCAGACGTACTCATCAAAATGCAGCTCAATTAAACCAAGTATGGAAAAATATTTAGGGAAATTCACCTTAACTAAAACAATTAATATGCAGACGTACTCATCAAAATGCAGCTCAATTAAACCAAGTATGCAAAAATATTTAGGGAAATTCACCTTAACTAAAACAATTAATATGCAGACGTACTCATCAAAATGCAGCTCAATTAAACCAAGTATGGAAAAATATTTAGGGAAATTCACCTTAACTAAAACAATTAATATGCAGACGTACTCATCAAAATGCAGCTCAATTAAACCAAGTATAGAAAAATATTTAGGGAAATTCACCTTAACTAAAACAATTAATATGCAGACGTACTCATCAAAATGCAGCTCAATTAAACCAAGTATGGAAAAATATTTAGGGAAATTCACCTTAACTAAAACAATTAATATGCAGACGTACTCATCAAAATGCAGCTCAATTAAACCAAGTATGGAAAAATATTTAGGGAAATTCACCTTAACTAAAACAATTAATATGCAGACGTACTCATCAAAATGCAGCTCAATTAAACCAAGTATGGAAAAATATTTAGGGAAATTCACCTTAACTAAAACAATTAATATGCAGACGTACTCATCAAAATGCAGCTCAATTAAACCAAGTATGCAAAAATATTTAGGGAAATTCACCTTAACTAAAACAATTAATATGCAGACGTACTCATCAAAATGCAGCTCAATTAAACCAAGTATGCAAAAATATTTATGGAAAGCGACATAATTAGAACTAATAAATTTGCGGAAATACTCATGAATCGTAATAAAAGGACCGCAGAGTGTGCTAGGAATGCTTCGTGTTAGATAATGGCGCTTAGTAATAATAAGTGCAGAATAATAATAATTATAATAATAATAATAATAATAATAATAATAATAATAATAATAATAATAATAATAATAATAATAATAATAATAATAATAATAATAATAATAATAATAATAAAAATAATAATAATAATAATAATAATAATAATAATAATAATAATATTAAAAAAATAATAATAATAACAACAACAACAACAACAATAATAATAATAAGAATAAAAAAGCAACAACAATAACAAAAAATAATAATAGCCGTCTATCCCAACGACTTTCGATAATCATTCAGCGTTTCAATGCCGCTGCTTTCATACCGCAGTACCTTTGCCCTGCCTGAATTGGATGAAAGGTAGCCATTCCAGATGCTATTAGCTGTCTCCAGACGATTGTTTTGTCTACTGCGCCACCATTTGCATAAACTCAAACGATGAAGTTATTACAATAGCTCTCTAACGACAGACATTTCACTTTTCACAGATAGCCACACACAGTTTTTAATGGCGCTATAGAAATGATTTACCACATTTACAATTATTACAACATCCAAGCTATAAATTGCACGCGTATTATGCATGCAAACATTAACGCAAGTAGGCCTAGCAGTGCAATTTTGTATGCATTTCTAATTTTTCTATACAAGAGTTGGCCCATGCAAGTGTCATCATACCTTTGCTTCTTTGGCGATTATCATTTGCACAATAAAAACGTTATATGAAAGGCAGGTTAATTAAAACTAACAAGAACAAGAAAACTCATGAAAGGGCTTCTTATTTCAAACTAATAAGTTCGAGAATATAATCTCTTGTTCCCGAAGCAAGTAACGCTCATCTGCGTTTTATCAAACTCTAATTAAAACTTAATGTAGGCTACGCGAAAAATACTCATCGAAAGGCAACTTAATTAAAACTAACTAATGCGAAAATACTCGTGTATCGGAACAATTACTGAAGGTCTTTGTTAACAGTGCCATTTAGATTGGATCATACTTTACACAAATCTATTAGACACGAAATCTTTCAACACAGTCCGAAAGCTAAGCAATTGTCTGCTTCTGATGGACACACAGTGTATACTATTCATTAATATGAGCAATGGATATCCTTGACAAAAAGCAATTATGTAGCACAGCTTCAGAATCTAGATTATCGTATATCTAAGAGTTTCGTATTCTATATAATAAACGCCACTTAGGCTAGCTATAGCGAGTGCCTGTGCCTAGTTCTAGTGTAATGACATATAAGTTTTTATTGCAATTAACCTTCGGAGGTCGAAGTGGGGTAGATTTCTACCCCAGCGTTGTTTGGATGTTGATTGCGGAGTAACTGTAGGTAGTCATAACTTGACGTTCCACATGTTTACAAGTTAACACCCCCGACATATTCCCACACCAAAACGATCATCATGTC
Source organism: Aporrectodea caliginosa (assembly GCA_020284085.1). Classification (NCBI taxonomy): domain Eukaryota; kingdom Metazoa; phylum Annelida; class Clitellata; order Crassiclitellata; family Lumbricidae; genus Aporrectodea; species Aporrectodea caliginosa. The sequence goes on from JACEVL010000785.1 coordinate 788,291, forward strand.
ATGTTGTCTGAGAAAGTTATTTCAGTTCAAAGTGTCATGGGGTAGAAATCTACCCCACTTCGGCCTCGGCGTTACAATTTTTTCGTTCATAATGAAGATGTATTTATAGCAGATATTACTCAAAATGTGTGTATCTAAGCTCATAGATAAGCTATAATGACAAATGAAGTGTCCTTTGTGATAGTTCCAAGGTCAAGGAATCGAACTATCGCATTGGCAATAGTGTGGGAATAGAACTATCCAAGATGGCGGCCAATATGGCCGCCGAAACTCAAAATGTGTATATCTACGCTCATAGATAAGCTAGAATGACAAATGAAGTGTCCATTGTGATAGTTCCAAGGCCAAGGAATCGAACTATCGCATTGGCAATAGTGTGGGAATAGTACTATTCGAGATGGCGGCCAATATGGCCGCCGAAACATAAAATGTGTATATCTACGCTCATAGATAAGCTAGAATGACAAATAAAGTGTCCATCGAATAGTTCCAAGGTCAAGAAAACGAACTATCGCATTGGCAATAGTGTAGGAACAGTACTATGCAAGATGGCGGCCAATATGGCCGCCGAAACTCAAAATGTGTATATCTACGCTCATAGACAAACTAGAATGACAAATGAAGTGTCCATTGTGATAGATCCAAGGCCAAGGAATCGAACTATCGCATTGGCAATAGTGTGAGAATAGTACTGTCCAAGATGGCGGCCAATATGGCCGCCGAAACATAAAATGTGCATATCTAAGCTAATAGATAAGCTACAATGACAAATGAAGTGTCCATTGTAATAGTTTCAAGGTCAAGGAATCGAACTATCGCATTGGCAATAGTGTGGGAATAGAACTATCCAAGATGGCGGCCATATGAGCGTAGATATACACATTTTGAGTTTCGGCGGCTATATTGGCCGCCATCTTGGATAGTTCTATTTTCACACTATTGCAAATGCGATAGTTCGATTCTTTGACCTGGAACTATCACAATGGACACTTCATTTGTCATTCTAGCTTATCTATGAGCGTAGATATACACATTTTGAGTTTCGTCGGCCATATTGGCCGCCATCTTGGATAGTACTATTCCCACACTATTGCCAATGCGATAGTTCGATTCGATTGACCTTGAAACTATTACAATGGACACTTCATTTGTCATTCTCAGCTTATCTATGAGCGTAGATATACACATTTTGAGTTTCGGCGGCCATATTGGCCGCCATCTTGGATAGTACTATTTCCACACTATCGCCAATGCGATAGTTCGATTCTTTGACCTTGAAACTATTACAATGGACACTTCATTTGTTATTATAGCTTATCTATGAGCTTAAATATACTTTATTTTTGAGTTTCGTCGGCCATATTGGCCGCCATCTTGGATAGTACTATTCCCACACTATTCACAATGCGATATTTCGATTCCTTGACCTTGGATATATTAGAATCGACACCTCATTTGTCATTGTAGCCTACCTGTGAGCTGAGATATTACATATTTCTTTGGGGTAGAAAACTAACCCACTTCGGCCTCCGTGTCCAGAAACGGAATTTCGGCCTCCCAAGGTTAAAGTCACAGTTAGGTGGACTCTGCCTAAACCGAATACTCCAAAACATGGTTATCCCGTAGTTTAGGTTTCATCAATCCCACTTCCATTTATGGAAACAATTTATTTAATCAATCCAGCTTCCATTTTAATTTGATGATGTAAAATATTTTACCAACCTAAACTACGGGTTAACCCAAAACAATTTCAAGATGATGCCAGATAAAACAACTAGCGCTCCAAACGCAAAATACCGACAAAAGAAAAAACGCTCCAAACGCACAATACTTACAAAACAAATAGCGCTCCAAGCGTACAATAGGCCTACTGACAAAACAAATAGCGCTCCAAGCGTACAATAGGCCTACTGACAAAACAAATAGCGCTCCAAAAGCTCAATACCGGTACTCACAAAACAAATAGCGCTAAAACGCACAATGCTGACAAAACAAACATCGCTCCCAACTAACAATATTGAAAAAACTTATCCAAAATCATCATCTGTGGACTGAAATCATATGTGACCTGGGCCGAGAAAGGGAGTAGGCCTATTTTTCGGGAATGGACGATTTAATATTTTCCATAAGCTGATACCCTGTCTTTTCTTTCAAAAACTCTTGAGAGACTTGTCTCTATTCAGTTCTTACCTTTTCTTGAACAATCTGGTCTGCTGCCTGCTAGACAATCTGGTTTCAGGGGTCACCATTCCACGGAAACGGCTCTTCTATCACTACTTTCTGACATATACTCGGCTATGGACAAATCTCAGGTTACGCTCTTAGCACTTTTTGACGTGTCTTCTGCCTTTGATATGGTCGACCATGAGATCTTGCTTCGACGACTTGAACTGGCTTGTGGTCTTCATGGACCCCCTCTTTGCTGGTTCCGCTCCTATCTTACGGGTCGCACTCAGAGGATCATCCTTGGCGACACTAGAACGTCCTGGGTTGAGGTCAAGTACGGTGTTCCTCAGGGCTCCGTTCTTGGTCCTCTTCTCTTCATCCTTTACACTGCTGATATTCCTTCTCTCTTCACCAAACACTCGGTTACTGGCCACCTGTATGCGGATGACGTCCAGGCTTTTGGTCATGCCCCCCTTCGGAGCAGCTCTCTCTTGTTCGATCCATTGATGCACTGACCTCTGACCTCCACCTCTGGATGTCCTCAAACCGGCTTTGCTTGAACTCAGCTAAGACTCAGCTCATTTGGTTTGGCACTGGTCCTCAACTTGCTAAGCTTGATTTCCCCCTTCTATCTCAAATGTTCCCCGCTTTCACCTTTTCAACCAGTGTCCGCGACCTAGGTGTCACCCTGGATAGCAACTTGACTTTCAAAGAGCACCTCTCAACCCTAACCCGTTCTTGCTTCTATCATTTGAGGCGGCTTCGAGCCATCAGGAGATCTGTCTCCTTGCATGTTTTCACCACTATTGTTCATGCGTTCGTCTGCAGTCGCATTGATTACTGTAACTCCTTATATGCAGGTCTTCCTAAAGTTCGTCTGTCAACCCTCCAATCAGTCCTAAACTCTGCTGCCAGACTGATTGCACGCCTTCCCCGTTTCTCTCATATCTCGACTTTCATGACTAATAAACTGCATTGGCTCCCTATTGAGGCTCGTATCCAATATAAGATACTCCATTTGGTCTCTAGAGCTTATCATGGCCAGGCTCCAAAGTACCTGTGTGATCTCCTCCGTAAACCGGTTTCTGCTCTCTCTCAGGTCCCTTCGCTCTAGTGATAGAGCTGACCTCTTTGTCCCCCGGACCAGGACAGCCATTGCTCAACGCCGCGCCTTTGCAACTGTGGGTCCTTATTTGTGGAACAACCTTCCCCCACAAATTAGGGCTGAGATTTTGGCAGGTGGTTTATCCACCTCTGTCCGTTGCCTGAAAACCTTTCTGTTTCCTCGGAGTGCTCACGCTGGAAGCGCCTCTGAATAGTTATTACTGCTAGAGGCGCTATATAAATGTCCAGATACAATACAATACAATACAATACCCTAAGGAAATCAGGCTAAAAATTTCGGAACGTTTTTTAATGACTTCATTGTCAGTTTCTATATAAAATAAAAATATTATTTGGTGGAAAATTGCGCATAAAAACTTTACCTGTCTCTACCTGATACATAAAATTTATCATGTATTTTTGCCTTAAGGCATCATTTCACGTAAAATAGTTTTTACTATAATGAGCCAAGGATGCAGTTGCATTAATTAAACGCAAAAATCAGTAATCATGGTTTTTGGAGAAAAGTCATTTTCCGGCTGATCTAGTAAGCGCCAAGTGGATCCGTTTCTTAGCTGATGTCACATAATCAAAATTAACACGAGGGACACGGTATCCGATGGCTTCAACGCTCATTTTTTAATGTATTAATCAAATGTACGAGTCTTCACGGAGTCGGTTAATGTGCAGAGAAACTTGGGTAAGTCCTTCTCGTATTTGATCAGCAACATGTATGCTCTGTAGTATGGTCGCGTGCACTTCTAAACTTTGAAATGAGGGCATATCAAATGCAGTTGCATTGAACCACACTAGAATTCCACTAATAGTGGAAACTACGAGAAGATAGCCTTCTAATGAATTCTTCCCGATCAAATTGTTCCCATGTTGGGTCAAAATTCGCATCAAGACTGTTGGTGAAGCGGTCGTCCCGTTGCACTATAGGTATATCGATTGCGGTGTGATCTGGACATAGGTCAAGGTAGTAGTCATAGGCAATAGGGTAACTGAAAGGAATCAAAGTCTCTGAAGAAACGTCAACGTTATCCTCCTTCCTCCTCTCCAGATATTGTTTGTCATGACGCAGTTCTTTTACTCGCTGTCTGAATGTGGGCATGAAGTAACAGGGATAAAAGTCATATCGGGAAAACTCTTTGAAGCAAAACATGAGCCTCTCCACCCAGAAGGCGAGTTGCTTTGGAGTAAAGCTTTCGTCTTCGTTTCCTGTTCCACCTCCATTTCGGCCAATAAGAGCCTCCATGCAATAGAAAAGGCAATTCTTCAATTGATAAGAAGCCCCCTTATGAGAATAAAGTATCATCTTGCAAACTATATATGCTGCCATTATTAACGGAGAGCTTTCTTTAATGAATCGACATTCTGCTGGTGCAAATGAAATTCTGGCAAATGTCTCGGAGAGAGGCTTGGAGGTATTAAAACGTGGCCGATCGAAGACAAACGTAGAGCCTTTTGCTTTCACAGCAGGGTTTATGCCAACTGGCAGCGAAACTTCTGACCACCAACCTTCCACGTGAACACAAGCTACGATGTCAATTGATATTTTGACAAAAAGAAAGTCACCTTCTCCATCCTTAATTGGATGAATCATTCTTATTCGTACAGTCTTACACAAACCAGCTTTAATTCTTTCTCTATCGGGTAAGCAACATTCGAAAAGATGTTCGTCTTGCCAGAAATAAGGGTCATTTAAAATTTCTCCCACAAGAAGCTGAAATCTAGAATTGACTTCATTAGTCAGCAAACACTGATCTAAGCTGAAGAAGCAGTCAAACTTACCTCCACTCCGACTCTCTATATCCTCAATCGGCTTTCGTCTCAGTTGAAAGTATCCCTTCGGACCCAGTGGATGTGGAAACGGGTCACAACGTTGACTGAAATTAATCAGCTTGAAGCTGAAGTCAAAGTCTGCTGAAATGACGACTTTTGTTTCTTCATTGGCGCTTCCGACTAGCATCGGCTGGCACTCAAATCGCCAGTCCTTTTCCTTTATACCATCCGCCAAACGATCAATGAAGTGTTGTATTAATGGTCTAAGCTTTCTTAGGCGTCTGTTGAGGCGAATAAGATCGTTTTCAGTCCATATCTTCCAAATTGCTTCCTCTGACGATTCTTGAGGGCGAGTTGTTTGGGAGTCAATTCGAATCATATCAACCAGTTTTCGCTTCGATAATTCTGTCACGTGATTAATGTTGAAAATTTGCGCTATATCTTTGCACGCGTAAAGGGCCTTCTTTCCGATTGCCAATATCTTTGCATTGTCTTCGTTGATAGTCACTGATTTCCGCATTTGTTTAAGATCTCTAGGTGTATCACCAAAGTTGTCTTTTGTGTTTTCATTAGCTCCGTACTGTACGAGAAGCTCGTACTGATCGTTTTCTTCTGCGTAATGTAAAGGCGTTTTGCCGTACATATCAGCTGCATTAACGTTAGAACCTTGTTCTAGTAACACCGACACTAGATCGTGGTCTTGATATCTGCTGTTTGATGGTGTCATGAAAGCGTAGTAAAGTGGAGTTCTTCTCTTGTCATCTGTTACAGTGGCTAACTCCCTGAAAATCTCTGGTATTAGAAGAATTGCTGAAACTAATAAGTCGAATATTTCACGTTCCTGTTCTCTTTCGGCCTCAGTCTTATCTCCATATGCGTCATATAAAAACCGGAAAATAATAAGTAGATGAAGTGGATTTCGACCTCTCTCGTCAAACCCTGTCACTTCGATTGGCGCTTCGTCTTCTGGTTGTAGTGAGTTATGAATGGCGCCGCGGTTCTTGAGTGCTTTCAAAGTCGCCGAATTAATTCGATTGGAAAGCTTCACTGCCAAACCAAGTGGCGTATTTCCTCTTAAGTTAATAGCATTCACATCAGTTTCAACATTATCTAACAACAATTTGACCGCTTGTTCCGTATCTCGAGTGTATTTCTCGTGATTTTCATTGAATTTCAGTAGCCGGCCAAATACTCTAGATAGATTCACGGTTTCTTTTCTCCAAGTAGACTTATCCCTCTTCAAAATCTCGAGATAATAATAATCCAAATTTTGCTTAAGAAGCCACTTGCCGAAGAAATGCAAGTCAGACCAGATAGCTGCGTGCAAGGCAGTAAATCCGTAATAATCGTACAAATTAACAGAAGCTTTATGGTTTAGCAGCAGTCGCATTACTGAGGCATCATTCCTTTCAGCTGCTCTAATCAAAGCAGTTGCACCAAATTCGTCTCTCTTGTCAAGGTCGAGCTTCATTCCTGACTTTTTCTCCCAGTCAAACAGAATTTCAATGGCATGACAGTTGCCTTTCTTGGAAGCAATTATCAAAGGAGTTTCGCCAGAAGAACTTTTCATGTTGAAGTCTGCGCCTTTCTCTAATAGCAATTGCATCAAGTAGTTTATGTAAATCTGTATCCGTTGCGGCCACTGAATATGAAGGCAACTTAAAACTTTGTGCAGTGCAGTTTCCCCTTCCCAGTCCTGATGGTTTACATTAAATTTGCTTGAATTAATGAGAGTTTTTACGATTTCTGTGATATTTTCGCATTTCGTTTCGTACTCTTCATCGTACATGTAACTTCTAACTCTTACGGTTTCTTTGCAGTAAAGGATCCTCTTTATCAAGCAATTAAAGCCATTTCTAAGATGCTTCTCTGAATATGCACACTGGTCTGCATTGATCAGGAGCTGAACCATTTTTGGTTGGGTCGAACGAATCGCGAGTTCGAGAGCGGTATCTCCATCTGAGTCTTCCATAATCTCCAGAGGCGTGGTTGTTTCTGCCAAAATTACGCTGACTGAAACGCCTCGACCATCAGATTTCAAAAGTTCAAATGCCTGGAGGTATTTGATTGGAACACATTTTTTGGCATATTCTCGTTCTTTTGCTAATTTCTCAGAAATCCTGCAGCTGTGCTTCAAAATAACCTTAACTACTGTCGTGTGACCTCCCTCGACAGCAACGTGTAATGGTGTCTCAACACCCTTTTTCAACACGAAATCGCAAACGCCACGGAGCAGTAACAAATCTGAGATATCTGCATGACCGTTCTTGGCTGCAAGGTAAAATGGTGTTTCTTCGGATTGTTCTTTTACGTATACTGTAGCTTTGTTGTCCAGTAAATTCTTAACAATGGAAGTATGACCATTTCGGCAGGCTAAATGAAGTGGAGTCATCTTGTCGTTGTTACACGCATTAACATTTGCACCGTTAAATATCAAATTCTGTACAATTTCTGAATGTCCACTATTAGCTCCAAGGTGAAGCGGTGTTGCTCGCATTCTGCAGACTGCATTGACATCTGCATTGTTGCTTAACAATAATTGTGCAGTTGATAAGTGGCCGTTTTTAGACGCCAGATGAAGAGAAGTTTGACCAAATGCATTTCTAGAGTTAACATTTGTTCTTTCACTTAGTAGTCTATTGATAGCGTCAACCTCACCTTTTTCAGTCGAATACTGTAATAGATGTGACCACCATGCATTGAACTTCGCGGATGACATCAGTATGCTTCTAACAGCCTCCGTATCTCCACGTTCAGCTGCAAGGTGAAGCTTACTGAGGCCTTGTTCTTCATCTTTCTTACTGGCTTTCTGAACATTCCCCATCTTATCACCTTCAGAATCTAGCTTAGTCCTGAATTTCAAGCAATTCTTCAATTCTTCAATTTAAGACCATAATATAGAAGAAGTGTATAAATATTCACTAATTTCGAATCCAGTTGATTCGTAACTTCTAGTTTTAACACCAGATTTCTCACTCGTTGTTAAGGGATTCAGTTTGCCATTCATAAGTTGGTCAGTATCTATCAAACAGAATACACGATAATGATATAACAGATAATTATCGATTTATCCGTTACAGATCGACTTTGTGCTCGACGGATGTCTGGGAATCGCGTCGGTTAGCTCTTTCTTAATTGTGACATAATATTTTGTGATTAGTTTGTCTAGAAGCGGCTCTACATAAAAAACAATGTTTGAAAAGGTCGCCTATCTACTCACCAATAAAGTGCTTATTTCTATCAGGATGCTATGTTAAACGTAACGGCAATACTCGCTTAGGCACAGTTTGTAACATTTGTCGTAAGGCTGTAAAAGGCAACATCCTGTTCTGCATAGCCGATGCTAAACTTCTTTCCAAGACTGTTAGAAATAGCAATCTTTAGCCTGCGCTCTCTTTAGGCTGCGGATAAGACTGAATCAACACTCTTCTTCAAACTATAATCATTGTCCTCGCGTTATTTCGCCGAATTCAACCTCCACGAATAATGACCCCAATATGCGTTGTCGTTCTGGTTGCCAAGTAGAAAAGATACAAGAGGCGGACTCCACGTTCACCCACTGTCCAACTAACGAATTTCTCTCCGCAATTGACAGATGACTTTATTAAGTAAGTTGATAAACGAGAACAAACGGGAGTGTCAAGTGTAGGGTTGATGAAACAGGGTTGATTTCAGTTACACCCTGCAAAAATAGTATAACGAAAGCCTTAATGATTGCATCTAAAGAGCTGCATTTAAGCAGCAAGGCTTATGGTAAATCGTATCGTATCGTGACGTAAATGTATCTGAAGATTTATATAGCGCCTCTCTCAGAATAACTATTCAGAAGCGCTATCAAAACGAAAACCCCGGGGAAAAGAAACGTCTTTAAAGAACGAGAGACCAAAGAGGAAAAACTAGTCATTAGTTTAGCCATTAATGAGGAGGAAGGTCATTCCAAGTAAAGTGACCAACCACAGCAAATGCCCGGCGTTGAGCCAAGGCAGTCCTAGTCCTAGGAACAAAAAGATCTAGCCAATCAGCAGAGCGCAAGGAACGAGATGAGGTCGCAGATAACGGCTTTCGCATATAGTCAGAAAGATACTTTGGGGCACTGCTCAGCAGGGCCTTTGAGACTAGAAAGAGGATCTTATAATGGATGCGCGCAGTGATAGGAAGCCAGTGAAAGACATCAAGCATATATGTAGAGATATGCGAAAAGCGAGGGAGTCGGGCTATGAGCCTAGCTGAAGCATTTAAGACTGATTGAAGGGGAGAAAGACGCTGTTTCGGGAGGCCCATAAGAAGTGAGTTGCAGTAGTCAAGTCGGGAACAGATAAAGGCATGAACTATGGTGGTAAAGACAGAGGGAGAGACCGATCGTCTGATGGCTCTGAGACGCCTCAGTTGAAAGAAGCAGGAGCGAATCAGGTTAGATATGTGCTCCGTGAATGTAAGGGAGGAGTCAAGCGTGACACCCAGGTCACGGACACTAGAAGAGTATGTGTAGGCAGGGAATTTCTCAGTCAGCAATTGAAAGTCAAGTTTGGAAAGCTGTTGTCTGGTCCCAAACCAGATCAACTGAGTCTTTGTAGCATTTAGGCAGAGTCGGTTAGTCGACATCCAGTAGTGAAGATCAGAAGCAAGACAATCAATAGAACGGATAAGTGATAGTTGATCAGATGATGGGCCATGAACGAAATCCTGGGTATCATCTGCATAAAGATGACCATTTGCCCTGTGTTTAGAAAATAAGAGCGAGATGTCGGCATGCAGTAAAGGGAATGTAGAGGATGGGCCCGAGTACCGAACCCTGGGGAACGCCAAATATAACCCGAACCCACTCAGTCCTTGAGTCTCCAAGGACAACCATCTGCGTCCGGTCAGTGAGGTATAGGATTTAAACCAAAGAAGGGGAATACCAGAAAGGCCACAGGATAACTGTAATCGCTGAAGCAGAATCTCGTGATCCACCATATCAAAAGCAGAAGAGACGTCAAAAAGTGCCAAGAGAGAGAGAGAGAGAGAGAGAGAGAGAGAGGTGAGACTGGTCAATAGCTACATATATATCCGATTGAAGGGATGAGAGAGCATTTTATGTGGAATGGTGACCCCTGAATCCAGATTGGGCTGCCGGTAGAAGTCCAGCTTGCTCAAAGTAGGGAAAAGTTGAAGTGAAACTATAGTCTCTCAAGGGTCTTCGAGAGGAACGAAAGATTGGAAATGGGCCGGTAATTTTGACAGGCATTTTGGTCTAGATTTTGTTTCTTCAGAGTCGGGAAAACCATGGCCCGCTTTTGGAAGGCAGGAAGATAACCTTCAGTGAGTGACCTGTTAAATACATAAACCAGAAAAGGAGCCAAATCATCTAAACTGTTAACCATGACAAATGGGGCAGAGGGTCGAGTTCACACGATTTTTTGTTTGAAGATCCAATTATTTGACGAAGTTCCGTTTCAAGAATTGGGCGGAAACCTCCAAAACTGTTTTCCGTGTGTGAATACTGCGGAGGAGGGCATCAGCTGTCGTCGCTCGAAGGTTGTCAATCTTCTGTGTCATCATTTTGAGGAAATCGTTTACAGAGAAAGCAGAGAAAGCAGAAGGACCTGGCGAGCGCTTGCCCTGTCCCAGTAGGCCGGAGATTGAGGACCAGAGACGTTTAGGGTTGTCCTTATGCTGTGTGACGAGGCTTTCCCAGTGGTCTGCCTCTTTCTGACGATATAAGCGGTGTAGCAAATGAAGTTGGGCCACCCACTCGCAGCGATCGGCAGGTTCACGAGATCGCCGATATCGTCCTTCATAATAACGAGTGCGTCCACGAAGTCTGCGGCACTCGCCATCAAACCATACCGCAAGCGGTCTCTACCGGGTGCGGACTTTCCGTAGTGGTAGCATTTGGTTGAGTAGTTGAGTCATTGTAGTACAGTAGAGGTTGAAGAGGTCATCAATGGAGAGAGCATCAAGGTGTGACTGTTCTAGCGAGTGCTTTGAGTCCTGAATAGCCCTTCTGAAAGCCATATAGTCGAGCGACTTCCAACCACGTACCATTCGGATCGTATGAAGAGGCAGTGAATGAAGAGTCGGCAGGATGAAATTAATTAGCGAGTGGTCAGAAATGGTAGGAGGCTGCACATGAAGTTCATGAAGAGTAGTATTATCAGTAGCAATAATTTCAGTCCAAGATACCTCCTTGATGGTGTGTTATCTATTTTACATGTTTAACCAGGTTAAAATCATATAATGATAACAAACAACTTCAGTTCTCGGTTTACAGGTCGCATCAAATGAGTGTTGTTTTAAAGGCATAAACCGCAGGTGGCGGATTCGCAGTGTACGCATGTCAACGGAGAGATTTAGATAAAGATCAGAGAAGAATATTCTTTAATCAACCAATTGCAATCCGCATTTTGGTGAACAAATTTGCGCAGGCCAGCCATTAACCAGAGAAACTGCGGCTTAGGGGTAAGGGCCTATTGTGTCTGCTGCTTAACACTATTTCCCCGTTGCTGCAGTGTGATTCTCGTTAACGATGACGGTAACGAGAATGTTCGACAACGAAAATAAATGATTTCGTTAACGATAACTTTAACTGTAACTAAAAATTAACATATAACTATGATTATAACGAAAATAGCAGTAACGAAAATTCGTCGTTATTTCCGTTACACATAAAAAGTGCAATATCGAAAAACATGAAACGTGTAAATGCACTACAACTAATAGCCTAGCCTATGTTCACCCCGGATTTTTATATTTTTTTCAACTACATTTTTTTAATTAACCCAGTATTGTGGCGCATTTGATTGAATTTTGTTATTTTATAAACCGCCCTATGTTTTTTGCGACCCAAGTTGACTAGCGCAAATTCGCAAAATTAATAGTCATAGTAATCTTGTAGTCAAAATGTCTCGAGATCTTGAGCGGCCGCAAGCGTGGGAATGCTGTCTGGAGTCATTTCAAGTACGAATCAGTCACAAATACAGGTTCGTGTATCATCAACGGTGTTGGTGTTAATGAGGGGAAGTAGTGAGGTGGCATCTTAGGCGGTAGAAAAACAACTAATCTATTCGATCATCTATGATGAATTTAGGTTTTAGAATACAAAGACACGGGGACCCTACTTAAGCGGGATCACATCCCTTCTGGGTTTCCCTTTTGCTACCCTGGTTTCTTTTTCTCTTTATGTCGTGATATGATATATATTGTCGTTATGTTTTTTGGGTTGCAATTAGATATATATTTCTGTTACGTTTGTTGGGTTGCAATAAATTGATTTGATTTGATTTGATCTCAAGCATCACCATCCACCTACAATACATTATAACTTAGGCTACAAGAAAGTCTGGCTTCAGAGAATGATAGAAAGAGATGATTACAAGGAGAATCGGCGAAAACATTCAAACTGGTGAAATAATCGCGTGCAGTAAAATTAACAGACTCAACTGTGCCAGTGGCACAGTTCAATGTGTTTGCTGATTTGTACGGGCTTTGCAACGTCTCTCTTTGTTTCAAGGTATCATTTTATAGAAATATCTTATATACAAAAATATTTCTATGTGTAATGTATTTGCTTTAAATAGCGGTGCCGCTGATGCAATATTTCATATTACGTGAATGAGGAATAATACATTTAAGAGAATGTATGTTGTTGCAGCCACAGTTTTGTGTGGAAAGTAACTGGACCACTCAGGTAAACCACAGTTCTCAATCTCATCGTTACCTTAGGGTCTCTGAACTCTAAGCTGAGAGGACATTTCTTAAATGTATGCACATTGCACAGCTCTCACATGTGACCCCTGTGGATATACACTTTCCAATTGCGAGTCTTGGCGAAGTCACTGCTCACCCCTATTCCACTCCTTCCTCTCTCATTGTCCTCCACTTTCCTCTTCTTCCTATTCCCCTACTGCTGCATTCCTTCACCTCTTCCTCCTCGTCCTCCACCTTCTCCTTGGCCTCCTATTCCCTTCCTTTTCCTGTACTTCTTGACCTCGCATTCCTGTTTTTCCTATTCCTCTCCTCCCGCGCTCCTTGGCCTCTTCCTCCTAATCCTATTCCCTTTCTCCTTTTATTCCCCATCTCCTACTTCCCTCCTCCTTCATTCCTTGACCTCTATTTTTCTTTTCTTCATATTCCTCCTAATTATCTTACAACTCCTCATCGTCCTACTAACTAATTGTTCAGCAGTTTTGGATGACCAAGACAATGAGCTTAGTACAGCGATGTGGCATTTTCATCATTCAATAAGGAGACGTGTAGATTGTTATTATCTGATAAGTTGATCCCAGAAGTACCACCATTCATGAAAATGCTACTGTATGTTTTGAGTAGGCCTACTAATCAATATGTTCGTGATGATTTAAAGCCTAAGCAGAAAGATTAAATTAAAGTTTGTTGGTGCTGTCGATTATGGAGGTATACAGACCATGAAAGAAAGGTCTCATAGCTGGTGGAATGCGTCAGAAGCTGGATTGATTGTGCAGGAAAGAATGTTTGACTCTCTCAGAGAAGTTCTTTACCAATTGAAAATGGAGATGACATTTTCAATATTTTGACACAATAATATTAGGGTCTGACAGAATTTGCGAACCTCTTTAGTTTTCATTGTAATACTGAATTAGTCCTTCTGTCCATATACATGTATCTTCTTTCATTCGAGACTCCCTTCTCTGGCTCCCAAGTCGACAACGCATCTAATTCAAGATCTGCTCCCTCATGCGAAACTGCTTTGCTGGCTCTGCTACACACTATCTCAGGGCCTATTGTACTCCAGTTCTTCTCTGCCTAGTCGTTCCTCCCTTCGGTCTTCGATCCATGGCCACTTGGTCGGCATCCAGAGATTTTAGGAAGTCCGTGTGGCATAAAGGACATTTTTGAAGAGCGGAGTGGAACTTGTCGACTTGAAAATGCTTCAAGACCGATGAGTTTCAGTGACATAGATTAGTGGTCATCGTTGTAGGTCAGTGGACAATTTGATGAGTCGATGGTCCGGTGTCGATCACGCCAGTTGTTGGAGCTGGGAGGTCACTCCTAGTTATGACAGCATCCAGAATGCCTCCACGGTCATGCGTTGGTTCATTGACATGGTTAGTAAAACCAAACGACTCTATGATGTTGGTAAACTGGGTGCTCAGTGATATCACCCGTCACAATCACAGGATCCGTGCATACCGCCAGACTTTCCAGCATGGAGGAAAGTTCGTTGAAGAAGTCCTGGGTGGCAGCAGTAGACCAAGGGCGGTACAGCAGTAGGATGACACGTAAACATAGATGTTCGATGGACTGCGGGCTGCCGACGCTCAGTTTGGTCAAGTGGATTTCATTTGGAGCAACTCCGCTATGGTTTATGCTCCGTGCTCCATCTACCTTCTTCTCTCTCTTATCTTTTGGCAACTGGTATCTCTGGACAACACTTCTGACAAGACGCAGCGTTCGTGAATAAGCTGGTACTCTGCGCTTAACTTTATGTAGCGCTTTATAAATCTTTAGATTACTATTGCGAGTACGGGTGGGAGTCTGTTCTGTAACGGTTAATTGTGCAAGGACCTTGAGCAAGTCCTTCACTCACAATTACTTCGTGCTTTAAATTCAGATCCTGAGAAAAGAAGAACTCTGTCACACAAGCATTACAGGCCACCTGCAAGACGCTTCTGTCGTCTCATTTAATGATGTTACCAATCTACGGAGCTCTGGGAAACTCGATGTATAAATAAAGAAAAAAACAGTTATTATGTTTTTGTTACAATAATCGCCGATTAAATGTATCAGTTATAGATTCGCCAGATAGTCTTAGGTTTTAGATTTTCAAAATTTGCAGTTCCATTACCTGTTATAAGCAATTTCACCACTGGTTTTAGGTGAACGATCTACGGTGCACAAGTCGGCGAGTGATGCCTGACTGCCTGCAATGCTTATTGTTCATCCTGTTGCTATGGATGGCTATCGAGAGCAGAATTCAACGACATACTTCATAAGGTCGATACCTAGCACTCGGTTTGACCACTTGAAAATTGTTATCGCATAACAGAATTCAACGACATACTTGACGAGGTCGATATCTAGCACTCTTATCTGTTTGACCACTTGAATATCGTGCACGCAAAACAGGCATTGTATGCAATACAGTAACTTCCTGCATACGGCTTAGAATTGCAATTCTAAGAAACCAGACAACAGTTGATATGAACCGTAATCAGAGAAAAGAGAGAGAGACAGACAGACAGACAGAGAGAGAGAAACAGAGAGAGAGAGAGAGAGACAGAGAGAGAGAGAGAGAGAGAGACAGAGACAGAGACAGAGACAGAGACAGACAGACAGAGACCGACAGAGAGATGCACCCGGACTGAGGAAGAAAGAGAATGAGTCAAAGAAACATTTTTCTCCAGTCGTGTTCGATTTATCTTCCATCCCTCTATAAACAAATTTAGTATGCTTTGTCCGCCACTTAAGCACCGACCGAGTGGTTGCTTCGTAAGTCACTCACCGGTTTAAATGTCCGATACGTACGCCTTGTCGTGGCGAGGGAGCTCTAGCCGGCTCTGACTATGGGCTTGCCGCTGGCCTGCCGGAGACGATGGTCAGCGACCAAGAGTAGCCTACGGAAGAGTCAAGTTCCTCCGCCACCGCACGTCCGTGCATTGCACATCGGTGCTTAGTGTCAGGCAGTGCCAGTCTCAAGCCTGGATGAAGGAGGGCGACGCTAAAGATCTTCGTTATCATACGGTATCGTAAAACAGTCTATACGCCACTTAAGTGTCGTTTGCAGATAGCATGCTTACATTCTGCTTCAGAACGATTAAGAATTTTGTTGATGACACTGATAGTTAAGTGTGCAAGATTACACTGCCGTTGCCCGAACTTGCTTAAAACCAAGATAATTATGGCTGTCATGTCGCAAAAAATATTTCAGCAAAGGGCGAAAATGTGTTGGTGACTACAACCTCCACTTTTAAAAGTGTTGGTCATAGTACAAAGTTACACCTATATGTCCATTCCCCATAAAAAGGCTGCATTCAGATCCCATTTTTAATATGGTCGAAAGTGCAGCACTATGTACAAAAGCGAAGAGATGCTTCATTCTCTGGAAGTAGATTAATAGCTGTATTTCGCCTTCAAAATCAAACTTTCTGATTCTGCGAACCAGTAATTGCTTTAGGCAAGAAGTCCAGGCAATTGCTTTATAGTCACCAATCCATTTTGGCCCTTTGCTAAAATATTTTTTGCGACATTACAGCGATATCTTGGTTTGAAACAATTTCAAGCAACGACAGCGTAATCTTGCACACTTAACTATCAAACTTTATCAAACCTTAAGGACAAAGTGAGAGGATCGAGGAGCACAGAAGTTTTAGGCCGGAAGACAGGAGGGTCGTTCGGATTGGTTGTATTGTAACTAAATGACAAGATGGTCTTGTTGATGTGTTTAGGACGATTTGTATCTTAGAAGGTGGTTGAATAATATGGACTTCTAAATAAACATTGCCTTGACACCATCAACCAGTTTCCGGATCTCTGACCCCTTCCTCTCCTGACCAGTGTCTCCACTCTACATTTTCAGAAATCTAAAGATCTTTTCATAAAAATACCAAGAGTAGGCCTATACTAAATATCCCAAAGGAACTCAAACAGAAAAAGTGATGAAGTATGATATGTGTTTTAACACAATTATTCACTAAAATGCTGAGCTAAGAACTGGCAATGAAAAAACCGGAGCATAACATTGAATAAACAAATTTAATACAATGTTTACAAGTTACAATAATAATAAACGTCTTTCAGACACAGCCACGGAGCGAGTCTTTTCCAATCCGATTTTTTGCAGAATGGTTTATTCTAGGGTTGCCAGATTTCGAAATTACTTGGTCGCCAAATCACGTGAAAAAGTTGCCTTAAAGTCGCGAGATGAACAGCTAAATGAAGATATTAATAATAAATTTTGCTAGGTTCATTGATATAAATACTTCAATTGTTTCGTCATTTGCGTCACAACACACCCGATTAAACTATTGGCGTGAAAATTAAAATTGCAGACACCTCAGTATTTACCGTAGACTAGTAGCCTACGTACTCCGTAGCGCAAGTAGTCATTATTAAGTACAGTATGCAAAACCACATAAGACTAGTAGCTAGTAGGCCTACCAGTAACCTACTCTTCCTCCACACCATCCTCCTCCATTTTCTCAACCTTCCTTCCTCCTTCTCCTTACCCTTTTCACTCTACCCTTCCTCACCCTTCCTTCCTCTTGCGCTTCCTCTTCCTCCCCCTCCCTCTCCTCCTCCATTTCCTCCTCCTCCCCATCCCACTTCTCCTTCCTTCCATTCTCTTGCACTTCCCCTTCTCCCCTCCCTTCCTCATTATTCTCTATCTTCGGAGTTCGGACTGGACAGAGGAATAAAAGACCGACCCTTAATAGAAGACCCGTGCTTAATAAAACATTGACCCTTGAGTTCCAGGCTAGGCTATTGGTGGAGTCTCAACGAGCCTTTAAAGTTAATAACTGAAGACGAGCAGATTAAGAAGATTCCTCTGACCATTTAATTCTCGTTGATTAGTCTCTCATTTCAAACGTAACACACGTAATTCTAGTTCAGTGAACCAGATGACAAAGAACAGGAAGAAGTAGAAGACGAATTATCCTCGTGTGAACAAAGAGAACAGCAACAAAAGCTTCCAAGTGAAACGAATCCTTAATATGCGCCTTTGTCTCTGATTCTGTTGACAGGGAAGAAAATACGGGAAATAAGACGCGACTAAAAGTGTCAAAATTCTCGTAGCATCATTATCATAACATCCGTACCTACAGAAACAGAATTATGGATAGTAGTGTTTACACTGATTGACCTAAGTAACAAAGTAATTAATCTATACTATGACAAACAGATTCTCGTCCTCTTGCACAGTCTCAATGGAACTTGTCCCAGCTGCAAGTAAGGAAAAACACTCCAACACTTCCGTACAATTAATAAGCCGTTTCACCATGTCCTGCGCGCATGCGCAGTGGGTCACTACAATAGAGACCCGAAAAACCATAGATTTTAATATTATATTAACATGTAAATTAGAATTTTATTCGGTTGTTAACTTGACGTTTCAACTGATTGTAGTTAATTAACGCTGCAATAGTGTATTGAAAAAGGCATAAATCATAAACTTCTGTATAATATAACTAACTAGCCCGGGCCCCATATAAGTCGCCGGTACCCTGGGCATTTCCCTAGCTATGCCCTTCTCGGCGGACCTGGTTATTGATCTAATACAGCGCACAGATGTCGATTACGGTACCATAATAATTTTAGGGTTGTACATGTTCCTGCAGCTCAACCTACCAGTTCTATCCACCGTCTTCTTCCATCTGCATTGCTTTTCGCAGGAAAATTAAAGAGTCTAAACGGCGGGTCGCATAGGCAGCCGGATAAACCAATTTGAACATTGTGCAACTCACAGAATGACCGCTTTAGTAGCTAGACATTGTTGTTGCAACATAAAACTGCACAACGACCTGGCATTCCAAGAAATTAAAATTCCGATTGATTTAGCTGTCAATGGTTCGCAAACTCAAAGACTCGCGCGCTACTGGTTTTCAATGTTTTTAAATAATCCATAATGTCTATGGTTTTTCGGGTCTCTATTGTAGTGACCCACTGCGCATGCGCGCAGGACATGGTGAAACGGCTTATTGAAATGGGATCAACTGCGTCGATCTGTTCATCCGCCGGTAACTAACCCCTTTCTTCTTTATGGACGACTTCTTCAATAGGACCTTTTGGCAGAAGGTCCAATTACCCTTAATAAAAGACCCACACTGAATAAAAGAAAACCCCTAATGGAAGACCAGCCCTTAAAAGAAGATTCATGCTTAATAAAACAATCGACCTTAAAAAGACCCATTCTTATAAAAGGTGCTAATTACGTTCCTGGCAGCGGAAACGATCCCCTGGCATTCAGTTTCAGCCTAGTTCATCACAAACAGATTGTCGTCATGATGAACAGAGGCCACAGTGGAAGGGAAGACTGGGACCAGCACACCACACTTCAAATGGAACACAATCACTTGACATATCTGGCCTCTATAACTGTACCAGTATTACCAGTGTATCCATTGTCTGTTCGAGTATACAATCTACAATTGTATATCTCTCCCTCTCCCTCTGAATCTCTGTCTGTTAGTTTGAAAATGTGCAAATTCATGGTTCACTGGCCTCTGCTCACAACACGACAAATCGTGTCCTTTGCTTTCAAATCGTCATAGCGCCTGATAAATCATCAACAGATTGCTACACATCTTCACTGATTTAAATAAATAACAGAGTTCTTCAAAATTCTGATTGTGCGCTTTATTCTTTTAGGAAATTTCTCACCAATTGATATTAGATATGAAATTTCAAATCGTTTATCACAATTACGGAATATCAGAATTTCAGAACCACTTACATGTACTTTTCATTGTAATGCTGAATTAAACTTTTATGAATAGGCTTAATCTTCAAAATATTGGACATCGCATGGTACTCGAAGCTAAATGTACGAGTCTGACACAGCATTACTTAATCAAAAAATTCGAATGGATTGAAACTGTACCAGTAGGCCTCCTATACGGATATAATAGCTGCCATTAAAACAGCAGCTGAAATTAAACGTTCTGATTACATTGCAACTGGAGTGATCAAATAGGCTACATTTCATCAATGGGACTTGAGGAAGCCAAGACGTTTGCCATAGTTCTTCAAAATTCTGTTGGCACTCCCAGTGTCAGTGGCATATTATGAAATTCTCTCAGGAAAATGATACTGATCAAATCCTGTATACCTTCTGCAATATAGCAACAGGAACTAGCGAACCACGTAGTTATTTCCGTTGTATGAATTCCATCAATTTCGAGGAAATTCTCAGACTTTGCAGCTATAATTTAAAGCTCGAAAGGCTTTATGGATGTGTCATCGCATTATGTCATCGATTGACGTTAAACACTTGGCTGACCCCTCCACCTGGAGGGATTAATTCAAGCCTGAAGGAGACGATGTATCTCAAAATTCCCGTTTTCAGTTAGGCCCTATATATGAAAAATTATATTGGGAGGGGGCGACTGCTGTTACTCGAACTGGACATCAAAATACATAGCTACGCCATTAGATTTAATGTATAATTCTTACCCACTTTGGGTCTGCACTTGCTTCGGTGGGCTCACACGACGTTTACACTCTTTCCGGGCCACTGTTTCCACATTAGCCAACAATAGCTTGACCAAATCTTCTTTAACTCGAGTAATCGACTTCACACTTGTTCCTCATTACCCAACAATTGCTTGACCATTTTTAAATCGAGTAACCGGTTTCCTTGTCGTGTCCAAGATTTTTGTGTTGCATATGGATCCACAATTCGTTCTCCCCAGGTAGGCCTACCTCTGTGGCATTTCTAAAAATAATCATCGATGTCAAATTGTTCCTTACGAAGCCTTTTACATAAGATTATGCTGGTTCTACCAGAACTGTACCGTGGCTTCGTTCCGCTTCAGTTGCTTCTTCTTCTGCCGTCTAAGACAAAACCTTCGAGTTCTCGTCCAGGTTCTGCTTTGAAATTTGACCTTGGGTCGAAGGAGATACCAGTCTACTCGACGGATGTTGTGTTTCGCCAGACTCAATAGTCAAGACCAGCAGCTGCTTCTAATCGAAGAGTGTCAATGCAACATCGCCAAATTAACCCGTGCCCTTTGTTACAGGGCACTATGGAATTTTCGCATTGGGATCGGTGCCTATTACGAGGTTGAGGAGAGAATGTGCGCCGAGGATGGCTGAGAGAAGGCATCGGAGGATCGGTTGAAGAGGAAATGGATAAGAAGGGTTAGGGGAGAAGGATAATGAATGTAAAGGACGAGAAGGAATACCATAGAGACATTGCGAAGGAGGAATAGGACGGCTGGAGGGGGAATGAATAAGAGGGGCTATAGGGTGACGGAGGAAGAGGAATATAGAGGACGAAAAGGAACACTCTAGAGTCATTGCGGAGAAGGCCATTTAAGATCACCTTGCATGGACCTTATAAGAAAAGTAATTCTGTTAATATTAGTAATTACTATAATAATTATTACTATTGATATAATATTATTATCAATATTATTATAATTAATAATTATTAGTAATGAGTAATAATTATTAATTATTAGTAGCCTATGTAATAATATTATTATTAATATCATGGTGTTCCCTAATGCTCAATGGGGCGCCAAAATCATGCCTGACAAGTGGTTTGTAAGTAATGAAGATATCGCTGTATTTTTGGCCTTATAATTAAATCCAATAAATTTATTAGGGATTAATTAGTTGAAATTACATCAAAATCAAGAGTAAAATTATTAATTTTAACCCTAATTTTGGCGCTCCTTTTATGGCGCCCAGGGACACATGTCCTCTGAACCCCTAGTTACACTTCTGTTTATATAATAATATCCATAATTCAGAGACTCCGATACAAAGCGTCGAACGAAGACAGCTCTCAATTTTCGCTAGGTCAGAACTTTGATCACATAATTATGTGTTCGCACATTTTCCGTGCATAAATTATCTTCGCATTTCATTGCGTCTCATTTAAAGGTGCCATATCATTAAGGTAATATGCTTATAAAAATTATCTGCATGCTTGATCATTAAATTTTGATCGCGACCTGGAACCGAACATGACTTTACTTGCCTATTGATTTTATTTTGACTCTCAGAGCGCCTTTGAATAATTTGGTTCCGGTAACTTAGCTTTCTTTACGCGCTGTAAATATTTCGAGGTTACCATTGCATTGCCTGTTTCAGAACGTTTATAAATATAGCTTGCTTTCTTCGCCACTGAAAAACATTGCAGTCGGCAATATCGTCATGCAGTTAGAAGTTTTAGCAGCACGCATTCTTGATGAATTAGGAGTTATCATTGAATAGCCATTTGCATAAAGTGAACCCCATATATATTCACTCGAAGGGCGACGAAGGCAGAGGAATATGGGAGCTATCAGCGTCGTATGCCACACACACATAGCCTACATCTACCTATTAGAATAGAGTCCTTGGCTGTGGTGTTCATTGGTATAATTATATGCACGTCATAAAATTGACGTATGTCGTGAATAACTGATTTCTTTCAACGTGTCGTTGAAAGAAATCAGTTATTCACGGCACGATGGTGAAGAGCACAACACAAGATTTCCGGGGACGAAGTTCCAGCTATTACAGGTTTTGGTCGTAACCACTGTGGATATATATATATATATATTTTCTTTCTCCTCCGTCAAGTATTCGCTGACGATGAGGCTCTAACAAAACTTCTCCATTTCGGCCGGTCTCTTGCGAGTTATATATATATGACTCTCGCACCCTATGGGTAC
The DNA here is from genome assembly GCA_020284085.1 of Aporrectodea caliginosa. NCBI lineage: Eukaryota > Metazoa > Annelida > Clitellata > Crassiclitellata > Lumbricidae > Aporrectodea > Aporrectodea caliginosa. The sequence continues at coordinate 810,688 of JACEVL010000785.1, forward strand.
CAGTCAAATTTGGGGTTCCTCAGGGCTCTGTCCTAGGCCCATTACTCTACATCTTGTTTACTGCTGATATTCCGCTTCTTTTTGCGAAACACTCTGCTTCGGGTCATCTCTTTGCTGACGATGTTCAAGCCTTCGTTCACGGTCCTCCTGTCAATCAACTAGTCCTTTCTCAATTCATTGAGTCTCTCTCCTCTGACCTTCATTGCTGGATGTCATCCAACCGCCTTTCTCTCAATTCTGCTAAGACTCAATTGATCTGGTTCGGTACCCGCCAACAGCTCCTTAAACTGGACTTTACTATTCTTGCCCAGCGGTTCCCCTTGTTCACCTTCTCCACTGCTGTTCGTGACTTGGGTGTTACTCTGGATAGTACTCTCTCATTTGCTGACCACATCTCTAGCCTTTCTCGCTCTAGCTTCTATCACCTGAGACGTCTTCGAGCGGTTAGGCGATCTGTTTCCTCCTCCATTTTTACTACTATGGTTCATGCATTCATTTGTACACGCATTGACTACTGTAACTCTTTACTTGCTGGTCTTCCGAAATGTCGGTTGTCTCCACTGCAATCAGTGCTTAATGCAGCTGCGCGCTTGATAGCTCGTCTTCCTCGCTTCTCTCACATTTCGACCTTCATGACAGAGCATTTACATTGGCTTCCTCTCATTGCCCGAATTCGGTTTAAAATTCTATTTCTCACATCCAGGGTGCTCTTAGGTCTGGCCCCCCGTTATCTTTGTGATTCAATTCGCAGACCCCTTTCGGCTGCCTCTGGTCGCTCACTCCGCTCTTTAGACCGGCATGACCTTCTCGTACCTCGGTCGCGGACTGCTACTGCCCAGCATCGCGCCTATGCATCTGTTGGTCCTATGCTCTGGAATGACCTTCCCACTACGACTCGATCTGTGATCTTAACTGGGAGTATTTCGGTCTCTTCTCGTTGCCTCAAGACGTTTCTTTTTTCGCAGAGCTCTTCGCACTGGGAGCGCCTCTGATTGGGTATTACTGAGAGAGGCGCTTTATAAATTCCTAAATACAATACAATACAATACAATATATATATGTATATATAATCTAGTCGATCGCTATATTATATATTACATGTTACATTATATTAAATTTTATTTATAGTACATTGCATATTATATATTAGGCCTATATATCCATATATCCTATATTATATCATAGGCTAATACATGATATAATATTTATACTTTGGTCGCAGCATAGACCACGGTAGCCTAGTCTGCATTTTACGCGGAGAGTATACACCTGGACTCTGGAACGATTTCCCTCCACATTTCTTCAAAATCCCAGATTCTCCATCAATATCAGCGTCCAACCACCATCATCTGCTAGAAGCTTCTCTCTCCATGACATTCAGGTTTTGCACTCCAAATTAAAGTCAATCCTCTTTAAGAATTCATGCTTCGATCCATTCTGTTCGCCGCTTTCAAGTCTCTCTCGAATGCCGTATTAGCAGCTTATCTGCCTTCTGCTATCTCTTGTCTTTTGGCAACTGGACTTGAATCTTCATTTGATATCTCCGTACAACCCCATCTGAGACGACGTAGCGCTGGTGAATAAGCTGATGCTCTGCGCTTAACTTTAGATAGCGCTGTAGAAATCTTTAGATTACTATTGCGAGCAGGGCCGGATTAGCAAATGTGGTGGCCCTGTTCAGCAAGACTGTGGGGGCCCAGCCCCATAGAATCACAACAAAAGGACACATAAAACATGTCATATTCAACGAATCAATAATATTCTTCTATTATTAGGCCTATAATTCGTGCCTTCTTTCTTTTTGTTCATAATTATCCAATCTGGTGTTAAAGACTTTAACTTAAAGTATACATCTTTTACGGATTAATAATATTAGAGTGACTCGTGGGGAGAGTCGTCATGGAAAAAGAATATTACAACTGCAGGAATAACCACAATACAGAAAATAAAAACAGGCCTAATAGGCTTAGGCTAACAATATTGTCTTGACTGATTGGACACAGTGTTTGCAGTTTACATTTTGTAGCAAAACTAACAGTTAGAGAGTTAAGAGCAAAAAAATTATGAATTGACAATGACAATCAATATCGCTAAAATTGTCATGGAATTTACACGCATAGGCCCATACGTTGCGAACCTTTTCGCTATGTCGTCAAAATGTAGCTCACGTTCAGGAGAATCCGCAAGCTTCGCTCTACTCTTGACACAGCATAACTGAAAACACTGATACACTGCTTTATTCTGACGCGACTTGACTACTGCAACTCGGTACTCCATGGTCTCTCTGAACGCACACTGCTTCCTCTAACCAAAATAACGCATCAAGTTGCAAGACTGTGTCTTGGACTCTCTTACCGAGTCCATTTCACACCTGCTCTTCTTTCTCTGCACTGGCTTCCTGTCTGTGAGTGTGTCCGCTTCATGCTGGCACTCCTCATGTATAGAGCACGCGCAGATCATCTGCCTTCCTAATTATCTTCCATGGTCACATCATGCAACTCAATTAAAGGTTGCTCCTCTCTTCGATCAGCAGCTGCTGGAAAGTAGGTCTATGTTGTTTCTGGTACACGTCTTGTCACAGTTGTCGGTCCCTCCATCTGGTACTCTCTACTCTCGCTCTAAACTGAAAACTTGCCTCTTCCAGTCTACCTACGGCTCTTAATGGTTGCCAGACTTCAATGCGCACTTCTGAATTTGTAAGTATGGTACTGTATTGTAATTTGTATGTCACTTTCGATGCTCAACAATGTCAAACTAACGAGTCTGTCTTCGACATTGACGCTCTTGGTCTGTTTTTAATCAATTTGAGTTTTGTAGGCCTAAACGAACGTTCTTGGCTGCAGTTTGTCTCCATCAGAACAAGATAGGCCTATATTCACACTGCTGTCTGAGCCTGTCTCAACATTTGGAAAGGTGTCATTGAGTCCTTTTTGTGATTAACCAGTAAAGGATGTTTCATTTATCTGTTCATAAGCAAATGACTTTGCTAGGTCAGCAAACTGAATCATTTAGTTTTCGGCTGATTTTGAGATGAATCTGCCTGATAACAGAAACTTTAATAGGGGCCCACACAAGCGCAAAAGTCGTTTTTGTGTGTATTAAAATGAGCAGTTTCTAATAATTTATTCTGATTTTTGCTCATTTTTACTGTCAGACTTAACAAATAACAATAATAATTCTAAAATATTGAAAAAAGATTCTTTGGCATTTGTGGGGCCCCTCAAGTGTGGGGGCCCCTGTTCGGCCGAACATGTTGAACATGCCTTAATCCGCCTCTGATTGCGAGTGCGGATTAGAGTCTGTTCTGTGACGGTTACTGTGCAAGTCCTTCACTCACAATTACTTCGTGCCTTAACACTAGAAGCACCGAAGGGGTCAATCTGACCCCTTTTGGTTTTCAGCGGTACGCACCTCCGCCCCAGATATAGCCCGGGTCCTGTAATTTCATGACTTCTCCTAACTTCGTAAGGTATACCTCCTGCCAAAATTTGAACTTGGGGGATTCACAATTTCTGAGATTTTTGCTGTTCTACCTTTAAGCACCAAGGAATCAATCTGACCCCTGTATTAGTACTTGAATGTAAGGCTACACATTCCTTGTTTTCTATTCAATAATATTATAGTTTAAAGCTAATTACGTAATCAAATGTGAGAAGATCTGGTGAGAGGGAGAGGAGGAGATCTGGTGAGAGGGAGGAGGAGATCTGTGAGAGGAGAGGAGGTCTGGTGAGAGGAAAGAAGATCTGGTCAGAGGAGAGAAGATCAGATGAGAGGATAGGAGATCTAGTGATAGGATAGATGATCTGGCGAGAGGAGATGAGATCAAGTGAGAGGATAGGAGACCTGGGGAGAAAGATGCTTTGATGAGAGGAGCGGAGATCTGGTTAGAGAAAGGAGATCTTGTGAGAGGAGATCTGGTGAGAAAATAACAGATCTGGTGAGAGAAAAGGATATCTGGTGAGAGGAGAGGATATCTAGTGGGAGAAAGAAGGTCTGGTCAGAGGAGGGATCTGGTGAGAGGATAGGAAATCAGGTGAGAGGGTAGTATATGGTGAGAGGATAGGAGATCAAGTGAGAGGATATGAGATCTGGCGAGAAGAAGGGTGACTTGGTCAGAGAAGATCTGGTGAGAGGAGATATGGTGAGTGGAGAGAGATCTGGTGAGAGGAGAGAGATCTGGTGAGAGAAGACGATATTTGGTGAGAGGAGAGGAGTTCTGGTGAGTGGAGAGAGATCTGGTGAGAGGAGAGGATATGTGGTGAGATGAGAGAGATCTGGTGAGAGAAGATGATATTTGGTGAGAGGAGAGGAGATCTGGTGAGAGGAAATAATATCTGGTCAGAGGAGAGGAGATCTGGTCAGAGTATAGGAGATCTGGTGATAAGATAGGAGAACTGGTGAAAGGAGTGGAGATCTGGTGATAAGTTAGAAGATCTGGCGAGAGGAGAGATCTGGTGAGAGGAGAGATCTGGTGAGAGGATAGGAGATTTGGTGAGAAGATAGGGTGAGGTTTGGTGAGAGGATTAGAAATCTAGTGAGAGGATAGGAGATTTGGCAAGAAGATAGAATGAGATCTGGTGAGAGGACATGAAATCTGGTGAGAGGATAGGAGATCTGGTGAGTGGATAGTAGACTTAGTGAGAGCGGAGGAGATCTGGCGAGAGGATAGGAGATCTGGTGAGAGGAGAGGATCTCCTATTATTCCATTCCAACTTACTTGTTACATTTTTTTATGCTTATGTAATTTATGTTAATAAAGTTGATAGTCAATTTAATTGAATTTGCAATTGACTTTGCATTATAAATTATGTAGGGTCAAAATGACCCTTTGGTGCTTCTAGGAAGTTCGATTTCTCGGTACTTCTAGTGTTAAAATCAGATCCTGAGATAAGAAGATACTTACCAACTAGCCATCTTCATGAATCGTAATCAGACACACATTTTACCTAGCAACTGTGATGACTACTTTCGAACTAATGCGACTATTCATACTTATAACACCAGATCACGACATAACCTTATATATTCTGTGCACTGCTTACGATTTCCTACTGCCTGCGGTGCTGATTCTTGTTCTCCTTGTCCTTTCACGGTCCTACTTATATGGGGACGACTTGATAAGCTCTTTGAGCTTCTTCTGCCCATGAGTCAACCTAGACCTTATTTATTCTCTGTCATGATCACACACTCCTACGACACTGCACAGCTTCGTATTCGTTAATTGTAATAATTGAATTTATTATTAGTTGTCACCATGATTGTGAACATGATTAACACTGTATCGACTCCAATAAATTTGATTTGATTTGATCTGTCACTTATGACGGGAGATCCGCCTGTTAGACGCTTCTTGCGTCTCATTTAATGATGCTACCACTATAGGCCTACGGAGCTCGATTAACAATATCATAGAAAAAAAACAGTTATTGCGTTTTTGGCTACAATATATAATCAACGACTAAATGCATCAGTTATAGATTTGCGAGATAGTCTTAGATTTTCAAAATCTGTAGTCCCATTACCTGTTATGAGCAATTTCACCTCTGGTTGTAACTAAACGATCTGCGGACGGCGAGTTATGTCTGACGGCCTGCAATGCCTATTGTTTATGAAGTTGCTATAGCTTACAAGGTCGATAGTCTAACACTCTGACCACTTGAATATCGTGCACGCAGTGTTTGCAATACAGTAAATAAGTGCAAAACTTATGACTATGCCCCTTGCAACTGCTTAAGAAATGCAATTCTAAGAAGCCAAATGACAACTTATATGAACCGTAATCAGAGAGAGAAGGAGAGAGAGAAGAGGTTTAAATTCGGCTCAGTAACACGAACAGTAAGTGTCAGTACTCAGTAAGACTAGCGTCGTTTAATTGTTTTATAGACGATAATAAATCATATCGGATAAAACACTCATTCAGTATTTTTATGGCTACCACGTTGTAATTTAAGACAATCTGCACACAGTCTGATTAGATCTTAATAACATTTACGATCTATCAGGCTCGTCACTGACTGAAACGGGCAATATATCTGCGGAACGTTTTTATTGCACGGTGTTCTGGCGGAATTTATCCTGAATGTTTGAGAGGAAAAAACACTTCGTGACCTTAGAATTACACGGTTCTATGTGCATAGAAGTGTTTATGGAGATAATTCGTGTTGAAAGTTTAAAAGTACTTTATCATGAAATTAGCAGCTACTTTTTCTGGAAATCTTAACAAAGCAAAAGTATCACAATACTGCATCATTTAGCATACTTTTAAACTATAGTGTATCATAGTTTTATGTAAATAACTACACTATAAAATTAGTTAGAACCTTGTTATTCTGAAGCTGGAAATATAGTAAAGGACTACAAGGTTCTAACTAAAGTGCTTTGGCTGGAGCTACAAAACATTAAGGACAACACAAATTGACATTTAAAACAATGATATTTGCCATCATTTCACAATACAATATGTATATAAAATAAGAAATAACTTCGTTTTAACGTCTATCATGAAGTTATATCCGTGTTAACACGGGTTAGACACTAAGTCTTAGTCTAGACTAAGTCTGTCTTCGTCCTAAACACAAAATTAAAGCTACTCATTAATAATAATATATTTATGATATTCACCTTAATAACACAGTCTTTTCATAAAACTGCCTGTCTTCAAGTGGTAGCCACTTCAGCATACTAGCTAAATCCTTCTTCTCTGCAGTTATTTTGCACACAAACTTACTCACTTTCAAAGTATTTAAGCCTTTATCTAAGACTTGTCCATCTTTTTTGCTTCCTTTCCGGCTCTTGCTCACATATCTAATATTTTCAATTATCCATGGCTCGGACCATGAAGTTCTGTATGAAACTTCATGTTCAACCTTAGTAAGCCTCAGCCCAACTACTTTACTGAAAGGAATCTTTTGGTATTCCAAGAATTTTGCTGGTACATTGTATTGTTTAAAGTCATTGTTCTTCATTTGAATAACTTTAAACGGTTTACTTCGATTAACATTTAATAGAACTCTCAGAAAAGACACGGGAGAAAAAAATTCGGCAACTTGCATAGCCTTCTCAATCTGGCTATGCATGTTATCTACTTCTTGAATACATGAATGTCCTGGAACAGAATACTTCATTGTTAAACTTGTAACATGACTATGTCTTTGCAAAAAGTCTCCCATAGCATAAGCCATGATGGAGTTGCGATTCTGAGGCACACAGCTATCACTCCATGTAATAATTTCAGAAATATCTGGGTGATCACGCACGACTGCTGTGAGAATTTTGACTATGGCACTTGCTATATCAATACCTGCCCTACCAGAAAGTGTTTCTGGCCAAATAGCACAATAGCCCTGACCAGAAGAAGCGTGAGCAGTTAAATTGTACAAATTCAATTTCCTTTTGTAAAAGAAATTACTAGTTCCTGCCTTAGGCAAGGTGATAACATTCTCCAGATCAAAACAAACTACCATTTTCTTAGACTGCTTGTCAGCCTTACGCTCTTCACGCATTGCATCCTTCTGTGCAATGTGCCTATCATATTTGACACTAATTTCAGTTCCAATGACTTCCCTGTTCAATTTCAGTACTTTAAATTCTTCACACAAATCACACCTATCTGACTTTGGCATATGAAAGTCTAGGTTAAACTCTGTTACAAACATATATCTATAGTACGATTCTTTGACCGGTACCTCATCTACCTCTAAAGACTCAAGGTACAACTGATACATTTTCGATATGCTTAAATTAGCCTCTAGATACTGCTTTTTTGAAGATGAACGAGTGTAGTGCGATTCAACTGCTGGAAAGGATTCGATGTGATTTCTTACTTTTATCTTTTGCTGAGTTGATATCACTTTCTTAGTATGTTTCCCACGCTTGTCTGGAGATGGTACTCCAGTTACTGGATCTTTCTTGTTGTTGTGAAAATTGTATATAGGTTTCTGACTGATGGCCAATGTACCAAGATAGTAGTCTTTACATACACGATGTCTATCATTTCCAATGTCTAGGTAGTATTGGAATGTGTATCGTCTCCTAGAATCTTTTCCTTCACCAGGTCCTTTCGTCACAGTACATCGAGTCTTTTCGAATCTTTCCGTCGTCTTTCCATAAAACTGGTACTTCTCTGTCTGCTGTAATTTGTAATAACGATTAAAAATTGATTCCCTCTCTGACTCGCTAATCTTTTTCTCACAAAAGAAACGACACTTTGTCAGACAACTCTTACTGTTACAGTTACTTTTGTTTTTACTTTTTCCCACAGTTTTTGCTGGAACTAACTTCCCTCTACGACTTAAGTATTCTTTTCCAGCCTGACAGAGGCTTTTACGCTTGTTAGCTTTCCATTCTGTAGGATTTCTTTTCCGTTTTCTGACACTCTGTTTGTTGCTCGATTCAGCTACGGTAACCGTTGTCGCAGCTACAGTAACTGTAGTCGTGTTGTCATTCCTTGATGTTGTGTTAGCCTCTGTAGGATTTCTTTTCCGTTTTCTGACACTCTGTTTGTTGCTCGATTCAGCTACGGTAAGCGTTGTCGCAGCTACAGTAGTCGTGTTGTCGTTCCTTGATGTTATGTTAGCCTCTGTAGGATTTCTTTTCCGTTTTCTGGTATCCATCCTGTGCACAGCAAGCAATTAAAAAGATCATGAAAATAATTAATAGGCCGACGTATTATTATATTTAACGTAGTGTCTCGCGTGCCTGCAGTCGTAATAATATTATTATGAATTACAAATTATCAGTGGAGATTAGGCCTATAGATTGTTTGAAAATAGCAAAATCACTGAAATAATGCTAAGAAACTAAACAATTATTTTATGTGAGAATGCAATATAGAATAGAATATTCTAGCCTACTCATTTTTTCACAATTTCACACTCTTTATTTCTAAATAGTAAAAGTTTAAGTCCTACAGTTTTGAAACTCTTGGCCAAAGATTTTTTATGCCCAAGCTATACGTTCTGACCAAATTTGGGACAAATCGGACAACCAGGGACGCATGAGGGAAGATATTATGGGAGACTCCAACGACAGTAATAATCTTACCCGACTGTCACAGCCGCGCAGGCGATGTCCTTGTCGCAAACATTAGCCAGATCCATACGTGGGTCGTACGTTGGGTCGTCGCCGGATTCCGATCCTTCCTCCGTCAAATGCCCATCGTCACTTAACCCCTCCAGCATCCCAGCTATATCTTTATATTTAATAGTTTTATATCGATTTCTCACACTCACGATATTTCGCTTATCGTCTCGGTCCGCCATCTTCGTTACTTCTTATAATTAGAGTAAACATAGAACTACAAGCCTGTTTATCTATAGGTCACGTGTGAAAATTGCAGACGCCTATTGGCTCTGTACTTAGAACCTTGTAATACTGGCAGAAATTTATTTTCGTACTCAGAACTTTGTAATTCTGTCAAATACTGGTCAATATGAATCCAATTCAGTACAAGCGTGCGTCTATTACTTATGGTAAAGGGGTGCAGTTAGAACTCCGTCACATTGAAATCTCCGATTTGACAAAAATGTTAGTTACAACCGTGTAATTCTAAGGTCACGACTTGTCTATAATCGTGATAGATTTATCGAGGGTAGAATTCAACGATGTACAATCACCTCCTCCAGCCCCTCTGTATACAAATTTAGTATGCTTTGTCCACCAATTAAACACTGACTAAGTGACTGCTCTGTAAATCACTCGCCGGTGTTATCGTTAGATGCGTACGCCTTGTCGTGCCGATGGAGCTTCAGCCGACTCTGACTTCTGGCCTGCCGGAGACGAGGGTCAGCGACCAAGAGTAGGCCTACGAATGAGCGAAGTTCCTCCGCCACTGACCGTCTGAGTAGGCCCCTATTGCACATTCGTGTTTCGTTCCAGGCAGTGCCAGTCTCAAACCTGGATGAGGGAGGAAGACGAGTCTAAAGATCTTCGTTATCATACAGTGTCGAACAACAGTTTATACGCCACTTATGCAGACAGCTTGCTTACATTCTATTTCAGAACGGTTAATAATAAATTCTGTTGATGACACTGATAGTTAAGTGTGCAAGATTACACTGTCGTTGCTTGAACTTGTTTCAACCCAAAATAACTCTATCATGTCGCCAAAATATTTCTGCACAGGGTAAAAAAGTGTTGGTGACTATCATCACCACCTTTAAAAGAACAAAGTTACACCTATATGTCCACACCCCATGTGACATAAAAACTGCAATCAGATCCCATTTTCAATTTGGAAGAAAGTGTAACACTGTGTGCCAAAGCGAAGTGAGGCTTAATACGCTGGAGGTCGATTAATAGCTGTAGGCTATTTCGCTTTCAAAATCAAACTTTCTGATTCTGCGAACCGGTAATTGCTTTACCGATGATCAAACTGTAGGCTAAGGACAACGCGAGAGGTTCGAAAGCACAGAAGTTTTAGGCCGGAAAACAGGAGGGTCGTTAGGATTGGTTGTGTGGTAACTAAACGACAAGATGGTCTTGTTGATGTGTTTAGGACGCTATTTTTTAGAAGGTGATTGAATAATTATGGACTTCTAAATAAACTTTGCCTGGACAGCATCAACCAGTTTCCTGACCTCTGACCCTTCCTCTGCTGACCAGTGTGTCCATTCTCCATTTTCATAAATCCCAAAATCTTTTCACAAAAATGCCAAGAGTGAACTAAATAATCCCAAAGTAAGTGAAAAAGAAAGTGTGATGAAATATGAAATGTGTCTTCACAATCACATTTATTTAAAAAAAAGCCGAGCTAAGAATTGGCAAAAAAGCGGAGCATAGCATTGTATTAACAAATTACAATATTTGCAAGTTACAATAATAATAAACGTCTTTCAGACACAGCCATTGAGCGGGTCTTTTCTAATCCGATCTTTTGCAGATTTATTCCAACGTAGCCAGATTTCGCAAGTGCTTGGTCACCAAATCCGTCAAAAAGTAGCCGCATAGTCGCGAGATGAACAGCTAACTGAAGGCATTAACAAATGTTTGCTGGGTACTTTAATATAGCCTATTCATACATACATGTACTTTTATTTGTTTCGTCAGTTGCGTCACAAGACACGTGATGAAACCACTGACGTGAAAATCAAGATGGCCGACTGCTTAGTGCTTATAAACCGTACCTTAGTCCGTAGGGCATGTAGTCATTATTAAATATGCAACACAACATAAGACTTGCAATTATTATGATAATAGCATTGAACTACAAGTAATGATTTGAAAATATTCAATGAAGTTCTTAAAATGTAAAATTCATCGGTCTTTCTTAATTTTTCCATATTTCAAGGAACCCTTGCATAGTGGGAAACAGATTCCTGTCTCTGAAACGGCCTTCAATGTGTCGAAGACTGGATTCAACCCCGCATGATGTAGCCGTTGTAAGCAGTCATGCGGAACATGGTTATCCTCCTCATCTGCCCGTTCCCTCAAGACGTTTCTCTTTCCTCGGGGCTTCTACACTGAGAGCGCCTCTGAATAGTCCATACTACGAGAGGCGCTTTATAAATGTTTAGATACAATACAATACAATACAATGTTTAAAATTGCAACCTAATTGCTTGATTTATTTCTACTGAATGGAAATAGGCTACGTATTGGCTGCTATCTGTGTGAGATTTATAATTCGGTCTGTAACCACATTTTCTACTGTCAAATAACTCAAATTCGACGGTGATAAACTGAACGAAGTGAGTCAATTCATGCGTAGTCGAAGAATTCGTTTCCTCTGCTAATTTGGGAAATGTTCTGCTTATCGTTAAGATTATGAGAATGCAACATAGAATATACGAATTATGCACTGCAGCACATCGTTCGTATCTCTTCTAAGATTTCCTACGAAGAAATATATTTCCAATTTCAATCCAATTCTGCACAATAATTCCTCAAGTCAATCAGTTCAACATGCAGAAGGTCAGATATAACCATCCACAAAATCAGTGGTCAATATCCACAAGGTCATATGTCATCATCCAGAAGGTCTGAGCCTCTGAGGTGATGCCAGCGGCCTGAAGGTCAAAGTTTAACAGACCCAATTACCACCGTAGCACCATGATGTCTCCTCGGCTTTACCTCCTTCGGATTTTGACTTGGCATCGGAAATATAGAGCAGCCTGGCTATTGTGGACTTGATTTGATACAGCGCCGGTGACTAAGGTGGTTCCCTGCAGACGTGGCTTTTGAGGGCCATGAGAAATTTTCCAAGATTTACATTAGGCCTACATCTGGAAGGTCAAAAGTCAACAGCCAGAAGGTTTTGCAGTGCATTGTTTGAGTTAGATTATTCATTGATGGTTCCAATTAATATCGGATCAAAGGAGTGAACATTATAATGATTATATATTTATATTGTAATGCAAACAGTAATGTTTTTTGGAATAATATTATTTTCTTGAGGTCCCTAACACAGTAACCATCTCAGCGAAGAGGTTCGAACCCGTTGCAAGGCCATTGCTCTAACCAATCGGCTTGCCTTGTCTGCTATAACAAACCGTTAAAACAGAATATACTAGTCTTTATGAAAATATGACCAAGTATTGGATTCAGGTTGCGATTTACATGTAGGTCTACCAATGTTCGTTGACTAAACTATATTAACCAGAACGACATCGAAACTTCCATAGACCCTCGACGAAACAACTGCAGTATTCTACTCAAATGACACTTAGTCCATTATCTAATACTGTCCTGATAGAATGCAATTAAAATTATTAACCTAAGTTGAATGATGATCGATTAACTCAACCCCTCTCAACCGGTTTTTTTCTCCGACTCCCTTCTTATTCTAGATTCTGTGCAGCTCGGTTGCTACTAAAACTAGCAAATTCATCACTGAAAACTGACTGAACCAAGAGGTACCTAATGCTACAAATTGATGCTTCGGAGTGCAGCACAGCCCACCCTATCCAAAGTTTGAGCTCTCTGTCTCTGATCGCCATAGGTTGCTCAGTCGGTTCTACCTACCAGACGAATATAAACCACCTCTCAATGTGCTAATCTAACCTTGCATCGCCCAGTCACTGCCATACTTAGAGCTATAGACTCCTATACCATAACTGTCATCCCTTATATTGGTTTAGTGACAGTTCATACCGCGACATTTAATACCGCGACAGTTAACACCGGACAAATAATCCCGATCACACTTAATCCCGATGACGTTTAATCCCTACGACATTTAATCACACGAAATTTCGTACCGCGACACTTAGTGCCAAAACACTGAAAAATGAAGTTTGTAAAAGCAATCACAATGACAGTTTGAATTTGTTAAATTATATAAAAGCAATCACAGTAGAAGAATGAAGTTTGTAAAAGCAATCACAATGACAGTTTGAATTTGTTAAATTATATAAAAGCAATCACAGTAGAAGTTTCAATCAGGACAATTTAGTAAAAACAATTGAGCATGCACTATTTATGCTCTGATCGTTACGAGTTAGAAAGATGAGACATGGCCCGAAGGAACAGCAGGATTTCTGTTTTCCCGTATGACGCTACCGCTGCTTCGACTCGTTTCTGCAGTCTAGCATACATCTTTCTTGGGGGATGAACCACACCGCTCGCCGCTTGTAGTAGCAAGGCTTTCTGCTTGTGAATGTCTTGCTTGATGCCGTTGAGGAACGTCCACATCGTCGGGTGATGACAGTGAAAGAGCGATTGTAGCCCATGGTGCCATCCCTCAACAACGTTAGTCGTCCGAGCGATGCCGTCGATAGATGCGGCATGCTGGTTCCACAAGATGATGTTATTCGTGATTACAATGAATAACAGTAGGTCGCCCTTTATTACTACTTCCGAAAATCGCTTCCATGGGCACGTAAAAATCAAAGCGGATTGAAATCTTGAGACACAAAATTCTATTACAAAAGTCGTACAATCTTACACGCGCAATTCAACTATGTTAAATCGAATCGGTTTGAAATCTTGAGACGCGCAGTTCTATGACAAAAGTCGTACAAGGTGAGGCGCATGAGGCGCACATGTTCAATCGTACACTCGTTGTACGTGTATTATGTCGGGCCGTGGGACTAATTGTCGCGGTATGAAATGTCTTCGGTATTAATTGCCGTGGTATCAAGTGTCATTGGGATTAATATTGTCTGCGGGACTAAGTGTCCGGTATTAAG
>JACEVL010000786.1:0-315000 GCA_020284085.1 Aporrectodea caliginosa
GCTCTCTTCGAGTCCGACCTCAGATAGCTGCTGCTCGACGATTGTCGCAATAGTTTCGCCAGTGGCGTCACGAGTTGGGATAAAAGCCGTTAATTGTTCTTTTATCGCATTCTCAGAACCGGGGTTGTTACCGCCATCAACTCTGATAAGCAGACCGATATATGTTCTGTGCTACTGATGTCTGCGCTCATATCAAGCAATATAGTGTAGAACTTGCACGCACGACATTCTGCGACAATACTGTCTCGAGTTTACTGACCACACATTCTGAATCAACGAACTTATGTAGGCCATTGCGTGGAACATAATTATGACATTAGCCTACGATGATTTAAACTACTGTGGGTCTGTGATCGAAATTTCAGAAGTGCCACGAAATTTCCAGCGTCATGAGTTAGCGTCCGCGAAGGAAAATGTTTGCCGACAGGGCTGCCGACAGAAATTCCGGGCCCCTAGGCAGAGCAGTCACGGGCCCCTAACTATCATGATTAGACTTTATGAATTTTTTAAACAAACTGAAATAACAATAGTGCTGGTACAACCCTACAAAATTATATTTATATATGCAACTATAATTGTAGTTACGTGTCCGTAATATTATATTTTAAAGGGCATAAATCATAAACTTTGTATAACTGATTATAATATTTTTCATAAGTTGATTGCTGGGCTCAGCCCTGGTCCCTAAAAGTCGCCGGGCCCCTGGGTTTTTGTCCCCCCCTGCCCCCTCCTCTCGGCGAGCCTGTTTGCCGACTTCACAATAACAAAGTCTACACAATAGAAATTCAACGAATAATAGTATTCTACAAAGTCAATAAGTAATCTAAACGGTTTGTAGTGTATGAGAGCTGTTAAAATATTTACGCATTTGCGTAATTGCGTAATGCTAGTTACGCGTCTGCTTAAGGGCTTTAAGATTGAAAACCGATGGCAAAAATGACACTGTAATGTCGACAAGACTAGTATTGTTCGGGTAAACATGGCATATTTTCTGCATAAATATAGCGAGTAAGGAACATTCACTTCTGTTACCCGGGGTTCGCCACCTCTGTGAAGCAATTCAAAAGGTTTAGCCTACATAATGTTGCCTATGGATATAATTATAGGCCTATGTGTCATTGTTTTCACTGACATCGGCGATTCCTCGGACAAAGGATTTCTCGTACGAAGATCCGTTTCGCGTTAAAAGCCACAAGGGAAGGAGGCTACTGAGCAAGGAAGGCACGCTTAGTAACTTCCTGAGAGCATTTGGTACAAATAACTGGTCGTACAGTCTCGTACTAATCACAGAGAAACGTGTTTGCCATTATAGCAATCAGAAAAGCAACGAAAACAAAGCGCAAATTACTCTCAAGAAACATCCTCGTATCCGACCCAATATATATACGTCGATGGACACAGGCCTATCATTTATAATTACTACTGACCAATTTGGTTATTTTTCTTTCATCTGACAAAGTACTTAGGATCTCTGAACTCTGGACTAAAAGTTGAAGCACTTACGCGCAGACATAGACCTATATAATGCGTAACCTGCAGCATATAATATAAACTATAGCCTATGGAAGAGATTGGCCATTGCCTTCCAGATACTGTAGTATATGGAAGGCAATGGATTGGCCCAATCATCCGGTCGGCCAACCTTTGGTTCTCTTGTTTATTTCTCTTTGCTCTATGCGAACATTCTGTGTGCTTCGTCGGTTTTCAATGCCTGGAAGATATGCGCAGTCGGTCTGCGTAGGCTGCATGCTGTAGGCACATTCACGATAATTAATCTCTCCCAATGCCGTGTGTCACTGATCGTAACCAAGTAATTGCAGTAATAAATTATGCAACTCGCCAGATTTTTTATAACATTGCTTACTTAGATTTAGATCGACTTAATTTGTATACTCTGGATTACAGTTTATTGAGGCCCGTTGCCGCATAGACCAACTGCCTCGATCCATCTCTATGTTTATAAATGTTATCGGACGAGGTCCTTCACAATCACCGTGCTTTTGGATTTTCTCTTATTTATTAGTCTATTATAGGTCTCAACGTATATAATGAGGACTTAGACTAACAGTAAGGAAGCAATGAACCTGATAAATGACCGAGAACGATGGAGATTATTCATTCGTACCCATCGCCGGGAAATGGCTAGCGTCAGGAACTGACGACGATATTGATAGGTCTCAACGTAGGCCTATGGCTCGTGCAATATCGTGAAGCATCCCCAACAGCGACACCATATGCTGAAGATGCGTTGGTATTAACAGAACATTCACATAGGCCTATTAATTGTCTGCTAATATGTCTAATCACACGGGACCATGTATACTATTGTATAGTTGTATACAGGACACACGAAGTTCACATTGGAATACTGTCATAATCTCAGCGTATCTTCAGCATTATGGCGTAACTTATAAGCCTATGTAACTTATGCTGTTGGAGTAATCGCCAAAATGCGATCCAATGCCCATTTAGCCCACACACAAGGGATGACGCGTTACAGAATAGCGAACCGTTCTGTAGGTTTCTGAACCCCTTCCACAGTTTAACTTTAAAACACATTAATCGTAACAATGTTTTGGTTGAATGGCTAAGCGCACGCTAAGGAGTCTGTAGGAGTTTTGACGAATCAACTCGCCATTCAATTTTTCCTAGGAAGAATCAACTCCACAAGTCATTTGGTCCCAGGAAGAATCATCTCCCTCATTCAATTCGTCCGAGGAAGAATCAACTCCAAGGCCGTATTTAGGAGGGGGGGTGTTTTGGGTGTTTAAACACCCCCCGAAATTAAATAATGTATAATATAAATATTGCATTTACTAACATATACGGTGTAAGAACTAAGAGCACTCATGTGAACTTAGATGATGCAGCTCTACAGTGCTTTGAGAGCTCACAACGCTCCTCCAAAACCTTTATATACGGTTGACTTGGTTGCTTGTCAGCTTGTTAAAGAACGAGTAAACACCCCCCGAAACAAAATCCTGGCTACGGCCTTGATCAACTCCACTGGAGTTTCTAGTCACCAGTAGAAGTGTTTTAGCCCTGTAACAATACACTAGTAGTCCTGAGAAATAACTCTACCAGTCCTGATGATAAATAGACTTCTGTAGTGTTTAAAGGGAGAGTCTTCTATACACTTTGTATTCAGTCTAATATAGACCGGCACAATTGCTCAGCGCCATCGCTCGTTGCTTATTTAATCTATCATGAAGTATCTTTTATGTTTAAAAACTAAATATACAGAAAGCGAATAATTTGTATAATTATAGTTGTAAAAACCACACCATGTGAGGCGCTAGTGTAGACCTTCAAGTTTAGGTCAAAACTAGTTTTTATATATATATATATATATATATATATATATATATATATATATATATATATATATATATATATGAAACTGCGTGCGATATGACCCGGCATCAACGATCTCTCATACAATAGCAAGCTCACGCGTGAACGCCCTTCATCGGTAGGAGCAACATCAGCAGCAGCAGCAGCATCATCATCAGCAGCAGCAGCATCAGCAACAAACGCCGACTCCGTTGAGATGCATGAGTTCGACTGTGAAGACGGATGCTAGCGACAGACGGCTTTCGTCATAAATCATCACAACAGCTAAAGCGTGTCTGCTGCTGTCGGCAGAAGTGTTAGACCCTGTAGACCTGGCCGCCCCGAACCTTTTAACTGCACGTGACAAACGCCTACTCCCCCTCTCCCTCCCTGCCTCCCGCTGCCCCACGCACTGACCCCTCCACGGCAACCTCATCCGACGCCAGTTCCTCTGTTCCCGCTTTCCCTCGAATATCAGCGGCGCTAATCCATCGTGCTTCGCATAGTCAGTTCAACGCCGTAACTGCCACTGAGTGACACGTATGCATTCTCTCCCTCTCCTCTCTCCCTCTCACCTCTTCTTCGTCTTCTTCTGACTTCTGAACTTCTCTGTCGGCCTCCAACTCCTCCTATTTTTATGTTTCGTCTCATCCTCCACCTCCTGCGCCTCCGCTTCCTCTCCTTCCTCCTTTTTTACCGCTCTGTGCTCCTCTTATTCGCACTTGCCACTTCTCCTGTTCTTCTTTGTCTTCTCCCTTCGCTCTCACCCGTGTCTTTGAGCATCCATCTCATCTATTCATTAGCATCCTTTTGACATCTGATCCCTCATTTAGTATTCTTTCTAATTTGCCTTTCCTCCTCCTCCTCCTCCTCTTCCTCACGATCCTCCTCCTCCTACTCCTCCTCTCCTTCCTCCTCCTCCTTCTCCTCTTCATCCTCCTTCTCCTCCTCTTCCTCCTCCTTCTCCTCCTCTTCCTACTCCTGCTCCTCTTCCTCCTGCTCCTCCTGCTCCTCCTCCTCTTCTTCCTCCTCCTCCTGCTCCTCTTCCTCCTCCTGCTCCTCCTGCTCCCTCCTGGTCCTTCTCCTGCTCCTGCTACTCCTCCTCTTCTTCCTCCTCCTCTTCCTCCTCTCCTCCTTCTCTTCCTCCTCTTCCTCCTCCTTCTCCTCCTCCTCCTGCTCCTCTTCCTACTCCTGCTCCTGCTCCTCCTGCTCCTGCTCCTCATCCTCCTCTTTCTCCTGCTCCTTCTGTTCCTCCTCCTCTTCTTCTTCCTCCTCCTCCTCCTCCTCTTCCTCCTCCTGCTCCTCCTGCTCCCTCCTGGTCCTTCTCCTACTCCTGCTACTCCTTCCTCCTCCTCTTCTTCCTCCTCCTCTTCCTTCTCCTTCTTCTCCTCCTCCTTCTTCTCCTTCTCCTTCTCCTTCTCCTCCTCCTTCTCCCTCCTTCTCCTCCTCCTGCTCCTCTTCCTCCTCCTGCTCTTGCTCCTTTTGCTCCTGCTTCTGCTCCTGCTCCTCCTCCTCCTCATGCTCCTCCTCCTTCTCTTCCTGCTCCTGCCCTCCTCCTCCTCCTCCTCATGCTCCTCCTTCTCCTCTTCTTCCTGCTCCTCCTGCTCCTCTTGTTCCTGCTCCTCCTCCTGCTCCTATTTTCATTCCGTAATTGTTCACCTCGTTCTGTTCTTAACTTGTTTGCCTCTCTTTTCCTCTACATCTGCCTTCCTTTCAGATTTCTCTTCTTCATAAATCGCGTTCTTCCTACTTCTCTTCCTCTTCCTTGTCATCGTATTTGTTCTCCCTTTCTTCTCCTCTGCTTCATCTTCTTCTTCCCTCTGACTCTTTCTGCCCCTTGCACCTCTCGTCATGAATCCACGTCAGCTGAGTCCAGAGTCGCTTTGCAATGTTTACAGACAAACAATTTCGACCACCGCTTGCAGATGCTCCACTCTTCCATCGCCATCCTCTCCTTTCTTCGCTCCTATGTGTTCGCTACTATTCCAATTCCTTCACCCACCCTTTCCTCTTGCACATCGATTGAAAATAATTTACAAAACAATCACAACAGTGCTTTACATCTCCGTTGCACCTATGTATAAATTACATTTGTATACAATATTCACAAAGAGAAGTTTACACAGGTTATTGACAATACTGTATTGAGAGCGATTATGATGGTGGTGGTGATGATGATGTTGTTGTTGATGATGATGATGATGATGATGATGATGATGATGATGATGATGATGATGATGATGGTGATGATGATGACGACGATGATGATGATGATGATGATGATGATGATGATGATGATGATGATGATGATGATGATGATGATGATGATGATGATGATGATGATGATGATGATGATGGTGATGATGATGACGACGATTGTGACGATATTAGTTCATTTAACGACACCTTTGTATCATTGCGTCTTTAAATGTGTGCATAGAATTTGTGGAGCCTTAATTAGGCCTACCATGATAGGTCTATACTGGGAGTTTCAAGCTTATTCTAAGAAACGCTCCAACAAGTATTATACCCTTAAGGCATATCGATATAATTATTGGGATTGCATTCCTTTAGATTTGCCAATGTGAATATGCATACATAATGCGTAGGCCTATACATACAGCATAATATGAAAGACAGATGTCAATCTGTTGAAATTATGAGTGTTAGACTTATCTAAGCACTTGTTTTATTGCGCCAAAATATTATTACATGTGGTGTGGGAGGGGCAAGAATCCTCAAGCTTTTACTTCTGCCCGAAACAAAAATAAATCCAGAATGATTGGCGTCGTACGTATGATGCGCGTGTATAGGGCTTACCGTCTGCATACATACTGTAGTAGGCTATGTATGGTAGACCTTAATACGGTCCATACCGTACATAGGCGGAATCCGGTAAACCTAACCAGTAAGTACCACCTTTTTGTGAAAAGTGAAATCTGGGATATTCCTTCTCCTTCTCTTTCTCTCGAAAAACATGAACGCCCGAATGGGGGGGGGGTCGAATACCCTCTGCACTCCAACCTCCTAAGCCTATGCACATGACATCAATATCTATAAGACGATTTGCCGTAAGCGCTGGTTCAAGATCCGTATAGTCCTGAAACAACAACCGAGTTTAATGGGACGGATATAATAGAGGGAAGATGGACAAAGAGTAGGCTATTATAAAAGTTAGACTTAGTTAGTCTTTGGACGATGGCAAACGGCTATTTTAGAATGTTTTTAATTAATTGTCGAGTATTTTTCTGAATTACTTCCTAGTCGAAACGGAATCGACATGAATTCAGTGGATACATCATCATACGTGTGTTGTCGCTTTAAATAATCCCACTTTCATTTGTCGCATCGTTAACCAGAGGTGAACTCATAATTAATTAGCTTTTAGCTTTGAATAATTTTGCGACAGTAAAATTATCACAACCATACTCTCCCACCCAAGAACAACTCTCAATTTATTCCCAGATCATTAAATAAAAATATTTACTAGTTTATTTTAAAATTTTCTAATTGGCTTTAATTATCCATTAGCACTCATGTTAGCATTGTGTTTCTCAATAAACGAATATATATAGGCCTATATAGAATACCCTAGTGCAACGGACGTCGTCGGATATGTCACGATGCTTAGGAAACTTCCTTCGAAGTTCGATCATCACGGTTTTCTCATATACTCGATTAATTAGGCAGTTCAATATCGATTTATTCGTTCAGACTGCAGACTGATTTTTTAAGTCTTATATATCTCGCAAATTCTAATCGTAGCCAGTATGGGGAATTGTAAAAAATAACGGGTGGGGGGTTATACGTTGATTTATGTGCAGTTTGGGTGTGAAATGTAGACTTTACTATGGGAGGGAAAGGGAGTATGCAAGCGTCTCAAATAGCCTCTGCTGCTCAAATGTCCACCCACGCCACCTTCACGTGGTCCCTCCTGTTTCAACGGAGTGCGTGGTGGACGACCGAGTGCTCGCCGGTATAAGCGAGTGCCCCATGGGCAAAGGAGCTGAAGGACGGACGATGAACGGCATCGACGCTGAGAGATGGTGTCTCTCCATAAAAACACCGGGAGGAAGGCAACGGGAAACCACCTCCCTATTCATCCCGAGGAATATGTAAAATGACGCCAAACAGAAATTCAGATAACGACGTTAACGACTCAATCCAGGCAATGGGGAGAGTCGCGTTCGGCAGGGGAGACAAGGCTCCTCAGGTCGTCAACAAGCGAAATCCTTCCAAACAGAAGCAGAGACGAAAAAGGAAAAACTAAAAATAGGGACATGGAACATAAGAACGATGGCAAGACCAGGAAAGCTAGCAAATGTGATAGGAGAGATGAGGAGGGCAGAACTAGACATACTAGGACTGGCAGAGGTAAGATGGAAGGAGGGAGGAGAGCTCATAAGCGATGGCATAAAAGTTGTTTATGCTGGAGGAGATAAGAGCCAGAACGGGGTAGCCATTCTAATGTCGGACAGAATAGCCAGATGTGTGACAAGAGTGGAAAGGCTTGAGGACAGGGTGATCTTAGTGACAATAAGGGGACACCCAGTGGACATAACAATTGTACAAGTTTATATGCCTACATCAACACACGATGAAGAGGAGGTTGATGTCATGTACGAAAAAATAGAGAGATGCCTTGAAAACATCAAAGGGACAGATTACGTGGTAGTAATGGGAGACTGGAACGCAGTAGTAGGAGAAGGAGAACAAGAAGGTATAATAGGGAAATTTGGACTGGGAGGTAGAAATGAGAGAGGAGAGAAACTGATGGAATTCTGCAAAAGACAAAGACTAGTAGTGACTAATACATGGTTTCAACAAGAAAAACGACGAAGATACACGTGGAAATCACCAGGGGATAGAGAGAGATATCAGTTGGATTACATAATGGTCAGACAGAGATACAGAAACAGTGTGAAGAATTCAAGAACTCTCCCAGGTGCAGACGCAGATTCAGACCACAACTTGGTAGCTATGACAGTGAACCTACAACTCAAGTTCATCAGAAAGAGAAGGACAATGACACTTAAATGGAACAAGGAGAAGATAAAGATGAAGATGAGCGAACTATCAGAGAGAATAGAGGAAAAAGTAGAAATGGTAAAAGAGGGATCAGCAACAGAGGAAAGATGGAGGAAACTAAAGGAGACAGTGGTTAAAGAGGCGACAGACACTGTGGGATTTCAAAAGGGTACTGAACCTCGTAAGCCATGGATAACACTGGAGATGGTCAATGACATGGAAGAGAGAAGGAAATGGAAACACCAGAGAACAGAGGAAGCTAAAAAGGAGTATAAACGACTCAATAATCAATTAAGAAGAACAACGAATAAGGCAAGAGAGGATTGGTGGGAGGAACGATGTAGGGAGTTAGAGATACTCCAGGAACAGGGACGACACGATCTAGTGTACGGGAAAATAAAATCACTAGAAAAGAAAAAGAACAGGGGAAAAGGAAGCACAATCAAGGATAAGGATGGCAAACTACTAGAAGACACGGGAGAGATTAGGAGAAGATGGAAGGAATATGTGGAAGAGTTGTACACAGGAAATAACGGCCTTAAGGAGGAAATGGAGAAACAAGCACAAGAACAGGAGGAGGAACAAACAGACGACACCATTGGACCAGAGGTGATGAAAGAAGAGGTCTTAGCTGCAATAGAGGACATGAAGAACGGCAAGGCAGAAGGAATCGACAACATCCCAATAGAAATGCTGAGGAATCTAGGAGAGAAAGCAATGAATGAATTGGTGCAACTATGCCAGGATATATATAATACAGGAGTGTGGCCAGAGGACTTTCTTCAGACCATAGTTATACCGATACAGAAGAAGCCGAATGCAATAAACTGCGAAGACCATCGCACTATAAGCCTCCTTACCCACGCATCAAAGATACTACTAAGAATAATAACAAAAAGATTGCAGACCAAAGCGGAAACGGATAATTGCTTAGGAGAGGAACAATATGGGTTCAGGAAGGGAAGAGGGACAAGAGATGCAGTGGCAGCGCTAAGAGTAATAACGGAAAGAAGCATCCAGCATGGACAGGACATATACATCTGTTTCGTCGACTATGAAAAAGCTTTTGACAGAGTGGACTGGAAGAAATTGATGAGAATATTGAGAAGAATAGGAGTGGACTGGAGAGAAAGAAGACTGATAGGCAATCTATACATGGGACAAAGAGTAAAGATAAGAATCGATGGAGAATACTCAGAACCCGGAAAAATAGGAAGAGGAGTGAGGCAAGGATGCCCACTATCACCAATTCTATTCAACATCTATATAGAAGAAATTGTTAGAGAAACGTTAGAGGAGCTGGAAGAGGGGATAAAAGTGGGTGGGAAAATGGTGAAAGCATTGAGATTTGCAGACGATCAAGCGATGATGGCAGGCAGTCAAGAAGGTCTACAACTAATGATGAACCGCTTAAACAGCATATCAATGGACTATGACATGAAAATAAACATAAAGAAAACAAAGGTCATGAAGATGAGTAAGAGAGTGGGAGAAACAATAAACATCACATTAAATGGGGAAGAAATAGAACAGGTGAAGAAGTTCTGCTATCTGGGAAGTGTGGTTACAGAGGATGCAAGGTGCCATGTGGAAGTGAAAAGAAGAATAGCTATGGGAAAAGATGCATTCTACAAAAGAGGGGAGCTCCTCAGAGGCAGTCTAAAAAGGAAGCTGAAGAAGAGAATGGTAAAGACACTAGTGTGGAGTGTTGTCCTATACGGCTCTGAGACATGGACAATGAGGCAAGAAGACATAAAACGACTGGAGGCCTTTGAGATGTGGATATGGCGCAGAATGGAGAAAATCAGCTGGGTGGAGAGAAGAACGAATGAGGAAATCTTACAGCTGGTGGAAGAAAGAAGATCACTGATAGGCACTATACGGGGGCGGCAGAAGAAATGGATAGGACACATCTTAAGGAGCGACACCCTACTAAGAGACATCATCGAGGGAAGAATGGAGGGGAAAAAGATGAGAGGTAGGCCAAGAACAATGCTACTGGACTGGATGTTGGCAGAGGAGGGATACAGCGGACTGAAAAGAGAAGCAGAGAACAGAGAAAAATGGCGTCGTTGGACATATGAACCTGCCTGAGGGCAGAGAACGTGAAGAAGACTATGGGAGCCTAAGAAAGACCAGGGGGTTGAACCCCCAACCCCCGGCAATTCTCACCCTGATCTTAGCCAAACAGTTGATCTCTGCTAATTTTCGTATTGACATTTGATTTATTTGCAAGGTGATCAGTAGGCCTATTGTCAGAATGATAAGCTTACGTAAACTTGAGATCCTTTCAAGTGCACTGTAGGCTAAGAGTAAAATTGGTAGATTAGTAGTGACTGTGTTGTGAAAACGATTCGAAGGACTACTAACACAGCGGAACGAGTTACCCTACATTCTAATGCTGCTTGCTATTTCCAAGTTCCACCAGCTGAAACTCCGCCACTGATCGTACTCTGTCAGTGCCAGTCCCAAGCCTGGATAAAGGAGGAGGGCGACGCTAATAATCTTTGTTATCACACAGTGTCGTTAAACTGAAACAACTGCTACCTCCACCAGCTGATGGAAGTGCATTATAATGTTACTCGAGCTGAGAGGAAATAGGCCTACTGATGTTATTGTAATCCTATAGTTTGCTACTTTCAGCTGGTAATTAGACGCTATACGAAATTAGTTTCGTGCAATGTTGTAACTTTTTTGCCAAGCTCATGCTTAGTCGGCTACTCTATAGGCCTACACACAATTATTATACGGCAGCTATATATATATATAGTGGACTTACATCTATGCGAGAACGATAACAGAAATTTGGGGTCCGCTACCGACGCTATTTATATAACGATCTCGTGTTTACTGCATTAATGCAATGGTGAAACGCCCTACTATAGTAAAGCAGCTGTTTTTACCGCTCAGCTTCCGTAGAATACTCAGCTATCTGTACTTGGGCACTATTATCAACGGTAGTCTGTGTATACAAATTTGCCAGTGCACATACATTAATAGAGTCAGTGCTTCACGCCTATAGTAGCCAACTTCCACGCAATGACAAGAGTCGAAATCTGTTTCATTATAAATTATATCCCTTGTTCCTCAGTCCCCTTCCTTCTTTCCTTTCTTCGTTCCTTTCTTTAAACTTTCTTTACTTCCTTTCTTCCTTCTTTAAGTTCATGTGCTACCAGTTGGTGTCGATCGTACGCCTACAATGTATACGCTGGGATCCACTTTACATTATGTCATCGTCTCATCGGCTTAATCGATCTTTAGTGACCAGCTACCGTTGTGGTAAGATGGCATCAGATGCTGTCCGAGTACTTCGTGGTTCGATTCGGAGTGAAGAGCCAGGCGCCGGACGGTCAGATGTGCTGAACAACGCTACAAAATGACTCGGTCGGACAAGAATCGACGAGAACGGATTCGGTTGCTGCGAGAGGAGAATTCTTTCTTCGACGATAAAGAGCGCGGGTGCTGGGAGAACTTGATTGCCTGAGATTAGAAAGACAGTCGATGACTGTGGAACCAATTCTGCGCCATTCTGGGTCGTTCCGGTAGATTTTAGTTCTCTTCGTCATGAGGAAAAATCGCTAAGGTAACTAACAGAGGGCTCAACTTAGCCGACATAGGCCTCCTCTACAACTCAATGTCTTATACACGGGCAGGTTATAAATGGTTAATGAGGCTGAGCTAGGATAATTACTTCTGTCTTCACCGTCAAAAACGCGCAGGCTGCACGGACCCTTTTAAGATATTCCTTCTCCAGGAATTAAGTTGTCGATGTGCTACTCACTTCTCTGGTGCGGTTCTGCAATGCTTCTTTGGCAGAAGAATTTTTGCCAGACTTCAGAAGCGAGTCAAGCGACCAATAATACGGCCACCCCTTAAGAAGCCAGGCATGGATCCGGATGGCATCAACAATTATCATCAAGTTATCGGGAGTTATCCAAAGACACCATGTGAAGAGGAGAATCCGGTTTCTCAGCAGAGAGTGCTGCAGTGGGTTCTTGTTTAGGTTAAGAAAAACGTTAGATGGAAACTAGTAAGATTTCTTTAAAAATGAGACCAGTCCTGAATGGAAATCCTGAGGAATGATCGAAAAGAAGGTCTTGAGACAGATCATGGTGGGTGAACGCCAGGAGGGGTGAAGGAACACATAATTTGCGGACTTCATGAGGGAGATCGCTCCACAGTCGAAGTTCAGGTTGGTAAGTGGATGAGTAGGCCTAGTTACCAAGGGACAAAGGAACGTCAAGTAAGCGGATGATCAGGTGGAGCGAAGTGATTGAACGTTGAAGTGTGCGTTCGGAGAATTTCATCCATTAGAGCGATTTAAGAACACGAGTGACGTGTGATGTTTGGATGCCCTGCATGGTTACAGCTCGGGCAAGTGAATTTTGAATGAGTTTAAAGACACTTTTATATCGATGGATTCAAGGTTGAGTGGAAATTATACTAAGCTTGGAGTGGACGAAGGAATATCAAACATACTTCAACGTCACCTGTAAAACATATGAATTCCACATAACATCATTCCCACATGTAAATGCAAACCTTCGAAATTTCTCAGCGCCACGCAAAAGTCACGTCAGGGAGACCTGCTTATAAGTCCGCTACAGCCAGCTGGTTGTTTGGTCTTTTCCGCGATAGGTCAGAATCCGGGGTAGGTAAAACCGAAGTGACAGCATGGTGCTACGGTGGAAATCGTTTATGGTTGTACATGGTAGTCATGACTCATGAGGCACAGGGGCAGAGGCGTAACTTTGGTCTAGAATGTGGATGTTACCATATTATTCATGGTTTCCTCTTCACGACTGTTAAACAATTATAACGAAGGCCTTATTCCGAGAAAATAACAATGGGCTAGGCCTATGTTTCTTGTGGGCATGAAAAGTGGGAAGTACGGTATACTTCAGCACAAAAGGGGGAATATGGGTATCCCTTGTACCCACATAAATAACGCCTAAATCAGGGGTGGCCAACCCGCGGCCCGCGGGCCAAATGCGGCCCGCGGGGCTGCTGATTGGCGGCCCGCACGGCCCTTTCTAAATAATTTTGTTGTCTCATTTTGCACCTACTTACTTGTCCGACTACTACATTACTGCATAATAATGATGTCTAAAGCACTAAAAGACTTAGTGTTGTAGTTCTAGTGACCTAATGTAGTCTTATCTGTTTTTATACGTATTGTAAAATATGAAATAAACATTTGTATTTCTTTCGAGGCTGTGAAGACAAACATTTTGCGGCCCGCCGCGTGCTTACCAACAATCACAGTGGCCCGTAGGCCAAAAAAGGTTGGCCACCCCTGGCCTAAATAGTGGAATGACGCAGGAGTAGAAGCAGGGTAGTATATTGCTTGAACAGTTGGTTTTCAGTCGCAAGTGGAAAGCTGCAGGAGAGAGATACAGAGATACAGACAGACAAACAGACAGATAGACAGACAGACAGAGATACAGACAGACAGACAGAGGATTGAGAGGAAAGATGAGATTGATAAACGAGTTCTTTGGGCATTCGTTCCAAAGAGCGCAGAGTAAGGAGCTGCTGCAGAATTTCAGATAGGAGGCCAATATAGTGAAAGGTGTGATGAGGAGCGAGTAGATCTGGACGGAAGCTTCATGTGTCCAACGTATGGTCCCGTATAGTAGGACATAGGAAGATTTAAGGTGGGAATATAGATAGGTGGACTTTATTATGTCTACATAATGATCGAATGCGACGAAGGTCACGAAAATGAATAAAGCTGGCAGCTGCCCGAAAGAATGGAGAAGTGATTTGAGAAAAATCGATATGGGTCAGATGTACTGGAGTCATAAGAAATACGTATATATGTATGGGGAACGCAGGTCTCGCAGTTGCGCTGGCACCCAGGTTCCCATTGCAAAAACAGCGTGTGCTCAAGTAGGCCCCTACAACAGGATCAATTTAAGAAATCCTGTGAGATGTTCGCAGTTACGCATCACAAACTCATCGCCCCAGTACGTTTAAATTAGACTGCTCAATTGGGGCTGCGTCAGATTCAAGACGCACTGGGCAAATATAGAGCCGTCGTTCGCAGAACACGTGATGCTAAACACGGAATTGGACCGATTTTGCATGCATACAACGACCGTCTCTGAGGCTTCGACGACTGCTGCTGCAGTAGCTACAGCTCAACATCATCAGCGGAGGCGGCACTCTACGCTCTGCTGGAATACACTTTGCTATAGAAGACGGAAAACAGCTAAACGGTTCATCTCTTTGGCCACGTCATAAGTGATCGCATCGGTGCATCTGACACTTCTAATCGATGTATGTCTAATTGACGAAGATAAAGTGCGGATCGATGGCGATCTATTACATTACAACGGCTGCTGTAATTCTCGGGTGTTCTCTGCACGTCTTCGCAGCGGCTGACAGAGGTATATACACCATATGCGATACAGGCGACTGTTATTACCAGATAATTCTTTCTGAAGGAAGTTGTGGGGTATAATTTGACTTAGTTCTAGACCACACAGGCCTTTTCCTCTAATCTTTTCCTCTTATCTGTTGCTCGGCTAGGCCTATCTTACAGCCGAGGAATAGATTTGTTCGTCTCTGAAATTTTCAGTGAAGCTAAAGAACTTCTACTGATTCCGCTATATAAATTATGCGATTTCCCTACGTTCAAATACATTCAATCTTGCATTGCACATTGTATGCTATTTGTGGACTACTTAATTAGGCTACATTGGATCATGTCGAATTGTGAGCGTGGGCATAGCGTTAACCGGTAGGCCTACTAATAATTTATAACTGTTTTACTCTTATATAGAGCATTTTTTATTTATGTAAAGCATTTTAAACTAATTTAATATTTGTGCATAGTTTAGGTATGAATAATTGCATAGGATTCTTATCTGGTTAACGGCGACTTTATCAAATGGCGTACATGGCCTAGTCAAAATGTAGTCAGTGTTTGATCGGTAGACCGTAGACGCAGAGGCGTCTATCCCCCCTAAGTCATTGGAGCAACTAACCCCTCCGCTCCCCTCCCATGGTACAACATAAAAAAATGTGAACTTCTCCCCCCCCAATTTCGCAATGGGGTCTTCCCCCCTATTTATTGGATGGAGCATTTGCTCCAAGGTTTACATGGTGTAGACGCCCCTGCGTATACGTATACAATGTTACAATGAGAGATTTCTAAGCGAATGCATCCTTTCATTGTCATGTGATAGCCATAGATGACCTATAGCTATGAAGTAGCAGCAACAGGCTTAGGTTATACGCCTCTCTGTATACATGACCATAGCGCATATTCATGATATTTTCAGATATCGCCAATCAGCGACCTCACCAAGTCAGAGCCGAAGTTATCAATTCCACAGTAAGAGTCATAATTATATTGCAAATGTTTTCCTTTCCGATTGCGTATGAAATCAATTAACCTTTCGCTTTCCGGTAGCCTACTAATGTAAAGGAGTTGATGAGTAAGAATATTGTCCATTTTCAGTTGAGCGGCCTTCGTCGCCTCTATAGGTTGTCAAGGGCTCTTTTCACTGTTAGTTTTTAGTCTTTTTCTGAATTAACCGGTAGACAGCAGGTGGGCACAGACGCTCTATGGTAATAATGTTGCTTATAGAGGATCATGTCAAGGCAAAACTCTACGAACTATATCGTCTGACATTCGTTGTTGGAACTTTGGCGAACAAAGTCGAACGAGATAAAATGGCGCTAAAAGGTGAAGACAGTTGTAGGCCTACATGAATTACAACTCCGTACCTATAGGTATCTGATTCGAAGCTGAAGGGAGCCAGCATAGGTCAAATTTGTGCTGGTGTATACTCAAATGTAGTAAAATGTCCGCTTCCATTTGTCAATTGTGCAGTTGTCTCGGCTTCAACTTTTTAAGATGTGATTGCAGTAGGCTAATAAAACTGTGAACCGTCTTGAATACCTGCAAAATGCAGGGACTTTGATGAAAATGAGTGGAGAATTTGAGACTGCAAGAGAACGTATATATGTTTAACCTACGTTTTAGCTGAATTATGCAAAAGCCAACATTACAAGGATGTAAGGGAAGCAGGCTGACTAATTCGCAAATTAAAAACTTTGTAGATTAGAGATGAAATGTTGTATTCGACCCTTTGCCTACATCACAGAAGTTGATGCCATCCGAGCTGTTGCAAGATTTCTAACTTAAGAAGGAAAGAAGTTAACAGCTATGATGATCTAGCTTTGAAATCGAAACAATTGCACTAAGACAAGACTACACATGTTTATGCGCGCAGCTATAATGAATGCATTCAGTGGCGTAGCTAAGGGTGAAGCAGAGGGACCGGCCGCTCCTTCTGACAATTTTCCAAAATGTGAGACCTATTCATAATTTATTTTTCCAATCGTTCGAACGACATAAGAAGCTGCGTTCACCTTGTGCTCAAACCTCTTTTTCAATCCTTTCATAATTATATGTACTATTATGTAGTGTATACTGTAAAATGTATACTAATTGTATTTGTGTTTTTATAATGTCTGCTTTTTCTAACAAAATAAAAACATTAAACTAATTGAAAATCAAAAACTGATCTGGAAACTGAATTATTTGTAGAAAATTTATTTAACATTGTGGTAAGTAGGATTTTACTTAATTTAGATATGATCGTACTAGGATTAGTGTACTTGAGACTCTGAATGTTGCGACTTATTACTGTAACAGTTGTTGTTACAGCTATACTAAATTATTAATAATATAATTATTAAAATTTGATTAAACGACCTATTTTAATTTTTATGCAGCTATTTAGGCGTGTCAGATCAGAAATCCGTCGGATCATAAGTTGTTCAATTTGATATAATAATGACTATGAAGCCTCTTCCTAAGTTAGACTAGTAGTAGACTATGTACTAGGTAGTAGATACCATGCATATTATTATATGCATGGTACCTACCCAGAGGCGAAAATCTACACATTACTTTGGGGGGGGGGACTCTACGAGGGCCGGATTTTTGGGGGGACAGAACGGCTTAAGTCAAAACTTTGGGGACAGTCCCCCTCTGCCCCCCCCATGATTTACACCACCCTACCTACCAACCTAGGGATAGGCCGCATTGGCGCCGCTAAGGCTATACAAAATACAAAAACAAGCCTTATAATTTTCTATTTTGCTGATAAGCAATGGAGAATCCTAGACGAAAAAGGCTGTTGTAACTGGTTTGTGTTTGTAGGCCTATATTATAGTATACTGTACTATTATGTATTACTAATTTACTTCTTGAATTTACTTCTTGAATTTACTGCTTGAATTTACTTCTTGAATATTGTATTGTATCTATCAATTTATATAGCGCCTCTCGCAGTGCAAACCAATCAGAGGCCCATTATTACTTTTGCCACCTTTTGGGTGCTTCAGTGTTTCTATTTAAAATACACAAATAAATAAGTAGGTTATAATCATAATGAATGTAATTAATTGAAATTATTTATTTCGTTAAGTGGGGCGTTTCTATGTCTCGCTTCCTCCCTCTGGTGTTAAAACCTGGCTACACCACTGAATGCATTCACATGCAAGCATTAGTTGCAACTGCATGTAGCAGCGAGTAGAATTTGATATAGGCCTACTCATTAACGACTTAGACTATCCAGCTATAGGCCCCTAAGCAGAGTGAGGTTTGTATGCTATCGAAATGAAACCTCTCCATCACTAATCACATAAAGCGCATGCCTCCTGCTTTCCCTACTGTTTCCTATATCAAAAGTGACACCTTCGTCGCAACACATACACACGGTCTCATGAAGTGAATAACATAGCCCCCGTCTACTGAACACCTCCTCCACCCATCCCCATTATCTGACACACGCCGACCCTTACAAAATGAGCAGCTCTGGGTAGGCCTATCCATTTTCTAATGAAGGCATTGGAAGCCTTGAAATTCCATAATCTGGATTACACATAGCAACGGCTATTTCTAAGTCAAAGTGACAGATACCGCTGTCTTTCCGTCTCTATTAAATTATCACGTATACCTGCAGAGGCTTTAAGTCGAGCACAGGATGCAGGCGCATTTAAATAATAGGATTTCCGTAGGTTCATGTTACATATTCCTCCCTCCATCTGTTAACGTTCGAGCATGCATTTCTAAGAGCGCCACTAGCTAAGTTTCACTTTACATAGGCCCAATCTGATTTCGTTTAACTATAGCTATGATGACATTTGATATGACCCCAACCGGTTAACCTAATTTGCGCACTGCTTGAGTAAATCCGACTTTCTTTCAGAATCAGTCAGATCTGACGTGCCACACTTAGCCCTCTCAATTTATAATCGACCTCCAAGAAAGTCCACGGCCAAAACAACGTCCCTGACAAGATTTTCACCGACTATGACATATTGCATGTTCTAGATCCTATGTCTCATACTGGAAAAGCAATCTGCCGTTTCTTCTACCCGATCCTAACAAACACCACCCTAGACCGACCGTTCACCGATCAATTTGCATTCCGACCAACGGTCTCGACCGTGGCTGCCATTATTGCTCTCAGCTATTGCTTCTCACAATAATTAGCTTGGGTAGCTCGTCCTGGAACTTGGTGCAATGTTGCTTGATATTACCCAATAAGTATAAACCAGCACGTTCACTTGATAGCCTCAGATTTTTCTAAGGCGTTCGATTCCATCAGACATGACCATCTGGCTGAAACCCTAGCTAGCACACCTATACAAGATAATGTCTACAATAAGTTTATAACTTTCTTAAACGGTCGGCAACATTCCACCAAGTTTCAGGACGAGCTATCCGCGCTAACTGAAATTAATGTGCGTCGTCCAAGGCTCTAGTTTATCCATTAGTACATTTACATCCAAGCATCGTCAAAGGCTCTAGTTTAGGACCAGTAAATTTTATTACAGCAATCTATAGGTTCTAAGCTTAGCCAATCCTCTTAACCGTCTTCTTAAATATGCGGACGACTGTTACCTTTTAATACCGTCATCGAATACTAGAGCACGTCACGCTTTGAGCCGAAAAGTGAAACTTAAAACTTAATCATAAGAAATTTTTTGAAATGGTGATCCGAGGGCCTATAGGCGGAGGCGGAGAGTTGATGCAGATTTGAAGTCCGCATCAGCACTCCAGAGGGTTACTCGTATGGTCATCCTTGGTGTAACAAATTCAGATAATCTCAGCTTTACGACTCATTATGCAGTCAGGCCAGACGGTCACTTTATGCATTGCGCATCATAGAGGCTCACGTGTTACGAGGACCGAGCCTACACGACCCTACTTGACGCTGTGAGAGCCACAACCCTATCCAGGATGCTCTTCGCCTCCTCTGCTTGGTGGGGTTTTACTACCCATGGGGATCGCGAAAGGCTGGGAGGGGTCCTATCATGGGCCGTTACCTCCCAGATAGAGCAGCTATGCCATATAGCAGACACCCGCCTATTCACATACATTAGGAGGGATCCAGCCTCCAGGGTATGTCCTGCATGACCTGCTCCCGCCTATCGAACGCAACGACCATTTCCTGCGACCTCGAGCAGACAATAGAGAAATTCCAACTGCCGATTGTTTGGCCAGAAAAACATTTATCATAAGGATGTTATGTGAAGCAATTTAGTTTAATGCCCAGCATCATGTTCATTCTCAGCGGGTAATATAATCTGTGTGGGGCTTACATGGGACATAATAATTTTGCAGACTGTAAGGCTTAATGTTCTTTGTCTTAATATTCTTTGTACACCAAAATGCGGTATGCAATTGGTTTCAAATAAAGGATATTCTATTCCATATATATTATATAAGACCGATCTAGGATAGGTCAAATGCAAGTAATGTATCAGTGTATTGGGAGTTGACCTCAACCGGTTTAGGTAAGAGTTGCCCACAGAAATTGTGAAAGAAAGAACGGCTACTATGACGCACATAAAAATAAAAATTAAAGAAACAAGAAAACTACGAAAATCCTAGCAAAATAGGAAAGCCAAATTGAAATTGCTGTTGAAAGTGGAACAAAAGTTTATCATCGACTTCAAGCGTAGGCCACGTGACTAGGACGGGAGAGATCATTAGGCTATCTAGGTTTTTTAATCAGAGTCTTATCCTGTCATAACATTTTCAGAGCATTCGCATAAGATGGCGACAGCCGAAAGCGGAAATCGTCTGCCCAACGAAGCGCTACATGATTCGATTGAAGGAAGTGAATGGTCGAACGGAACGAAGCAAGGCTCGAATGTGGAAGTTCAACAGCACCCATACTTCAGCCATCGTTCACGAGCTCAGACCAAACGCCGAATACATGGTTCGGGTGGTGGCTGAAAACTGCGATTCCAGGTGGAAGTCAAGCAAATGGATAACGGCCAGAACATCCACCGATCGAAATACACTCGATCGAACAGCCAAGGACATCAGTGACAATTCAGGTATCGGCCATGTCGGTCTTAGCAAGAATCAACAACTATAATACCTCTATCTATAGCAGTATGCACACATTGAGCCCATGTAGGGCCTATATTTCCACATGGAACTCCCATAGGGCCCATACGGTCCTATCTAATGCTCATGAAAAAACTTGGCAACACTGTCAGCAGCAAACATACAAACATGTCTCAAATTGTATTGTATTGTATCTATCAATTTATATAGAGCCTTTCGCAGTGCACACCAATCAAAGGCGCAAATTCCACTTTAGCCCCTCCTCTGCAAAAGCTACACTTCCGATCTTGCCTCGCTTCTCGCTTCCTATGCTGCACTGACCCAGCTATATTCAGACGATGTCTCAGGACGTTACCTATGGCTCCGTCGTCGTAGAGTTTCTATAGGGTACGTATCCCACCTACACCATAATCCGTGGCATATATTATAGGGCCTACATATAGCGCGGTCTACCTATAGGCCTACTGGATCCAGTCCCGATCACTTGTAAGCATAGGCCCTAAATGCCTTATGCCCATAATGTAGATACTGTCATAATGTCGTTTACACATAATTAATTATACACATATATACAGGTCTAGTTGAGTGTACATAACTTATCGATATGATAAACTGTTTATATAAGTCTATAGGTCATAACTACTTGTTGTTAACTGCGCTCAGATGGAGAGGCGTTTTCCAGGGCTAGGAATGGCCGTCCTCCAGGGCAACCAACTCACGTCCGTTCGCAAGCTTACGAGAATTCAGTGTTCGTGAGTTGGCAGGCGCCGCCATCCGACGCCGGAACCATCGTTCGAGGCTACAAGATCGGATATGGCGAAGGCATACCGGATGTCAACTGGCAGTACCTCGAAGGAAGGCAGAGAAACGTCACCATCAGAAATCTAAGTAGGTTCATCAGAACGTACGCCCAGCTGCATTTCGACCAAACTGACTCCGCACCCCTTCGGACTGGTGCTTAGAAGCGAGCAGTAACGAATGCCTTGTGCGTCATTGAAATGGTGCCATAGAAGCTTTCATTGTTGAATACATTCCCAAGTTACATGCAAACATGTCATGACTGACCATTTTATAATAATATACATAAGACAGCAAATTCACATGTCAGAGAGTATGACGCACAATAGATATTCTCTATATATAGTTTAACACTTTGCGGAGCTTCATTGGTTTCCCAGTCGCTTTTAGTACACTCTCGTCGTTAAGTGTTAAATGCTGGGAATGCCATGAATTGAGCTACCCAACATTTTTATCAGTTTACTTCGTCAAAGAATTGGATGTTTTGACTCCTTGCACAACTTTGGTCATCCAGATGAATCTGTTTAACTTTCGACAGTAAATGAGTGGGGATCACAAAAGTTAATCTTAGGTCGAAACTAATTAAGATACGTTATTAGCCTACCCAGCAGAGAATTAGACTGAATCTGTGAAAAGGTCTTGTACATACATACGTGTAACTGTTTGCATTTTATTTTTTAGGGCATTGACGTTTGACACCTCTGTCTGTTTATTTTCGCCTTTCGAAAAAAATGAAGGAATTCTGTTACTATCTTTGCTCTTCAACCAAACTATAAGATTCACAACATATGTTGGCTACATAGTCATTTGCACAGCTATGTATCTAAGGCTTAAACTAATTAGTCATCGCCGTTATTATGACATTTCCATTATTTCGATCCTCACCATTCTGACCACAGGCCTGTGCTTCACATTGTCGGGTCCTATTTATTGCACAGCGTAGGGCCTACCTCCTTACTGTTATGCTGCCTTACCGAAGCCGAGTTTGGTAATGTTTGATTTAAGACAACAAGTGATCGATTACATTTATTTCTATCGTTGTTTGTGTGTTTTTTAAAATTGATTTTGGTTTTTAGAAAAGGCAACTCAGTATGTCGTCAGCGTCGCCGCTTATAACGACTTCGGAACAAGTACTCCGATCTATGATCTCGTCTACACAACTGGTGGCACAGGTAAACAAGATTCTACAAAACAGGATTGCTTCAGTTCTGGCATACACTATGTAACCTAACGCAACGTATCGACAGATTCATGTCGAGCGTCGATTCCACTAGGTATATCTTCATTTCTATGCAAGTATAGCCGTTCTTTCATTCACAAACTCATTTAGCCTATATATGTCCAATCTATAGCCAGTATTAAAATTGTAGAAAAAGACTGGGGTGGGGTGGGGTGGTAGACTTTGATCCACGTGGAGTTGGGGTGTGCAATGAAGTCTTAACAATTGGGTACTAAGAAAGACTATAGGGGTTTGAGCCCCTCAGCCCCCCCCGGCAATTCTCACCATGAATCTAGTTGATAAAGCTCTTTGAACACCTGCATTAACCAAGTGTATCAATTCGATATAAATAAATTGATGTGGTCGGCGCACAACGTAATAGTTCTTCCATAATACACGTTCTATATCTATGCGTATAGTCTTTGTATTTATTTCTGTGTATGCTTTAGGGACAGCGCAGATGAATTCTTCAGTGTTGCCGGCTCCAACAGACCTTCGTGTGAAGCTGTTAACACCAACGTCCGTCCGTCTGAAGTGGTTCGATTTGTCACTTGGCGTCGGTCAGGAGATCAAGGACGGTCGTTACTACAACGTGCGCTATAGGACGACCACTCCTGAGGGCAAGGCCATGTCGATCCTCGTCAAGGACCTCCATGTTCAGCTGAAGGACCTCCTGCCGTCCATGCGATACGAGTTCAGGATTCGAACGGTGCGAGACGGACAGATGAGTGACTTCTCGGACACAGTCCACGCCAGGACAACGGACGATGAAGAGGACCAGGATCAGGAAGAGGAGAAACAGGAGGAGGAAGAGGAGGAGAGCAGAGAGCAGGAAAAGGGTGAGGAAGAGGCGGGAAAACGTTATTTTACTATAGTTTGAATGTTGTTATCAGTTCTATTTAGATCTATTATTTTTAACTTGGCCTTTAGTTGCTATTTAAATTCTATCAGCGGCAATTCATGTTGCGTATTGACCCTGAAGATTCTTAATCAGTAAGCGAGTAGCATTTGTTATGACGAGTAATCGCGCACTACAATACAAGTTACTGATTCGGTTTTATGATGAAATATTTAGATGGATCACAGGATTCCAGAACCAGATCAATAAACGAGGCCGACTCGACTTCAAAGGAGAACTCCGCCGACAAACGGAAAAATAATTTATCTGATGGATATGACGACTTTGACGGAGAATACGATAACGCCACGAATGCTACGGATAGTTACCTGGAGACGGAAACACTCATTGAGGAAGACACCAGCAATGAAGACGGGAGACAAGTTCGGCATCAGCCGAGAGTCCCGCCATTTGTCGAAAAGAAGAGACGCATCCAACCGCGACGAGACAGTCTGTACGCCGTCAGTTTTAGATCCGTCGTCTATCATAAGATCTCGGCTTTCATCACGTGGCCGCAGCATCCGCAACAGACATGTAGCAGCAGCAGCAGCCAGGAAGATGTGCGGCCAGCCGTGTTGGGATATCGGCTGAGATACCAACAGCTGCCGGATGCTGGAGAATCAGATCCCGAGGTCTACACGACGCAGGAACTCGGTGATAACTTCATGCTACTGGAGAATCTGCAGCCGGAGTCCAAGTACAGATACCAGATCCAGTACCTGTTCAGTGGCAATGCCAGTACAACGAGCGCATGGAGTGGCGAAGGAGTCATCGATACTCAGTACTCAGCAGCAATCACACGAAATGCGGCTGATTCACCGTGAAGTAGGCCTACTTCTAAAATTCCTATCCCCATAAAGCTGGGGTTGATGAGTGGACAGGAGTTACACTACATAGGCCTAGCTAACAATGGACATCATAGACCTATAATAGACTACTGCAGGCACAAGCTGATAGGCTTGCTATTACGACTGGGCATCCAGGACTCTGTGTTCTATAGGCAGAGACGGTATGAACTTCGAATAGAAGGACGAGGTTTTCGTAAACTTATTTTGTCCGTTGAAGAAACCGACAATACCTTAAGAGGTCCTGTTTTTAATATTGTTAAATGTTCAAATGTGACGAGCTACATATATAGTGTTATGTTACTTAAGGTCTGTCTAAGCCTAGGCCTTTATGCTGTAGGCTATATATAAAAGGCCTCGTTGCCTACTACAGTAGGCCTATATATGATATAAAAAACAGTGTAGGCCTACTTAATCATATCCTATCAACTCGCTTCGGCGCATAACGCGTTGAACTGCGATGTTTCACAAGGTTCTCAACCATTTGACACTCTTCAACTACAATCGGTGATTCGGTTCGATAGCCTACATACGGATAGCTCGCTAGACTACCGATCAAATGCATGCTGACGAAACCCACAATGAGGTCTACAGTCTACTCCATTTGACAGTTTCACGTCTTTGCTTTGTCTCTAACTACTTGTTTCCGTTATAGGCAATGTGTTCAATCTTGGATGCTAGGCGTACGCACTTACGCAAGTGCGTACATCGCTGAAAGGCTAAGACATGAAAAATTGCATATGAAAAAGTGAAATATTATTAATTTACAAAATTATAATAACTTAGATACTATAGTTTTAATAGGTAAACTAACAGTCTAACACATCTAGTGGTTCTTATCTCGTAACTTTACTCACTCTCTTTCACTATCAATGCCGCTGGTCACTCATCTAATCCGCACACCCTCACCTGCGGTGTTCCTCAAGGTTCTGTTCTCGGTCCTTTGATGATCATTCTTTACACCTCTCCACTTAGCAAACTAATTTCCTCATCCTCTGCTGTTCATCACCTCTATACGCCGATGACACACAACTCTTCATATCTTTCTTTCCTCACTGCCTTCCAGATGCACTAAATCACGTACGCAACATCAACACTCAGATTTCAGGCTGGATGACAGCTAATCTGCTATGTCTTAACCCTTCAAAAAAAGAACTCCTCATTACTGGCCTCCGCGAGCAATTAAACAAATTAGCATATCCTCCCGACGCTTGTCCAACAGATCTCACTTCTCCCGTACCTTACTCTTCTGCTGTTCGCAATCTTGGAATCATCATCGACAAGAACCTCACCTTTTCCGATCACACCACCCAGCTATCTCACACCTGCTGTATGCACATCCGTGGCCTTCGTTAACTGCACCCAATATACTTGACTACAAGACCGCCTGTACAATAGCCACTTCCATTGTTCTTTCCAAACACGACTGCTGTAACTCGACTACTGTAACTGTAACTAACAACATCGACTCTTCTCAAATCAAACGCCTGCAAACAGTCCAGAAAAGTAGAAGCGACTATGACGTGTTGCGCTTCGAAGTGGAAGCGACTTATGATTGTGTTGCGCTTCGAAGTGGAAGCAGGGCCGGCGCCAGGGTATTTGCCGCCCTAGGCGAACCTGTCGCGCTGCGCCCCCGGTAAGTGCGATAACTAATTAATATTAAATTAACTAAGTTAATTTAAAAGTTATCCATAATTACAGTAACAGTCTGGAAACTGTATTAGCTACGCAGCCTGTGCTTTATGGTGTAACACGTTTAATGGGAATTTAAAATGTAAATACATGCTGGCCTATTAAATAATGAGACAGTGCACATTTTCGTTTGAACACTTTGTAAGAAATCCTACGGCTACTTGTACTAAGTCATAATCCAACCTACGTACGAACTTTCTACGAAGTCTGTAGAAATAATTATAATGTAATTTCAAAATTTTATTTTTCTCGCTTTCACTTTATCAAATGTAAAAGAGTTCTATCAGTTCAATGTATCCAGCAAGAGGCCTATCATGTTCAATCGACGAGGTAGCTAGGCCTAGTTCAACAAGTCTTTCTTGCAGCATGGACGTACGCAAATATGTTTCTTTTGAGCTTCGAGAAGCTTATCTAATTATTAGCCACAGAAACTGGAAGTGTCAAGAAGACGTCAAATCGAATAATATGCGGCGTCTTCTAACTATTGTTATAGTTTTAAACCTAGTACAGCAGTGTTAGCATTATTTAAAACTATATTTTAAATCTAGTAGGCCTTTTATTGACCTCGATCATCCAGACCGTTTTCTTTAGTGTCTGGTTTTGTACTAGCACTGGATTTTTCTGTGATACCGGTATGAATTACGTTTTTAACAAAAATTGATTCAACTTTTAATGAAAACAGGGTTTCAGTAAAACAAGAAAAACCCAAGTGAAAATACAAGGTCTCCAGAAAACTCCATTTTAGAAGTTCGGATTAAAAACCAAGATCTTGGGAAAACCGAAGGAGTGGTAACATTGCAGATGATCGGTCTCAGTTTCATTTCAAATATGTCGCTATAGCCTATAGCCTAGGCCTAGTAGGCAACTTCAAACTTGCGATAGTTAGGCCTAAGGGCGTAAGCGTGACGTGCCACATGACTGACGTTAAGATTTCAAAATGTCTGTGGTCTGTTTGAAGCCGCTTCTTATTTTCGTATTCATTTATTAATGAATGGTGGCAAAACGCCGGCAATGTCTTTAAAAAAAATTATTTCGCTTTTCTGCCGCCCCCAGAAGCGTGCCGCCCTAGGCGGCCGCCTAGTTCGCCTAGTGGTTAAACCGGCCCTGAGTGGAAGCGACTTATGATTGTGTTGCGCTTCGAAGTGGAAGCGACTTATGATTGTGTTGCGCTTCGAAGTGGAAGCGACTTATGATTGTGTTGCGCTTCGAAGTGGAAGCGACTTATGATTGTGTTGCGCTTCGAAGTGGAAGCTGACGAAGGGGCGATGGTGAGGTTGCGACTGACGAGTGTATGATTATGTGGGTGCGACTAATGAGTATATGACGGTGTGGTTGCGAGTGATTGATGTGTGAAGGTGTGGTTGTGACTGATGAAAGGTGTGATGTGTGTTTGCGCTTCCATGACGTCCCTCCTTCGAACTGGTATTCAGCAGTAGCAGATCAATCTCCTCTGCCCGCCCCAAGACGTCGCCCAAATCGATCTCGCCTGAAAAACAGGAATCCCGTTCAGCTGAGTTGTAGCGACGGGACGATGCCTCTTGAAGCGTGTCTCTGGTATAATTACTGCTCCGGTGTAGGAGGCAGGGTCGACTCTATTCACATTTTGTACTCTAGAGTCCATGATACCTGTAGGCACGGTGGACTCTAGATTGCAATTAAGTTAAATTAAACTAAACAGTAGTTTTAACAACATTTTAAAAACTTTTTATAGCACGAGCGGGACGCGGGACTCTTATTTATCGAACCTGCCATTGAATAAAGACAGCCTCCTTAGCAACAGTCCTCAAGATCAGCCCCAGCCTCCTTAGCAACCAGTCTACTTAGCAACCAACCTCCGTAGCATTTAACCTTCTTAACAACCATTTTTATTAGCAACCAGCCTTTGTAGCAGCCTTGATGTCATCGTGAACCTCTTTAGCACCCAGTTTCAAAGTCAGACTCATCCTCTTTAGCAATAAATTTGCCCATAGACTCTTATAGTGGTCATGCTTTTATCGTGGATGGGCAAAGGATTGTGGTCATTGACTTTGACAACTCCTGGACATCCATTAAATTAACTTTCTCGACTTTCCTGGTACTCATTTACCTATCTCCTTGGAGATGGAGAACCGAGTGCATAACAGGTGTTCTGTGAATGATAGCTCATCCATGTGCAAACTGAACGTGGCATTGCATAACTTAACTGTATCAGCCCACGAGGTATTACTGGTGCCAGCTAGCCGTCTGTATTTTTTTACTGTACAGTTTGCCTGATAGTGTATTATTGTATTACATGTTGTGCAGCAATAATGTTTATTTTTTAATTATTGATGGTTAACTATCTTGTTTATTTGGTAATTTTTTAAATAGCCCGGACACCACTCCAACTGCAGCTGGAAAGCCTCTTCACAATGAGCCACTCCTAAAAGAGACCACTGTGGCGGCGCCAGCGGATTATTGTGGAACATTGCGAAGTACTTGGGCAAGATTTCACATTATCTAAGTTTGTCATAGCTTAGTCGTAATCAGTCGTTTCCTTTGTCACTGTCAGTACACACACCTTGATCGGCTGGAAATGGACAGAACATTGGACTTGTCCTTTACATAATGCTTATTGAGTTTTGTTGTTTTGAGGACCATTCGTTGTACATTGAAATGTGTGTTATGTAAGAACCTGAGGCAGGTTCATGCAGGGCTGCCAAGCAGAGATGGGTACGAATAGCTAAATAATTGCGTATCGATTAGAATTAGAATTAGCTGTTGAAATTTGCTAATCAATATTAGAATTAGCAGAATCTTGTGGCGAATCAATTAAAATTAGCTGTTTATCTAAAAATGTCTAATTGATTAGCTAATCGATTAGTTAAATTGCTAATCAAT
This sequence comes from Aporrectodea caliginosa, assembly GCA_020284085.1. Classification (NCBI taxonomy): domain Eukaryota; kingdom Metazoa; phylum Annelida; class Clitellata; order Crassiclitellata; family Lumbricidae; genus Aporrectodea; species Aporrectodea caliginosa. The sequence continues at coordinate 29,061 of JACEVL010000786.1, forward strand.
TAGAATGAGAATTGGCTGCTGAAATTTGCTAATCGATTAGAATTAGAATTAGCAAAATCTTGTAGGTATTTGATTAGAATTACCTGTTTAGCTAATCGATTAGAATCTAATCGATTACCGGTAGTTACCCATCCTGTTGTTTAATGTTGCTTTGTTGCAACAGAATCCAATACAAAAGAGTAAGAAAACTTTTAACTTTTGTTTACCTTGGATTGCTTTGTGTTTACATTTCAAAATACTTGGCTGGCAGAAAGTGTTTTCAATGTTGTAGGAATAAATTATTCTGGGCTGATGTCGTTGGCCGCAAGGACAGCAATTGTTACTTCCTCATTATCTGATTATACTTTTCGGTAAGTAAGTAATCTTTATTAACACGAGATGACAACCCACACTTTGCAGCAACGTTGCATACAACAGTGAAGGTAGCATAACGTCAGTGGATATAAACTATGATGCAACATTATAAACAGTTTTAAGAATGTAAATATACAGTTACATAGCTCTGAGCTAACAGCATTGAACTTTACAGAGGTGTAAGATTGGAGTTAAAATACAGATTAAGACCCAGCTCGATCAACCAGTCATATCTTTCTTGGCAATCAGGTGGTCATTAACCAGCTTATCCGGTCAGTTGTGGTTTGAGATTTCAATCAAATCATTTGCTTCTAAACATGTAGCGTTGGATAACACTTTCAAGCTATTAGTGTTGTGCTATCATAAATATTCTCGTTTACCGGATAAGAGTCTGTGAGTTGCTTGGTAAATTTAGTGCGTTTTGAAACGGTAAATATCAGTGTAGCTGGAAGTCATGGACTGTTTCTTCCATAATTCTGTAACCGATAGAGATTAAGCAGTCAGGTGGAATTTGTAGCGATTAAAATGTGAACTATTGCAAAAGAAGTGGAGTTCAAAGAGAGGAAAATGTTTTGCTGACATCGATTGTTTTGTGTTTCTGACAGGTTTGGATGATCCATGGCTTGTGGTAAACTGCGTAGATTTGACACCCTTTCTATAGTTGTCCTTTGTTTCGTGATTGAAAGATCATATTCAGTAAATTCATAACTGCACATTTATATAGCGCTCGGGAACCATGATTGAACACAATGGTCTTAAAGCACTCGCGGAAAAGAGGCAGAGAGGATGAGGAGCTAATGTCGCAGGTTGTTAGGCAATTTATTCCAAGAGAATGGGCCAAGCGCAGCAAAACTCCTTTGCTGGACCGTGGAAGTTCGGGCCGGTGGAATAACCAAGTCACCTTGCATGGCAGCGCGGAGAAATGTGCGACCAGGTACGGAAGCCACTGAGACACATTGTGGGGCGCTGTGGTGTAGAGGTATGTTCGGTGCCTTGCAGCCGGAGGGTTGCGGGTTCGAATCCAACTCAAGCCGCCGCGTAGGGACCCTGGGCAAGTCCTTCACTCGCTATTATTGCTCATGCGCTTCGGCGTGAAACTCCGATTCAGTGTCCGCACTGTATTCGGGAGCGCCTCTGAGTAGAAATCTTGAAGGGGCGCTATATAAATATCGTAAATGAAATTACATGCAAAATATTCATCTCTCAGTGTTCTCAATGTAAATATTGAAACCAGTGTCGGCATTGCGCCAGTCTGCTGTGTTATTAATATTTTAATTGAATCCTTTGAGTCGAAAGCCTTTTCAGAGTCTGTTTTCGATCTTCCCTGAAGCGATTGTACTAATGTACTCGGATAGATATTACTCCTTAGCAACAGAAATCTCTGATCAATTGATGGCTTTGTTAATCATGGCCATCTTTTTAAGAGTCTCTGTTTGGAGATAATTGTTGTGTTGTCTGGATAGATGCTATCCCTCAGGAACAAGTCTTGTAAAATGTCGCCTCAATTCTTTCGTAGACTGATGCTTTACTTAGATAGTGATGCTGTTGTTGTCTTTTTCAGAGTATGTCTTCAAAACCTTTGATATAATTGTTGAAACGAGTAATTCAGTTCATATTTTTATTATGCTTTATTGATAACCCCAACAAAAGTCTTATGTTACAATAATTTATTGTTGGTGCTTTGTGAGGTTCTTAAGAAATGCTACTACGTACTGCATTATTTATCTTGATACATGCATGTGCATACATACGTAGTTCACGGCTGTCGATGGGCAAGTCTAAAAGGAACAAATGTTGTTCCACTGCCAAGGTTTGCCTTTATAACTTGTCCTTTCATGTGTAGTACAACATGGAATGAACTCCCTCTGGCAATACGCCAAGCCCTGACGTTAGCTGCTCTAAGCTTGATTCGCTGCTTAGGACTACTTTCTTCCACTTGGCCTGGATCGGGAGCACCTCTAGCTGAGTAGGAATCTTGAAGAGCCGCTATATAAATTCTGATTGATTGATTGATCGATTGATCATCAAACCATGATTCAAACCAACCAAGAAATGTACAAAGGTGCAGAAACGTGCTACTTAGGTGGTGCTTGTGTAGCAATACAAACGGATCTAAGAATTTTACCAGTCATAGGCCCTATATTTTGCACAGTGATTCTATCAAGTACTGTTTGAACTGTGTTCTAACTTAAATTCCATCTGTGCCTTATGATAGATTCATCTGCTTCCTGCAATTTGCATTGTTCATTTTGTGGTGTCTGAAATGGCAACTTCTTGTACTGTCATCTAAAAAATTAAAAAGCTTTGACAACAGTTACTGGTGTTCTTGTATTTTTCCTAATGGAGCACTAATTTAGGCCATGTTCTGTCCTTTATGAATGCATATTATGTTTACAGGATCAGACAACAAAAACCAGAATAAAAAATGAAACCAATGCATTTATGATAATTAGTCCTAGATGTTTCCCTATCAAGGCATCTAATGTGAGGTATAGCTCCAGCGGTATCAATGTTACGAAAGCAAAACTGCAGTTTTAGCTTAACCATCAGCTTCATTCGCTCATAAGGCAGTCCAGCCTTATAAAAATTATTTTCTCAAATCCCTGGCTGTTGGTTGCATAATATAGGTTCCATTAATCAATAGGCGGGAGCAGCAGTTACGGATGTTGGGGTGGTTTATAAACTTATTGATGGAAAAACACTGACAGGAAACGTTGAAACCTTAGCTGGAGCTGGCACGTGCAAACTGAGAATTTGTGGGTATCTCGTGGCGCTATAGAATTTCACAGACTTCTTATTCTACGACCTCAAAATCTCGAAGATATATGTGACGTCAAATGGAATCGTATTTCCTTCTACCTTGAAAATAAAAATGACGTCTTCATCGCCCTGGGCAACTGCTTTCATAACAATATATGATACGTCATCCAATAAAGCACATTGTTCTCCTCGCTACGTTATAAAACCCGATGGCGTCTTAGTATCAGAACTTAACAGCAGGGGCAGCAGTGTGTCTAAACAAAGAGTTACAATCGAAATGTGGAGGGAGGCATTAAGCCTGTACTTGGCACTGGAGCCAGTCGACCGAATGATTTTTAAAATCATTCCGCAAGTGTTGTGGGCCCCATCACAACCTTGTCAGCGGGTTCCTGGAAGCTTTCGACTTTTTCGTATTCAAATACACAAATTTTGCAGATTAACAGTTCCGATTTACCAACAATTTTTTCTAGAGTGGATTTGAGCATGCACATTCTTAAAGGTTTGGTCGCCTACCTCTGGTACCCGGGTAGTGAAAACCTTCAACGTTGGGTGTGATTAATGCAGCATGGTTCACGTTACGCAGAGGCTGCTCATCCATCGTATACCCTAGGAAAAATGTTGGTGAGTCCGCGATCTCAAGTACTTAGTCATGACGACCCAAACTGAACGGCCGAGTTTCCCGGTATCTTTCTTACTATTTTTATTCTGCTAAACTAAAAAATCTGTCAGACATAAACGAAATAAAAAAATAAAAAGCAAATATTAGACTAACGCCATGATCGAACGTTAAGCAGGAAGTGGAGGGTTGGCGGAATTTATGATGACCCTCTTCCGTGACACGTGATCAGCTGCACTTGAGCAATAAACCTGTACAACGCACTCAACGACTGAGCTCTGAGTTTCCTTTAACCTTTCCTCACTCGATCTTATCATTTTCATCCGATTGGACAAAAGAGCGTCTTCCGTGTCTTGAATAGGCCTAGGCCTAAGTGCCTGTAATGCATTCGTTCAATCTATCATCACTGCTTTGCAATCCTCGTTTCCATCTGGGGTTTCCCTTCCATGCATCCTCTCACTACCGTGATTTCAGATTGAACTGGGTAAATCTTGGAACGTTTCAGACCCATTTGGAGACAAGTTGTGCATAAAAGAGTCGCAGGTTGGTCCAATAGTTTTTCGCTATTTATTAAACATTCTGATGGGCTAGAACGTTGATCTAAGTGTCAAAAGATGCAGAAAATGATTCTGAATTTAATGGAAAAATAAAAATAAATTGTGAAATTTTGAGGGTTGGTCCACTTGTGCATAACACCATCCAATTGTCAGAGGGCGTATAGTTTGAACACCGCACCCATCCGTTCGTTCATCCATCCGGCCGTCCGGCTCTTTATGTTATCCGCCCCGTGATTGACAGTAATTTACAGCCAGTCTTTTAGTTGTGTCATTGTGCAACGCTCAAGACGATGAAGAGAAATCAAAGAAATGACTGCGTGCGATATACAGGGTGGGCCAAAAAGGTAACCCCAAAGGTTTTTTGCTAATATTTCAACCAAAAGTAAGAATTGTTAAATGAAGTTTTACAATCTTAAAGGCAATTCTTATCTACGTACAACGGCCAAATTTCACCAAACAATTTCACACAGAACAAAAGTTATGTCACTTTTAGTGAGTCCACTGTCCACCCACTGATTTTTGATGGTCCAAAAACATGTAATGCAACAAAAAGTAACAAAAACCATTTTATTAAGCCACTTCTCAAATGATTGTTATAAAAGCAAATTGATATTGGAGAAGTAAATAATTCTTTGTGTAATCTATAAGACAATAGCGCGTAAAACGGAAGAGAATTGTCAATTTATCCTTTTAGCGTTCTAAATTATTCCCCCATTGTAATTTTTCATCAGTCCATCTTCGATTTCGGCGAGAAAAACTTTCATCAATCCAACTTCTATTTAAGCAAAAATTCTTTCATCATTCCAACTTCTATTTAAACAAGAATTCTTTCATCATTCCAACTTCTATTCCACCAAGTATTATTGTCGACGCCAAAACCCGGTATCACCCACACAATGGGCGAAAATTTTAGAACGCTAATGTTATAAACTATCTAGATGTGTGTGCTCACTCGAAGACGGTAACTTAATATAATTTATGCAATAATAATTTTATTGACAAACGGCATAATTAATTATAGTCCTAACGTTGCCGTCCTCAGGTGAGCACACACATTATTAGTGTGTGTAAATTAATAATTATTGCACAAATTTAATCAATCGAGGTGGGAAATGCTTGTAGTCTATGCTGCGCGCTTTCGTCGGCGCGCATTTGACGGGCATGTTTTTAGCGCTCAACTGACTTGCGCGCTAAGAACGAGAGACCTGTACTGGCATATAGCTGCTTGTAAAATCTGAATGTATCAATGGACAAATTTGTTGAAGAAACGCTCATTCGAACTCTTTTAGTGTTAGCTTGGTCTGTATACTATAAATGGCCTGATTGTAGCCTTTCCCTGTCGTAAATATAAGACTGTAAGTGCAAAGTTAACCTCAGTTTCAGAGATTTTAGGCTTAGGCCTACAATGAAAATTATTTTTATGAAATAATTTACAGTTTAAATAACGGCGATGTTTGGGGAACGGAAATATTGAGAAACCTCTATAATACCAGAAATCGTAACCGTGACCTTAAATGACCCCGTATCGGGGGTAGGGAATTGGTCCCGGGCGCGGCAGGAGGATTTCGAGCTGAGAGAACTGTTAGAGTCACCAAACCCCTATAATTTATGGTGCCTTCAGACTTTTCAGCGGATGAAATTTGATGTTTAGCCCGACATTTGAAGCAAAAGAGCATAGGCCTAAGTTAGAAAGTTTGCGGTTCAAGAACGGCAAAAAGATATATATCTTACTCAAAGAAATCCTAAGCCATAAGCGCCAGCACATGCATGGCCCAAAAATGGCGCTTAGGTCTACCTATATGCTGCAGATTGTAATTTTAACTCTCCAGTGTTATCCAGAATTTCTTGTGCAGTACAAAAGAAATTAAGATTTTTTCAAGTTTACGTCAATTAGAACTGTACATATTGCTACGTTTAATAGTCTGAAAATAGCTAACTGTAAATGTTAGGATATAACAAGGCAACGTTGTCTTTGTAATGCATCGAATTTGCTATGGCTCCTTAACTTCCTCCCTCCCTCTTTCTTTCTTTCTTTCTTTCTTTCTTTCTACTGTTGCGAAATTCATAATTGGCTGGGCACTCTATGGAGCGCTGTAGTATTAATTTCAAGGCACTTCCTATTGAGCTGATACGGTTAGATAGTTGATTTGGCACTCTATGGAACGCCGATGTTTGGTAATTGTGTTGGTGCCGATTTTTGATCTATACCTGTTGATATTGACACCGAGAGAGCTGCAAACTGCACCGGAGCCATTTTAGGATATATCCTGTGGTTTACATATAGCATCTGCTGGTAAAACTGCACCGGAGCCATTTTAGGAAATGTCCTGTGCTTTATATATAGCAATTGCTGGTGAAACTGCACCGGTGCCATTATAGGATATATCATGTGGTTTACATATAGCACTTGCCGGTAAAACTGCACCACCGGTGCTCTTTTGAGAAACTGCACCACCGGTGCCATTTTGAGATATTGCACCGGTGCCATTTCTAGTTGCACCCCATGGAAAAGGTGTTGGGGCACCAGGGTTTTCTGCACCTCTGATAGGTATATAAGGCAGGGGTTGGCCATGGGACAGTCAGTCTGGAGAAGACCGCCTGAAGATTCGGCCTCGAGCTTTGCTTCGGCCTCGCAGTCTTGGTGGAGTCTGAAGAGGACCTGCCGTCGATCTACGGACCAGCCATCCGAGACGCTGTCGCTAGAGGGCCTGCTTGATGATAGGAGTGACGAGGAAGCAGATGTGCAGTTCTCTCTCGATGTCAAGTTGCCTGTTGATGTGATTCTGTCAATCGTCGATGAGAAGAACTATTAAAGCGGTGTTCTACGTGTGTGAGTGTGTCGCTGGTGATCAATCCAAACCTCTCGATAGACCACGAGAGTCGAACCGGACAACCTTTGTTGAGGCCTGGGGTTTCGGCATCCTGGTAGAGCCTTGAACCACTCAGCAAAGAAGACGAATAGAGAAGAAGACCCCTGGTTTCCCGACACTACCTTCTTTCCTTCTTTCCTTTCTTCCTTTCTCTGTAACACTCCGTCTCTGTTCTCCCGGCGGTCGGATCTTGCGCATGTACTTCCTAAGCCTAAGGAATCTCGGTTTAACTGCTGCGCCTTCATGCAGCGGTCATACATAAGCTAATGTCCTGAAGTCGTTTAGCTTCCAGTGATGTAGTCGAGTCCACCTTATCCGAGTCCGAGTCAAGTCCGAGTCCACCTAAGCCGAGTCCGAGTCGAGTCCGAGTCCAGAGCTGCTCGAGTCCGAGTCCGAGTCCGAGTCACAAAGGATCGAGTCCAAGTCCGAGTCCGAGTCCTTCAACACCAAAATACACTGAAACACGCATAGAAAAATAACCGTACATTTTTGCTGGAAGATTATTATTATTATTTATTATTATTATTATTATTATTATTATTATTATTATTATTATTATTATTATTATTATTATTATTATTATTATTATTATTATTATTATTATTATTATTATTAAACTGCCATTTAGGCCTACAACGCACCTAAACAAAAAGAATCTTGCACAAAAGCGCGTAACAGAAAAGTCTAATCATTATAAATGTTAAACAAAGAAACTCTTAAGATTACTTTGAAGAGCGATAATGTAATGTAAAGTAGGCCTATAACGTGTCCGCTACAACTTTTGGCTTCGGGACCACAGCCATAATTTTAACTACAAGAATAATCGAAGAATTACGCTTTGAAAACTGATTTCTAAACAATGAGATTAGACTAAAGTATTTTAATACTGCTTTACTGCCAACACATCTGTTTCTATATACATGCTAGGGATTGCTAGGCCTACGGCTCCTAAGGTTCGTGCGCAGAGGGCTGCAAAATCGCTTAATGTTCGAATGCCATTCGGCTGGCCCAGTTGCGCGAATGGGGTATTCCGTTAGGTCAGAAGCGTTATAAACGGGTCAAATCTCCCTTCGATGGCGAGGGTGGGGTATGATCACCCGATGGCCGATGCCCTTTAAAGCCAACCCTCCACCTACGGCGAGCTCTTTGATATCTAATGCGCTCTTTAGTTTAGAATACCTATTTTAGACTCGTAAGTAAGGAAGTATACAAGTGGTTTTTTATCGTGAGAGAAAATTGTGACTCGGAAACCGAGTCAGCGAGTCAAATTCGAGTCCGGGCCTTCGAGTCCGAGTCCAAGTCCGAGTCATGACAAGCCGAGTCCGAGTCCGAGTCCGAGTCCACAAAAAATCGGACTCGAGTCGGACTCGAGTCCTAGGCCGGACTCGAGTACTACATCACTGTTAGCTTCTACGTAACTCATCAGAATTTTAGAGTACGATTCACGATTTCACAGAAGACAATATGTGTCAGTAATAAAGTTGATTCGAAAGAGAGGGACGGTGTTTAAGAGTTCTTGCATTCAGAACTCTGTATCTTGATTTCAGTTTATTTTTGTAAACAACAAAGAAAAGTATTGTTGCGTTCTCCCATTTTCATTCTGATCTGGACCACCGGGCTCCAATTCCTCGCAGGTCGAATGCAGGATGTGAGACCGAGATGCCAACGATTGCTGTATCCCAGGATTATGCTTGCTTGTTTACTGTTTAACGACCAGTGTGTGATAACAAAGACCATTAGCGTCGCCCTCCTCCTTTATCCAGGCTTGGGACCAGTGGCGGCGCCAGGATTTCCGGTTTTGGGGGGGCTGTAGCCCTAAGCCCTTCCTTTTCTCCCCTCCCTATTTTCCCCTTCCTGTACCTCCATCCAGAGGCGCAACCACGGTCCAGAAGTTGGGGGGGACCTACTAGAATGTCTGAGGGGGGATTGCGAGCGCCGAAGGCGCGAAGCTGCGATTGCCGAAGGCAAGAAGCCCCTAACGACTAGGGGTATGGGGGAGCGTCGTAAGCTCCCCCATCGGGGTCTGGGGCGGAGCCCCAGAAGCCGACGCAATTTTGAGCATTTCATGCCAAATGCAGTACATTTTGGGCTCTAATTTACCTCAAATTTTTCACCGATGATTTCGATATAAAAGTACCTAAACCATCTAGATATGTGAAAAATATGACTTTATTATATGAATAAACTGAGATTTTAGGTTTTAGAAGAATACCACTCGCAGTCTCAGAAGTAAAATTGAAATGTCCTCCTAGGCTTCTACCGCGAGCCTTAGTCGAATTTTAAAGCGTGATAAGTAGGCTACACGTTTAGAGTGAAATTATACAGCAACATCCTGCACTGAATTCTTGTAGACTCAGTTGAGTTTAGCGGCTTTAGCCTTACTCTGTATTCTATCGGCCAGGTCCAGCGATTTGTTAGGGGACGGACCTACTAGAACGTTCGAGTGGGGGAAATTGCGAGTGCGGAAGGTGCACGTACAGCCGCGATTGCGGAAAGCAAGAAGCCCCTAACGACTATAGGGATACGGGGGAGCGTCGTAAGCTCCGCCAACGGGGTCTGGGGCGGAGCCCCAGACGACGACGCAATTTTGAGCATTTAATACCAAATGGAGTGCATTTTGGGCTCTTGTTTACCTCAAAATTTTCAAAAGTTGGGGGGACCGTCCCAGCCTGCCCGAAAGTTGGGGGAACGCGTCCGACGGGTCCCATAGGGTGGTTGCGCCTATGCCTCCATCCCTTCCCTCTTCTATACCCGACACAAAACCTGCAGACAATGAAATCAATATACTGTACAGAAGTTTGAGTTCTATAACAAGAAAATCTTTAAGATGTTCCCAAATTACTTCTTTCATAGACCCTTACAGCTGTTACTGGGCATTGATTTGAAACAGGTTCTTGCAAGTTTTACTATTCTCCACTTAGATTGATTGAAAACTATACAATAAACACGTTAAATCCTAATGTTTATTTCCTTGTAAAGCACAAATTTAATGTACATAAGCGACATAAAATCCCTAACAAGTTATTACAGCATTTTGCTACAGGAAAACTTTCAAACATGAATTTATTTGAACTGCAACTATGCCTCCTGTACAAACAACATGATGACAAACTTAAAACATCCATTTTTCTATTCTTATATACATATACAAAATCTCTTGCCATGTAATTCAGTAACATTCCTAACAGATGGATCACATTGGCAGAGATTTCCCACTTTTTGTTTGGGGGCTGAGCCGCAGTTAGGGGGGGCTAAGCCCCCCTAGCCCCCCTGGCGCCGCCACTGCTTGGGACTGGCACTGTCAGAAAGCGAGCAGTGGCGGAGTTTCCCAGGGTTATCGTAATCTCGAGATTACTACAGCACTCAAAAAGCTAAGTCATGGGAACCTGCTTATCCAACAGGCGCTTGGTCAAAACAAAATTGATAGACAGCCTTAATATTGCGTTGGAGCGCGGACATTCGTAAAATGGGTGGAAGATAATGAAAATCGGACAAATGTAGACAAAGGAAAGGGCGAGGGATAGAAAGGTTCACATTTTGTGGACGACCTCAATGGACATCTCCGTAATCCATTGCACGTAGGGTCCTCATGAACCTACGTCCCTCATATGCCTAGGGTCCTCATATGCCTAGCGTCCTCATATGCCTAGGGTCCTCATATGTCTAGGGTCCTCATATGCCTAGGGTCCTCATGTACCTACGTCCCTTATATATGCCTAGGGGCCACATATGCCTAGGGCCTCATATGCCCATTTTCCAGGGTAAGAAAATGAAGTCACTTCACATCAACGATGCTTCCCAGTATTAGCTTAGTGAGGGACTGCGCCTAGTTTCTTATGACTTTTCAAACCCCTTCCTGTTCTGTAAAGAAGAAGAGCAACCGATTGAACTTTAGGTGTTCAATGTAAGTCGGAATCAACAAGCTGACAAGAGAATTGCCTCTTTCAGACCGACCGGGGTTGCTGAAATTCGAAAAGAACTCGGTTCCGCCTTTATAATAAGACAGCTGCGATACCACGTTTATTTTCTTTCTGGCTCTTCCTTCTTCAAGTGACCACCCCAAGTAACATAAAGGGCATTGTTTGCTGATTCCTGGTCATTGACCATCTCTGCGTCATTAGGCATAGCAAGTGATATGTTACGCTTTCGCTCGTCATCCCTATTCAGTGTCGTGCATGTCCGTGTAGATTTAATGAGTGCTTTCAAATGTTCAGAACGAACGAATAAGCAAATGAATAATTGAATTAATATTATTATTAAGTATTCGCTCGCTCAGCTTAATCAGTCGCGCTTGCTCACTCGTGCTTAGACCTACCTCACAAACAACGACAAGACTAAGTTCTTTTGTGTATTGGTTAGCCTACAATGGAGGTGATGATACCCATACGCACAAATAATGAACCTAAAATAGCAAATCTGATATGCTCAGCTGTTTTTGAAATGCGTTCTTGCACAACTGAATATAAAAAGTGTGCTCTACATTTAGGCTACTTTAACATTTGATTTTTACAATTAATAAGCCCACGATTATTCGTCTATGCAATAACACGGCAATTAGAATGCCACGTGGCAAACATTCAAAAACAGGGACATGCTCTACTCTATCAACTTGGCTCAGAGACTCTGAACATCCATGCCATCTTCAACTGTCGAATGGAATCCGTTGGTTGGTTCCATGCCTGTTCGTTGAGCCGCCAGTGGTGACTCTCCTAGCTTACTATGCACTGTTTTGCTAACTGATGTAATAGATCTATTTTCGTTCGTAATGACACTTATCATAATAGGCTAGCGCCTCTGAGTAGATAACCTAAAGAGGCACTATAAAAATTTTCATAATGAATTAATATCAATGACGTTTTTAACATATTATAAGTAGCCTAACAGGTCTGTAAGGGGCTGTCCATAAATGACGTCACGCACCTAGGGGGGAGGGGGGGTCGGAAATTTGTGACGATGTGTGACATGGGGTGGGGGGTCTGAGAAGTGTGACGTCACACCAGGTCTATGTTATTAAATTTAACAATTAGCAACAATTTAATTTTATTAATGACAGCACTAATTTTGAGGATTAAATTTTAATAATTTTTTAAATTATTTTAATGTATACGGGCACCATTATTAATAATTTTCTAATTTTAATATTTCAATATTTGGTCACCGTTAGATTTTAAAATATTCATGCTTTTCCTATTTGTTCCATGAAGGAGCATTTTGCTTCGCCATGTAAATTTGGTTTTAGGGGGGTCAGAGCTTTGTGACGTCATTTTCAGAGGGGGTGTTACTTTTTGTGACGAAGTGTGACGAGGGGGAAGGGGGTTAAAAATCGGCCAAAATTGCGTGACGTCATTTATGGACGGCCCCTAAGAAATAATCTGCTGATTATTTTGACGCTCAAGTTGCTCAACGCTTAATTGAACGCAAACAAAATCGAGATAGCAACGACAGTAGGCTGACGGTTACAACCGATATAATAGGCCATTCATTCATTCACTCCGTGAATTTATATAGCGCTTCTTCTAGAGACCTACTCAGAGGCGCTCCCAGCCCAGCCACGGCTATAAACGTTTGATTTGACAGACTTAAAAAGCAGGCGAGTTTAGCCGAAGCATCAATCGCTAGTCTAGTGGAAGGCCATTCCAGATGGAAGGACCCACAATTGAAAAGACTCGGCTCTGTCGATAGAAGTGTGAGCTCCCGGGGCCAAAAGCTCCCCCCTTGCTGAAAAACGCAGAGTTCGACGGGTTGCGGGGTCAGAGACAGGTCGACAAAGATCAGAGAAGTAGGATGGAGCGCAGCCAAGAAGGTACCGCTCTTTCTGCTGGATATATAACGGCTGATATCAACCTGTGAAATTTAGGAAAGCGACTGTAATTTTACAACGAACAACACACAATTCAATAATGGTCGATATTTTTTAGACGAAGAACGTTGTTTCGTAGACAGCCTGTACCACGTAGTCGAATTGTTTTTATAATCGATTTAAGATTCGAAAATTCCATTCTGGATGATCGTTCCCGAAGCCATCTCAAAATTCCTCTACGTCAAGAATTACTCTTAGCAGAATATCGTCTGTTTTCGTTTGCGTCACACCTCGATTGGATGATTGCACTTGTCTGATATTCGTCATCTTCTCTTCGTTGCAGAACTCTGCAAAAAAGTTTATAGGTTAGTCGAATGACACATTCCTTTTTGTTACAAACTAACCTACTACGCGCAGAACATCTGCGCCCTAATGTGACAAAACATGTGCCTTCTGAAGAAATCCTCTCTTCATTCCTGTTTCTCCCTCTGGACACTCTCCCCCATTCCTCTACCGAACAGTACTAAATGGACTGCCGACAAACAGAAAGACCGTCTCGTATAACCTTGCAAAATGGCACAGTGACCACGGTTACACGTGTCTCAGCCTTACATGTATATTATGTCGAGAGAAAGATCGAGACAGAGAGACAGAAGACAGAGACTTGGTGAGACAGTGACAGAGTCAGACAGGAAGACATAGAATAAATGAATGAATGAATGAATAATATTAGATTAGCGTGCTATATAAACGTCAATACTTTAAATAGAGGCAATTTGAGAGAGAGAAAGAGACAGACAGACAGGCGGACAGAGACAGACATACACACAGAGAGACAGAGCATTTCGTATGAGTCCATCTCAAAGTCCATATCAGTGTATACCTACTAGACTAGAATGATAAAATAATTAGCATTTGATCTCATCAGCTCTTGCATACATTAAACTTCCGATTTACCTTTTGGTGATCTTTATCTTCACAAAGTAGATTTTCTGTCGGAGTCTACTGTGGTTGCCATGCCTCGATTCCCGCTCATCCTCATTCTCATCCCTCTGCATGCCCCGTCTTTCTTCCAACCCAGTCCCTCTCATCCTCATTCTCATCCCTCTGCCCCTTCTTTCTTCTCCTACCCTCTTCCCTCTCATCCTCATTCACATCCCTAGGCTCATCGACAAGACAATACAAAATTAAGAAAATAAAAAACAAATTCAAAAGTAATAATACGGGGCTTGCGGGGTTTAATGCCACGCCAGTGGCCCTCCTGCCATAATGAGCTTACGGGTTTTAACACCACGCCAGCGGCCCGCCAGGACTACAACAAATAAACCCCTAATACATAACAAAACACACGATAGAGCCATAGGGCATCCGTCACACCCATCACAATCTCGCCTCAGTCTCCTCACACCCATCCCTTCTCGCCTCAATCTCGTCACACCCATACCTTCTCGCCTCAATCTCGTCACACCCATACCTTCTCGCCTCAATCTCTTCACACCCATTCCATATCGCCTCCGTCGCCTCACCAATACCTAAAGAAACACAGGAAACCCACGAAGATTAATATTATTACACGTTATGACAGATTGCAGTATCATTACAGAAAAGAATAAAGTACCAGATTCCCCTGCGATGGAGCCTTGTTTGGTTTCTTTTTGTCGCAACGACGTTGATTGATTTTTTTAATATTCATGCAATGTAAATGGACACTTTACGTTACCGTAACCTAGCGATTATTTATTACAGCTTGTCATTATAAAATGGGTTAAGCTACATATAATAGATGCTCTAGTGCACTATTGAGGCTTTGTCGGCACGCCCTGACATAGCCTCCATACATGTAAGGGGCGCGGTGGCCGATTGGTTAGAGCGCTCGACCTGTAGAGAGTAGGGCAGGCTATGGGTTCGAGCCTCGTCCGAGTCAATTACTGTGTAGGGACCTCTTTTAGCGGCGCTATATAAATGTCATCACAAGGAAAATGAAAGCCGACTGTCCGCCACTGAGACATGTTCGCGGGCATACGAGTTCCGGTGGTCACTCCTTTCTCTCGCCGTCTGATCTTTCCACTGACAATTTACGGTCAGTAAATCTATTATAGCTGATGAAGTAACTAATATATTAGACATATCTATTAAGAACAGCCCTCAGAGACGTGGATTCTAACCCTATGTATACGCAGGAAACGCCAAAACAGTCTACATCTAAGCCTCAGATTTCGAAACTGCTGTTCACATTTGCTAATTGCCTAATTTCTTGTTACACCTTTGCCACCAATAACAACACTTAGTCTATCTGCACAAAGGCAACAGTCACCCATACAGATGATCATCACATCACTGATCAGGTTATTATAGAAAACAGAAACTGCTGAGATGGGCCTCTCTATCAACTTTAAAATAATAATAAACTATGTGGTTGGGCAATAATTATGTTATCAAAGGATCCAGTTGAGAACCACCGAGTGGCATCTAATTCTTACCTGCTCAGTTAATACTATGTGCAATCATCAACCGGGAAATAAAACAGACAGACAGAGACGCGGACAGGCAGGCAGGCAGGAAGGCAGGCAGGCAGGAAAGCAGGCAGGAAGACAGGCACATAGGCAATCGACCATAGACTGAACTCTTCGCTGTTATGATAATGGTACAATAAAAGTTATCAAACGCTAAAATTATTATCAGACGCTTCTTACCTCACCTCTGTCACCTTTTCAGCATGCGAGTCTTCTATTCTGCAGGTATGACGCCGGCTGAGTCCTCATATCGTTCTGGAGCTGTGCATATCTTTCGAAACGGAAGATGTATCCGTCCAGATCGTCCTTGTCCTTCTTCGATGGGTGGATACTTCGGATCTTGGGCTCCCTCTCCTCTGAATGCTCTACCATTCCGTCGCTTTCCTATTCACTGCGACAGGTTCTCGTCGCCCGGAATTCCGTCCAGATTCCGGAGCGCAAGATCGGACTGGGTTGGTGTTTCATCACGGCGTCGGTGTTGGTGTAGAGATCTGGAGGAAGTATCTGCGTCGTTCTTCGACGAGTATCCCTTGAGTTTGTGTCGTCCTTCGCCATGCTTTTCGTCATCACGGGTGAATTAAACAAGGCCAGGTTCGAACAGCCTGGTGACCCGACGGCAGTGGGGCGCGATCGTCTGCGCATGCCCAAAATATCGCATTACCTCAGCGGTCGGTTCTCTGATTATCCTGCTGTTTATGGCCGATCTCGATGGTCTTGCCTCCGGAGTCGGTGGGGCTATCCTCTAATTTCTATGTTGAGGACTCGCGGCTTCGGCTACAGCAACGTATGGAGTCGGGAGTAGAGGTGCTAGCGATTTGGTTGAGGTCCAATCGCCTCCTGCTGAATCCGGACTAGACAAACTTTTGTGGAGGTGCCATTCGAAGGAGGTGCGGCCAGCTTAGTAGACTCCCTGATTATCTGTGAGACATCGGTGCAGCCTTCGATTGCGGTGAGGGACCTCGGGATTCCATTCGACGTGGATATATCCACGACGCGTCATATGGGACTGGATGCCGCATTCAGTATAAGCTCTCTTTCTGCTGGTCTACGAGTCACTGCATGGTTCACAACGTGACTCTCTCAGGTCCTACTGTGTGCAAACGGCGTCTACGGGAGATGGACTGGAACTGAGTCGACTGCACTGCTTGTACACCAGTTATCTTTCCTGGGTACGGTAACTCCTTATTCTCAGTAAAGAGTACGGTTTCATTCGCAGGTCAAATGTTTCTTCCTGACACATAATTATTTTCTGGTTTTCTGGCTGCGTAAACAGACACCATTTTCAGGTCACGCTATCTCCATATCATCCCCATTATTGGCGGGGTTTCATTCATCGTTCGTGTGGTTTTTCCGACTGTTTACCATTGGCTGGCTTTCTGGCTGGGTAGGCCTATACAGTTATCCTTTAGAGGTCAAGCTATGGCTTCTAATTCTTCGTTATTTTCGGAGTTAAGATCGGGTTTCATTCGTCGTTTCAGTGTTTTTTTCGACTATTTACCATTTTTTTACTTTCTGGCGTGTATACGGAATTCCTTTTCAGGTCAAACTATCTCCATAGTCTGCATTATCTTCCCCATTAAGGGCGGGGTTTCATGCGTCGGTCGAGTAGTTTTCCGACTGTTCATCATTTTCTTGTTTTCTGCTTGGGTAGGCCAATACAGTAACCCCTTAGAGGGCAAGCTCACTTCTGTTTCATCGTTATCTTTGCAGTCAAGATCGGGGTTTCATTCGTCGCTCGAATGTTTTTTCCACAACTGTTTACCATTTTCTGGCATTCTGACTTGGTAGACCGTTAACCTCTCTTTATGTTTGATATTATTTGATATTAATGGTATCATTCGTCTTTCGATTTATTTTTTTCAAAAGTTTAATCAGTTTAATCTGGCTGTGTTTACAGGTCACATCTTTTCAGGCTAACTTCTTATTCCTCATTATCTTCAGAGTTCAGACTGCTTACCATTTTCTTAGCGACGCTTCATTTTGTCTTTTGACACTATCTTTCATTTAATCGCGACCAGCTTTTCTGTTTGAAGGATTTTTGCGTTGGTAAAGCTTCCTGTTTTAATAGTAGCCGTCTTGTTTTCTAAGTTTTTTCCAAAAGATTTTGACTTTCTTCATCCTCTTCTTATGTTCGTTACTAAGACGCTGTAAAGAAGCGAGGATCTTTCCTAAGGCAGGTAACCCGGTGTTTTAGAAGAGAGGAGTTTCCTGATTCTGATGACACATTTTCGACAGACGGCAGTTCCGTTGAGTAGGCGGTAACTCACAGAGTAGTCCGTCTAAATGAAGTTACATAGATTTAATGGATCCAATTACAGGTTGGTAAGTACGACATGAAACGTTACCAAAGTTCAAGTAAGGTGATATAAGGTGAGATAAAGTATAAGGAATGCTTAAAAATGAGGCGCTTTAAAATAAGAAGAGGTATGATGAACTCTATAGTACGTTGTGCCTAGGTGTTATGTAGGCTACTCCAGAGTACGTTTTGCCTAGGCATGATGTACTCTAGAGTACGTTGTGCCTAGGTATTATGTACTCTAGAGTACGTTGTACGATGTACTCTACAGTAGGTTTTGATGAATAATTGGCTTCACCTTCGATAAAGTAAATTATAAAATTTTCATAAAGTATTTAAGTGTTGTTTTGTTTATTTAATATTAAAAATAAAGCTGCTGTTAATTTCGCATTATTTTAAAGTCTTTAATTTTTTAAATATGTATCTTAACTAGAGTGCGCAATGCTCCAGATAATGTGAAATCTAGGGTACATGATTCTATTCTATTCTATTCTATTTATGGACTTATAAAGCGCCTCTCGCAGTACAACCTAATCAGAAGCGCTTCCAGTGCGAAGGGCCCCTCGAAAAAAGAAAAGTCTTAAGAGAACGAGCAGAAACAGTGGTACCTCCAGATAACCTAACAGCACGAGTTAAAGCAGGGAGGTCATTCCACAGCAAAGGTCCAACGGAGGCATAGGCACGATGCTGTGCTGTGGCAGTCCGAGACCTCGGAACTAGAAGGTCATGATGGTCAGAAGAGCGGAGAGGACGTCCAGAGGTAGCGGAGATAGGCCGTCTCATAAGATCACAGAGGTAGCGTGGAGCTTGACCTAAAAACGTTTTACAAGTAAGAAAAAGAATTTTAAACTGAATTCGAGCAGTTAGAGGAAGCCAATGAAGGTCTTGAGTCATGAAAGTCGAAATATGGGAGAAACGAGGTAGGCGGGCAATTAAACGAGCAGCAGAATTAAGTACTGATTGCAGTGGAGCCAGGCGGAGTTTTGGTAGGCCCATAAGTAACGAGTTACAGTAGTCAATGCGAGAACAGACAAAGGCATGAACCATGGAAGAAAAAATCGGAGAGGGGACAGATCGTCGAATGGCACGTAGACGCCGCAAGTGATAAAAACTGGACCGAGAGAGATTAGAGATATGTGCAGAGAAAGAAAGAGTACTGTCAAGAGTAACACCCAGGTTACGGACATTTGTCGAGAAAGTAAATTGAGGGAACTGCTTGGCAAGTAAATCGTAATCAAGTTTAATTAGCTGTTGGCGAGTGCCAAGCCAGATCAATTGAGTCTTGGAAGAGTTGAGTGAAAGACGATTAGAGGACATCCAACAATTGAGATCAGCAGAAGGAGATTCAATAGATTGGGAAAGAGCAAGCTGATGAGAAGTTCTGATGTTCTAGACAGTACGTACGTACGTTGAGCCTAGACTGTAGACCTAACAGGTTTCAAGGAACAGAGGCGAACTCGATTGTAGATGGCGCTATACGGTAAGGTGCAGGGCCGGTGCGGCAGGTAAGGTGGACTCTAGGCACAATGTACTCTAGATTACATCATACCTAGGCACAACGTACTCCGGAGTCCACCGTGCCTACAGGTATCTCTGACTCTTGAGTACGAAATGCCTAGCATCCAGGCATAACGTACTCTACGCAGGTAAGGTGTACTCTAGGGCCTACAGGTTGTCGTTTTGTCCAGGATGATGGATTCTTGTTTTCGACTTTCATGGAGCAAGACTGCATGAACTACACAAACCATCGAGGGATCTAATCTTCGAGACTGAATACAGTTGCATAAGGTGCACAATGAATTGACCGTTATGCCTGCTATAGGCGGCTATAGGCCATAGGCTCGAGGCTTGCTTTATCTCTTTAACCGAGTACGCCTACACACCTATCGTTTACACGCATCATTTAGTCTCAAACCCTCTTATGATCTTATCTATCAATTACAGTATCTCTAGATAAACCGTCCGACTTGAAGCGACACCCGTGATTCAGTTAAGGGGCCTAATACTATGCTAGTAGTAGCTACGCTTAACATTAGCCTAGGCTCTAGTTACGCTTTAACATTTTTTCAAGGCTACGATTATGGTTACGATTACAACATTATGCAAATGAAACGAAATTATATTTAGCATATGCACGGTCATACCACATCTGCAAGGATATCAGTAATGTAATGTAGGCTATAGTTAATACAACGTTTCGTGACGCGCGTTAGCTGCATAAACGTCGGCTTAATCATTCTCAAAGCATAGAGAAGCAAATTATCTAGCATAATACGATCAGTCGATACAGATTGGCATTATTACCCTATAGAGGGCCTAACATGGCATGGACTCTATCCTGTAAAATAGCTTTGTAAGCCGCCTGAAGCCCAAATTTGTAAGGCCTAATCGACCGGTTAATGAACCGTATGAAATCGAATCACTTACATTTTCCAATTCGTCTTCGTTCTTCCACTGCAGACATCTTCAGAACATACCCTAGTTCATCTTCAGGCGTTTTCAACTTGTTTCAGAATGGCTTCTTACATGAAATAAGACAAATCAACGCCCTGCATGGTCACAACACGTCGCTCTATTCTATCTGTCTATGGTTAAATAATACCTATGATGTCATAATGAACTTCAGTCTTCTTTATCCACACAATGATGACGTCTTTGGTCCAAAAGTATATTATGACGTCAAATTAGACTTCTTAGGAGGAATCAACATTAATAGACCTATTAGTTCTATGAAATTGACGTCATAATACCGGTTGCACTATTTACACATGAAAACAGACAATTAGAGACAGGGACGCAGACAACGGAAAAGAGTCCGACTTAGCCTACTGTGTCCGCGTCTGGCTGTCGTCCATGATGGTCCATCTGTCCATGGTCCATGTTTGCGTTTCTGTTTGTCTGTCGTCAACTCGTCTCTCTACAGTCTGTCCGTCGGCCAATTCGTTGCAACCATATAGATATAATAATTATTTCGGTTGTCCCAGGGCGTCGCCTCCTACGCTCCGCAGAAAAAGGAGTTCTTATGGTTCCTTTTGCTCGTACTGCAACAATGCAGAACCGAGCTTTTTCTGTGGCAGGCCCAATGATTTGGAATGGTCTTCCTCTAGAGCTGCGTCTACACCCTGGGAGTCTGCCTGAAACTTTCCTTACTAAACTAAAAACTGTTCTTTTTGGGCGCGTTGGAGTCGGGAGCGCCTCTGAGTATAGTTTCCTTGAAGGGGCGCTATATAAATTCCCGAATGAATGAATGAGTGAATAATATAGATCTATATTGCTACTTGCTACGGCTTCCGACTGCATGTTTGGCTCCATTTCTGTCGTCTGTTGATCTGTCTCGCTGTTTGTTTCGTGAAACAGGGACAGAGACAGACAAAATAAGGGACCTTCAAAATTTTACATTGATCAGGAGGCGATTTCATACTTTTCGTTGAACGACCCTGATCGAAAAGTAAAGTGAGCTTTATAAATAGGCTATTTAACAAGCCAAAATCATGAACAACAGATGCAGTAAAATTTTCTTACTTTTATGCAATACGTCTTTTCTAATTTGCTTTCATACTTACTTCTCACTTGCATCAAATTACGTTTTCATTTAATCATTTCAAGTTGTATACCATACTTTCTTTACGTAATGACCGATTATTTTCGGTCGTTGAAATGACGATTAAAAAATTTCTGTCTTACATTACGAATGATTTCTTTTTAACTTCGATGATAGACTTCAATTCGGGAACTGTTGGTCGTCGTCGTCTTCACCAGCTTCGTCAAATTTCGTCATTTTTTCATCGTTTCGTCCGGTTCTTCGATATCTTTCGTCGGCTTTTTCATTCTCTTCTGCAACCTTTGACCGAAATGGCTAGAATGAAACTGTTGAGAGAACAAAGGGAAATTACATCATTTTGCAATGATGTCATATCTGGGGATTGTGACATCAGCGATATACAAAAGAGTCAATCGCAACGGGTGTAGTAATCTTCCGGGATAACTTCAATGTCGCTATTCTGCTTATATGAAGTTAAATCGTATTCTCTGTCAGCATTTCCACGGGTAATAAATTGGTCCTACTTCGGCTCCATTCGAGTCCCGTATGGGAATAATTACAGGTCCTATTATGGGCTCCATGTCTGCATGCTGGCAGGGTTCCATGTTACAATGTAGGTTTTACATCAAATTAAATTGTATTGAAGTAGGCTACTGCAGTAGCCTATGCAGTTGGCCTATTAAAATTATCAGCACAATCAGCCTCACACTGAAAGACACGAATTGTAAATTTTGGGTTATCTCGGTTTATCACGTTTTGTGTTGAACTGAGTTCCGTTTTTGGTTGCATATGTCTGTTCAGAAACCGTGTACGTTATCCGAATCAATCCTGGCCGATGTTCTTAGAGGTCGTCCATTAATTATGTCAAGAAATTTTAGGCCTTTTTTGACTCCCTCCCCCTTGTCAACAACTGTCAAACATTGACGGACCCCCAAAAAATTATGTCAACAATCCCAGACCCCCGTACCAGCAGCGTAGCCAGACTGAAATTTTTTCTCAATGACCTTTTTTGGAGATTTGAACTCCGATGACCTTTTTTAGACTTTTTTAGATGACCCTTTTTTTAGACATTTAGGCCTACTCTTTCGCTACCTTTTTTGGATTCATTGGGAAAATAAATTTTTTGACGTCAACTTGCACCGAACCCCCTCCCCTGTCAACAACAGTTGTCAAACTTTTCCAAACCCCTCCCCTATTTTGTTGACATAATTAATGGACGACCCCTAGCCTAACATCGACTCAGGTAGTGGCGCTATAGAAGTTCTGGGTTAGCTTAAAAGGGAAAACATCAATCTCATCTATTTATGTTTCAAGATTTCTATTTTTGATCTCTCTCTCTCTGAGAATCAGTCTTTACAGAAAACTGGCGTTGAGGCAGACATCTAAGATTGATTGTCTTCCTCTCCCGCTGTTTCTCTCGAATAAAAATCGCGTAGCCGTGTCCACAGAGTGACGTTACCTTGTTCTGCAAGATCCCCTTCTCCAATCTAATCTAATATATTACTGAAATTTTATAGCGCAGTTTTCATAATCCACGACGCATCAATCGATGGCTGTATCGGTTTCTAATCAAAATTAATATCTTTCCAGTATCACAATCCAGTGGACAGAACCATAAGGAACACAAGTAGCAAACTCTGTAGGACTATTGCCATTGTTTACTGCGCAAGGCATCAACCGATGGCTCTCCAGAACCATTCCATAGACGTCAATACCAGAAAATCAGCAATGACAGAGAGGCAGCTTAATAAGGTGATCAGCTATTTGAAAAAGTAGTTAGGCCTATAGATCGAGACTGAACTAAATAATAGACTTGAGCAAAACGAGCAGATGCAGAATTATTAATAGGCCTAGTGTTCCAAAATTAGGTCCATCGATCAGCTGAGCAAGGTCTTTTAACCAAGTTGGGAATCGATTTGAACCAATTCGTCTTGTTAAGTCTGCATTGTAACGTCCGCTGTAGGCCTACAAGTTTGGCCTACCTTAGTTGAAATGTTTAAATCAGTTTAATGTTAAGAAACATAGTGATCTTTTTTTCTTTATTATCTAGGCAAGACTCATTATAGCATAGCCTATAGTTTCATCGTTTTATATACATGGCGTTTTAATACCAATGTCGATGAGTAACATTTACTACAGTCATCAATCCAGCTTCCATTTGCACAAGTAGGCCTGTTATTTTCATCAATCCAACTACTAGTTTAACAACTTATAAGAAGAAAGTATTTTCATCAAGTCCCGTGAGTCCCCAGCAGGGTCAGCACCACCAGAAATAGGCCATGCGAGGTCCACATAATGCCTGTGCACCACCAGACATCAGTCAGTAAGAACACTTTTAAACAGATTATTGATGGTTTTCAGCTGGCTAAGGACATCGAAAAATCTTAATAGAAATTTTGCGCTCTCTGATATAGTCTGATGAAAAATCAAAGAAGTGATTTTGACATTCCACGACTGAAATTGCATTTGAAGATCTAGGTAGGTCTAACTATTGTGTATATATATCTCAAAGTCCTTAGCAAAGCAAACATGATGCTTTTGACATGTTCAACGAACTAGTTTTCCAATGCGTCACCCGGAAAAGCTCCGATCTAGTTTACCAAAGCGTCACCCGGAGAAGCTCCGATCTAGTTTTCAAATGCGCCTCTCTGAGAAGCTCCGATCTAGTTATCAAATGCGCCTCTCGGAGAAGCTTTGATCTAGTTTTCAAATGCGCCTCTCGGAGAAACTCCGATCTAGTCTTCAAATGCGCCTCTCGGAGAAGATCCGATCTAGTTTCCAAATGCGCCTCTCGGAGAAGCTCCGATTTAGTTATCAAATGCGCCTCTCGGAGAAGATCCGATCTAGTTTCCAAATGCGCCTCTCGGAGAAGCTCCGATCTAGTTATCAAATGCACCTCTCGGAGAAGCTCCGATCTAGTCTTGAAATGCGCCTCTCGGGAAGCTCAGATCTAGTTATCAAATGCGCCTCTCGGAGAAGATCAGATCAAGTTTTCAAATGCGCCTCTCGGAGAAGCTCCGATCTAGTCTTCAAATGCGCCTCTCGGAGAGGCTCTGATTGTTTTCCAATGCGCCACCCTGAGAAGCTCCTATCTAGTTTTCAGGTAAGCCCTTTCGGAGAAGCTCCGATCTAGTCCTCAAATGCGCCTCTAGGAGAATCTTCGATCTAGTTATCAAATGCGCCTCTCGGAGAAGATCCCATAGAGTTTTCAAATGCGCCTCTAGGAGAAGCTCCGATCTATAGAGTCTTCAAATGCGCCTCTAGGAGAAGCTCCGATCTAGTCTTCAAATGCGCCTCTCGGAGAAGATCCCATCGAGTTTTCAAGTGCGCCTCTCGGAGAAGCTTTGATTGCTTTCCAATGCGCCACCCAGAGAAGCTCCTATCCAGTATCCAATGCGCCACTCGGTGAAGCTCCGATCTAGCTTTCAAATGTGCTTCTCGGAGAAGCTCCAATCTAGTCTTCAAATGCGCCACTCGGAGAAGCTCCTATCTAGTTTTCAAGTGTGCTCTCTCGGAGAAGATCCGATATAGTTTTCCAATGCGCCTCTCGGAGAAGCTCCTATCTAGTTTTTCAATGCGCCACCCGGAGAAGCTCCTGCCCCATTTTGCAAAGCGCCACTCGGAGAAGCTCCGACCTAGTTTTAAGGCCCCTTCTGGGAGAAGCTACGATATAGTTTTCAAATGCGCCTCTCGGAGAAGCTCGGATCTAGTTTTCCAATACGCCACTCGTAGAAGCTCGTATATAATTTTCAATTGCGGCTTTCGATATAATTTTCAGTTGCATCTCTCGAAGAAGCTCCAATATAGTCTTCAAATGCGCCTCTCGGAGAAACTCCGATTTAGTTATCAAACGCGCCTCTCGGAGAAGTGTAGTGCTATTATCTCTAATAGAACCTTTTTGCTGCGTCACGTTTGGCAGAGTAGACTTTACCTACTATAAGTGTTGTCGAAAACATGACACCGAACACGTCCATAGAAATAGATTAAGTTATATTAAGATCAAGTCAATTCATTTACTAAGTTACAATAAATCCTAATTACCTAGAGTGGCGTATTAAATTACTCTAAATAGATTTTATGAGGCTTATCTGAATTCCCCCTTAGTGATGCTCATCAGTTTCATTTCTGCAATCGTAGAGATAAAGTTCGTAGAGTTAGACATCGTGATTGTAGATTCTCATGGTTCAATTGATGATATCGAATGCGATCTTCTCCCTTATTCGTCTTCGAATGTACTGGTAACACCGTAAACGTCAATCCACTTGTTCGTAGATTGAATTGCAATTTAAGTTCCTCGTATTACTCTGTTCGAATTGTTCAGCACTGAAACGATGATCGATCGTTCCAATTCGCTTCACACGGCTACTCAGCACGAAAATGATAGTCCGTCCAAGCTTACACTGGCTCACTGACGTTCAAATTCTTATACTGCTTTATGTCCGTTTCACGATGTCGTGATTTCACTTTTAAACCACCGACACCCGAGGTATTAAAGTCCGTTAATCTTCACTTCGAACTAACGTTTTA
This sequence comes from Aporrectodea caliginosa, assembly GCA_020284085.1. Classification (NCBI taxonomy): domain Eukaryota; kingdom Metazoa; phylum Annelida; class Clitellata; order Crassiclitellata; family Lumbricidae; genus Aporrectodea; species Aporrectodea caliginosa. Next base: position 54,895 of record JACEVL010000786.1, read on the forward strand.
AACTTTAATCCACTTGGATCGCTTCCATATAATACGATCCGAAATATCCGTTACGACTCAACTCGATTTCGCCGTCTCTCTCCTCTCGAACAACTTTCACCCAACTGATTTTCCGTTTTAACTGTCTGTAACTGTTTTTAATTTTCAGAGCGTCTCTCGTCGCTAGGCAACGTATCACGTCACGTGATATTTGAGTTTACAAATTTAAAAGCCCTTAGTTTCACTAATATTATATAACGCCACTATAGTTTATCTATCGCCACTTTAATTGATTAACTTATTCTAAAGCTTATATTAATTAGTTAATTAAACAAGACATTTGGTAAGAACTATTTCGCTCTCGGAGAAGATCCGATCTTGTTTCCAAATGCGCCTCTCGGAGAAGCTCCGATCTAGTTATCAAATGCACCTCTCGGAGAAGCTCCGATCTAGTTATCAAATGCGCCTCTCGGAGAAGATCAGATCAAGTTTTCAAATGCGCCTCTCAGAGAAGCTCGTATATAATTTTCAATTGCGGCTTTCGATATAATTTTCAGTTGCGTCTCTCGAAGAAGCTCCGATATAGTCTTCAAATGCGCCTCTCGGAGAAACTCCAATCTGCTTTTCAAATGCCTCTTGGAGAAGCTCCGATCTGCATTTCAAATGCGCCTCTCGAAGATGCTCGGATCTAGTTTTCAAATACGCCTCTCGGAATATCTCCGATTCATTTTCAATGTGCCACTCGGAGAAGCTCCTATCCGGTTTTCATATGCAACTCTCGGAGAAGCTCCGATATTGTTTTCCAATACGCCACTCGGAGAAGCTCCGATACAGTTTTCAAATGCTCCTATCGGAGCTTTATGTTCAAATGCGCCACTCGGAGAAACTCTGTCCTAACCAAATGCAACAAAACAAAAATACAGAAAATGAAAAAAGGTCAAAATTTTTCCACACATTGCTTCGACTTTCTTTGTGCACTCTGTGTTTTAGTTAGCTAGGCGCCTCTGATTTTCATCAATCCAACTTCTACTTTCAAACAAATTTCTTTTCATCAAGCCAGCTTAAAGCAAGAATTATTTTCATCAATCCAACTTCTATTTAAGCAAAAAATTCATCGATCCATCTTCTGTTTAAGCAAGAATTACAATGGGCTAATAATTTAGAACGATAAAACGATGAATTACCTATTAGGCCTATTCATGGTGCCTTTATAATTATTATAATTACTAGATGTTTGCCCGTCCTAAGACGGTTAAACACAATTCGAAAATGTCAAGAGATGAGTCTTCTCGTGCTATGATTGACATAAGTCTTCTCCCTCTCCCTCCCTCTCTGCCTCCCTCCCTGCCTGCCTCCCTGCCTGCCTCCCTGCCTCCGTCCGTCCGTCCGTCCGTCCGTAGTCCAGTCCTTCCTCTATCCCAGCTTTCATGGGATGCCGCCACCACGTACCCTGGTTGACCAGAACGTGCATGTTTCATGTAATTGTAATCACGGATTTATATAGAGTGACTTAAGAGAAACAAATCACAAGTAGTCTGGACCTGACAACACAAAACCACGATTAAATCAAGTGCTTACAAAGATGAGGCAAAGAATTAACAGGCCAATAAGCTCATATAGCAGGTTGCAAAATAGCTTATTCTGGGAAGATTGGCTAAATGTATGGTTCTTGCTTCCCAGCAGTAAGATTGGTTTATGTCAGTACCATATCGCACTTTATGGTGCAACAGTTATAATATGTAAGTGTGCTGGTTGTAGCTTCTGTCATACTTTTGGGGCTATACACATTTTTTTAATTTCTGACTACTCATGTGAAATACATTCAGCAGAGAGGGAATCTGCTGGCAGAGCCTTCAAACTCTAGACCACACTTCTGAGGAGGTTGTACAAAGGCATATAAACAAGTGTGGTACCTTAATCTTTTTACAGTTACAGTGTATCATTTTCTTTGACAAGAATTGTTGCACCCATGTTAGAAAATCATCTCACAAACTGACGTAGAAACTGCTGAAAAAGTAAAACAGACCTGATGCCCTTTGTCATATGACTGGCAGGTGGGCCAGCAGAGAGCATATGGTAGCAACAGTTTGCTTGCATCAGAGTAGGAATTTTTATATAAAGATGATAGCTTATTAATGATGCATTTGCCAACTTGACCAGCCATTGCATTTTTTTGATTGATGATCAGACTCAGAATGCATAGTCTACCAGTGTCCATTTCTTGGCAACTGAATCATTAGAGTGTTGTCATTTGCAGTAGCAGATGGGCATACTGCTTGCTGTTGTGCTGTGCTGATTGTAAGAACAGTAATGCGGCTGGTGTGTGAGTGGATGCATAAAAATGCTGGAGCACAGCATAGCTGCAAAGGCATATATAATACACGCTTTGTGCAAAGAGCTACTCATTGAATGCAAAAGCACTTGTCTGGATTTAACAACTGCATAGGCCTGATTATGAAATCAGTTTCCTGGCAGAGGTAAGGATAATAATTTTATAGCTTCTATGTTTAAGATATTCATGATTATCACCTTACCAGTTAATGTGAAACAACTTATAATGCACTGCAACACAGCATCTTTAGTGTGCTTCTTACACTTTCAGTGACCAGAAAGTATGTAATAATAATAATAATAATATATTTTCCTTAATTAAGCGCCTGACAAACGCACTGCGCTGTACATTTACATGTTATGCAATTGAAACAATCTTAACTAGTTAACTACTAACAGAACAGACAGCCTGTAATACATGGCGCTAATAGCAGCCTACAAAGCAAATCCGCCCTACGGGTCTCGAATTCGGTACCTCTCGCTCTCTTCGCCAGATGTTATCCAACGCGCCACCCCCCCCCCGGACATGTTATGTAATGTTAGTCAGGAAAAGAAAAAACAGCCAGCCTAGCTGCTACCAAACTGAATTGTGAATAAGCTTTGTCACTTGTGATATACCTACTTGATAATTAAACAATAACATTGATAGCAGTAATAATAATAAAAAGAAAACGAAAGGAAGATTACAAAAAATAGTATGCAACGGTAATATAGTATAAAAGTCGTTGTCTAGCTTCTGGATCTCTGTTGTCACGTTTTTCTGTTGTTCAGCAGTTCAAGTCCTGGTTTTGGCAGGCTCCAGATTAAGGTAAAATAAGGACTGTAAGGTTGACTTCAGCGGCATATGAACAGTGTTTTAGTTGTCAAAAAAGTGCTGGGGAGGGTTGACAATTTTTCAGATTAACGAACTACACAAAAGGAAGTCAAAATCTAATTTTGTTAACATGTTGCTCACAAAACAACTGACAACTCATGAAATTATAGTTTTATGACCATCCCCCCACCAACATCTTTTCAGTTACTTTGCTAATGGGGCAAAGAGCTATGGGGTCAAGTCCCCATCAAATAACACACTGTATATAAAGCTTAGTGATACTGAGTACAAACTTGTGGGAACAGAGCATTAGCTTATCAAAAGCACCAATGACAACCAAGTTGGATCCTAAACTTCATTTGTCTGAGAGAGCTAGTTTTTTGTTTTGGTCAATTCTATAGCAAGAAGCTAGGTGCCTGTTCAGTGGCGTAGCCAGACTTAAATTCAAGAGGAGGCAACTTCACAGACCAGTGCATATTTTTCCCAATGACCTTTTTTAGACTTCCTTTAAATCCTCCGATGACCTTTTTTTACGTCATTTGACCATTTTTTTTTCCACTTTACCACTTGACCTCGAACACAGGCGCCTAACAACGAGACACGACACTTCAATTCAAGAGGAGGCAGCTTGCCAAAATCCTGGTCATTTGCGTCGTTGATCAATTGAAACTCCACTATATGGAAAAACAAAGAGGAGGCAATTGCCTCCTCCTGCCTTCATGTAGCTACGTCTATGGCAGGCAATAACCTAATAGCATAATGGTTTTTCTGACACACCTTGTGGCATGGTCTTGGACTGTAACTGTACCCATAGTATAGGACTGAAACTACAGGACTAGATTCAGGCAGTGATATATAAATCCATTATTTCATATAATTAAATTGCATTACTTTATGATGGTGTATTGATTTACTTTTGTAGTTTTGGAGCGTTGCTGTTACTTCTACTGCTCTTAGAAACCACTACAGCTACAAAAGGTTTGCTTGGTTGCCATGTTTGTTATTGTTTATATTTGATTTGATTCATGAATGTAATTTATTTAATAATGAATTCCTTCAGCCATGAAGTGTGTAAATGTCTATAGATGGTCTGCTTCACAGCTTCCCTTTCATAAGCATGAAGATCTATAGACTGTTTTCAATTATCAGCAGTAAATTAGTAATATTGATATTGTTTGCACGTTTTGTTGTTGTAGAAATCTGTGATGGTGCTGAAAGTCGTGGAAGATTACGTAGTCATCCTGAGAGATGTGACTGGTTCGTGGAGTGCAGTAAAGGCAGTGCCTACACTAGACAGTGCGGACCAACTCTGCACTTCAACCCTGACAAAGGAGTCTGCGACTTTCCACATCTTAGTCGTTGTCCTGCAAGTGAGTTTTGTCACTGAGCAACATAAATTGATGGTTAACAATTAATACACAAGGATTTCTGTTATGTCGTTATAACACAAGGATATTGTTAAAACAGTCGAGATGGTTTAACACACCAACAGTATTTAATCTAATGTTTTGTGTTTTAATGTTTTGATCTGCATCTGGGTTACACTATGTCAAACAATGCTATCTCAAGTGGTGTATTGTATTGAAGGGAAAATCTACAGCTTAACTATGACCCTACTAAATTCAGTCTATCCCTATCAGTGGCGTACGGAGCTTAAATGCCGCCCGGGGCGACGGCCCAAAATGCCGCCATTGGCACTTAATTTTGAAAATTTCCGGAACATTTTCTTTATTTTTTTCCTACTTCCGCCAAAATTTCTGATGACCTTTTTTTTGCTTTCCCCTCATTTTTCAAAAACAGATTCCTCTCCTCCCCGTGCAAGACTCATGCTCGTCTACAATACTATAATTGTCAGAAGCCGCCCTGTCCTGCGCCCGAGGGCCGCCCCCGACCCCCCCCTCATTACGCCACTGTATGCTATTTATTGCATTATTTTTCTTCCTTTCCTTCCTTCTTTGTCTACTTTTATTACTTTCTCTTATACTTTTTCAATATTTCTCTGCATTCACTCCTTCTTTTATTTTTCTTCAACCCTATTTTGCCGCCCCTGCTCAAGTGCCGCCCGGGGCGACTCGCCCCCCCCTGCCCCCCGTACGGTACGCCACTGATCCCTATGAATCTTGAAAAACAGCAAACTGTTTGCTAGTAAGGTGAGATATTTTAAATTTCTTTAATAAAATGAAGTGTAGACTTAATGTGTGTCAATGCTGTATATTTTCAACTTTGCTTTCCTGTGCTCTAAATGCTTACAGTTTTTAACGTGCAGCAGCTTTGGGGTTGGCTGTACGAATGCAGCTAAATCACTGGGTTGTTACCAGAGCTTCTTCTGTCTCTGACAGTATGTTTCTTTATGTTTTTGTTATCAGCAGAAATCAAGGAAAGGGTAGAGACCAATTCTGAGGCTAAGCCGTCATTAGCATATGTTGTCCCTAGTGAGATTTCTTCTCCGACCTATGATGCATCTGAATCGAAGCCGTCAACATCTGCACCAACCTCATCTGATGACCAAGCAAAGCTGTCAAATGTTAGCGCAGGTAATGATCAGCTATCACTGACATCTGCCCAGTCTGATCCACGTTCAGATGCTAAGCAGGGACTACCACCTGCTTACCCCAGCTCCGAAGTTAGTCTGTTGCCTAGAAATTATGAGACTAAGATACCTATGTCATTACAGTCTCACTATGGTCATCACAGACCAGTACCTGCATATTCTGGATATGAAAACAGACCACAGTCTGAAAATTATGGTACTCAGAGATCTGCTTCATCACATACTGAGTATGACGATAAGCCTGCCTACTCTGTGTACGAACACAGACGACTGCCATCAGATACTGACTCCGATCAAGAAATTCAGTCTGCTTATTCAGAATCTGAAGACAAGCCAGTACTTACTCACCAAGCTTCAGACTTGAAACCATTACCTGCTCACTCAATTAAGCAGAGACCTTTAGCGGAAGGTGCAACTTCTGGTGAACATAAGTCAGGGCCTGCACATTCTGGTAGGGAATATAAACCGCTCCCATCACAGTCTGTGACAAAAAGACCGACTGATGCTGGTATATTTATCAACTCCGAAGATAAACAACTCGCTACATATTCTGAATCTGAAGAGAGATTATTACCTGCATATTCTGGATCTCCCCAGAGACCATTTTCTGCTTACTTGGAGTCAGAAATGAGACAAGCAACTACTTATTCAGAGAATCACAGACAATTGTCTGAACACAGCAATAGCAACTCTATACAGAGACCTGTATATTCTGGACCCAACTATAACAGTTCTGAAATTAGAACATTGCCTGCAAATTCAAGGCCCGAAAGAAGACCAGTAGCTGTATATTCAGAAAACGAAGAAGCTGCAAATTCTGAGACTGAAGAGCAAAGACCATTACCTGCATATTATTTGGAAAAACAAAGACCTGAAAATCATGGATATGAAAATAAACAGTTACCTCCTTCTAATGGTTCTGAAGCAAGACAATTGCCAGATTATCCTAGGTCAGAAGTGAGGCAATTGTCTACTTATTCTGCAAGTAAAGAGGTACCAATATCTGATTATTCAGCAAACCATAGACCATTACCTGTAAATGCCAACCCAGTTAACAGACCACCATCTGCCTCTGAAGAAAGACTTTTACCTGCATATACTGGCACTCAACAGAGACCATTACCAACACATTCTAGAGCTGAGGACATGCCGATACCTGCATATACTGGTGCGGGATCAGAGCAGAGACCAATGCCTGCCTATTACTCTAGGCCTCAGCAGAGACCATTGCATACTCATTTTGGAACTGAAGGGAAACAAAGACCAATACCTGCACAGACTGTTTCACAAGGGGAACAGTTAATCGATTATAACAACTCTGAAGCACGACCATTGCCAGGTATTCCTATGTCTGGAGACAGACCACTACATATACCGGTACCTGCTTATTCAGGATCTCCAGAGCCTTCATTCCCTGTACAAGAAAGACCATTGCCTATGTTCCCTGTATCTAATGAGAGACCATCATATGCCACATCTGGTTCTCACGAAAAAGCATCACATGCCTCTAACATAGATGAAGGGAGATCGTCGTTTGCATATAGTAATTCTGAGGATAAATTAGTTCATCCATTTGCTTCTTCCTATGACAGAAATCGACCTTCCATTCCAGTGTATGAAGCCAATAAAACCGTCCACAGACATTTGTATCAGGAAACTGTTTATGGCTTTCCAAGCAAATCAAGGGAAATTTTCATTGAACCAAAAGACATTGATGCCAAAGGTAAGACAACTAACTATGCTAAATAGAAAAGGTGAATTTGTTTTGAAAGATGTGTGCAAAATCCAGGTGTTTAAAGTATTAAATATATTGCACAAAGTCAGTATCTTGTCTGAATCTGAAGAATGGATGAATGATGAATCTAAATATCTAAATTTTTATTTTTGGCATTATTTGCTTCTGTTTCAAACACATTTTGTGAACAATGAGTTAGGAAGTCATTAGCAGTACTCATTTGGACCAAGTGACCCATCAGTGCTAGGACTTAGCTGAATGCCATATCTCACTTTTATTACTTGTGTTGGCTATTTGCACTTGTATACATCACTTGGATATTAAGTCCTAGGCTTAATACTGAAAATGGAAGATGCATTGAATAATGCGATCCTTATGCTGATACGTTTACTGCTTGACCAGTTGTATTCAATCCTATCTTAGGGAGCTGTTTAATTGTTTATTTAAGAGTCAACCAGATTTCTGCTCTGTAACACAGAGTGATTTGTCTGTCCCGTACTTCCATGATACAAAATGGAAGCTTTGCCAAGGTTGGTTCATTATTCTGGAACTGGCCTCCATGCAAACTGTAGCATGAGCTTCACCTTTCTATGTCTTTATATTGCCAGTCATTCGTTCATTCACAGCATTAATTTAATACCTCTCGAAGATAATACTCCCAGCCGACCTTGGCGAAAAAAGGCATAGCAAAGACCTTTCTATTTGATCATGGTCTTGTATTTTGAGGCTGGGAACATTATTATAATTGCTATTACAAATATTTTTACTGTGAGCAGTCACACAGAAATTTATACAAATCTGAAGTGCGGTTAGTCAGTTGCCAGGTGAAGAGCAGTTCCAGATGTTTGAAAGACAATGAGAAATAGAGAGTTTTGAGGCGTTTCTTAAAGGAAGAGATAGGGTTTGTGCAGATATTCAAGGCAGGCGATTCCAAATGGCTATTTAGGTAGCAAATTTAAAGAACCTCACAAGGGAATTTGTAAGCATGGCTACCTGACAGATCTGAATGAGATATTCGGATCTGTTAGACAGCATCTCTGCTGGGTACTGGGATAAAATGTCCCTGGGCAAAATGTCCCAAAGTAAAAAAGTGTCCCAGATAAGATGTCAGATGGTGGTGTGTGGGCGTTTTGGTGAACACACTTGAAGAGGATTCTGTTTGTAAATGTGTTGTTTTAGAATTTCGGAAGTTCTTCTCAAGCGCAATTAAGCATGCAAAGAAAGCGATGAAGAAACAACTTCTCCATGAGTCAACTTTGATTGAAAAAATGAGAGGTAAAATGCCCTGCCTTTATACAAGAACTAGTTTCTTCGACACAAAACATCTGCCTGTACTCTAATTAATCTTTGTTATGGGAATGTTCTCAATTGCTCCCAATTTACTATGCTTACTACACTTCCTTATCAGTACCAGTCCTGTCTGCCTGCCTACCTCCTTTACCTACCTCTCTCCTTCACTTCTTTCTCACCCTTCTTGGCTCACTCAGTCTCTGCTTCCCTTTCTCCTTCACTCCCAACCTTCCTTGTAGCCTTCCCCTCTCCTTGCCTTCCTATATCTCCTTGCTCCTACCTCCCAGCACTGCCCCTTTCCATCTCTCCTGCTCCCCTGCCTATGTCTCTCTGTCTTTATCCCATACCTCCCCCTTGTCCCCTCTGCATTTTCCTTCCCTCCATGCACCCAACAGGACTCTTAGTCATCATCAGTTTTCTGCTTGTAACTTCATTGGAGATTGCAACGTACTTGTATAATTGTTAAGCGTTCAAGCAATGACCTGTTCACGTAATAGGCAACAGCCTTTGTAAGTTTGCAAACATGGGAATATGAATCAAGGAATTATAAAATTGGATATAGGAGAGTGAACATACAAAATGTTTGAATTATGGAAAAATAATGACTACTTATAGGCTACCAGTAGACACTGATGCTCAGAGTTTCCACTATTGTAGCCACATGTCCTTTGAAATTGGGTTGAGTTTGAATTTTTCAGAACTTTGTTTGTGACAGATGTTCAGGACTCACCAGCCTTCAGCCATGTATCAGAATTCATGAATTCCAATCTGTACGCCCGGTCAATGGCTGAAAGTGCGATCACAATGATTGAAGTTCTAAGAATGATTGGCAAAAAGTATTAACTTTACTATTTTCTGAAAATTTCTTTGTTACAGTCTTGAGATCGATTTGCTCTGATTGACTTGAACTTCTATATCTTATGTCATGATATCATGGAATATACATGTGCTCTTTGACCTTTCTAGCATTATAATCTTTGAATCTGTGACTTTTCTGGATTTTGTCTTGAGTTACATGTAGTGCCCGTGAATAAGTTGATTCTGTTGTCTTAGTTTGATTGAAGGAAGACTAAATATAATGAATTGGAGTTGCTCATTACTGAAGTGATCATCCATAACCTAAATTATTTGCAGTGAAATGTGAAGTTGCTGCAATGATGATTAGGGATGATAAAGTACCAGTCCTGTCTGCCTTTTTGGATAATGAAATTGTGAGTAATGGTAATATTTTGCTATGAGTGCTAATGCTGGAGACAATACATGTATTTACAACAGTGTGTAAATGAAGACAGCTGTGTAAAATGGCACATCTTGCTTGATTGCTTTTATAAAGACATGTTGTTACAATTTTCTTGATGTCAAATTTCAGTTGTATTATGTTTTTTACACTGGTTCTAGAGTTTGCTACTTTGTCTTAGAACTAAACTCGCATGTGAAGTAACACTTAGTGGGACTTTAAAGGAGCTCTATATGAATTTTTGCTATTATCTTGCCTGGTCAATACTGCTGCCATACTTAGTAGAATTAATCTAGTGAAGAATTAGTGAGTAATTAGTTTGTTTTCGTACAGATTTCTTGGGTTTTCCTAAATTTTGAGCTTTTATTTTTTAAGACTTCATTATTTGAATTAGTTCAACATGCTCTGCTATTCTGTAGGTTTGGCATGTCATCTGATCGTGTTCTTCAAACGATGCGGGATATGCATCTGACTGAGATGCTGAGGCCAATGCCAGGTCGCTTTCACCCGGACATGGCACTTCCAAGTGTTACAGACACTGATCTCTGTCCGTTTCCGAGTTCCTTTATATGTGATGGTGACAGCTTGAGATTTCGGACTTTTGATGGTCTGTGCAACAACTTGAAAGCTCCAATCATTGGGCGTATGATGACACCATTTCGAAGATTGCTGAAACCAAAATACAGTGATGGTTAGACACTGAATCACTCATGTATTAGATATCAAACTAGTGAGAGAATGCCCTATCATTTCCGAATTTACTAATTGATAATATATAATATTACTACTTTATAATGGGATCTTTATATCGTTCTTTGCCGGCTAATGTAATGCACTGACTGTCTTCTCGTTAAATCAATGTTCAGTTTGTTGCGTAACTTGGATGACAGGCTAGGCAGATGATGATGTTAAATGAATATTTTTTTCATGACATTGATGCACAAGCTGCTTCGGATCCAGTCTGCATTTCCGGTGGAATGTTTGTTGGTGTTGCTTCCAATTTTAGTCACAGTTTTGAACATATGCTTGATGGCATTGGCTTCCTAGCTCACATTTCATTAAAGATATTTGTGTGGACCTGGTGGTGTATTGTGGGTATTGTGCCTGCCTATTTGCTGAACCTTTTATTGCTATCAGTTTGGTGAACTACAGAAATCTTCACTCTAGAGTCTAGATACTGAGGCAAACTTATTGTCTACTTTGTGTGAACCTCAACAATGTCAGCTTTTGAACTGAAGGTGTATTTCTCTGGAATGGAATTGCTTTTTAGGAATTGAAGAGATGCGACTTTCAGTGACTGGTGATCTTCTTCCAAGTGCACGCTTCATCAGTTTTAACGCCCTAGCTGATCTGGATAGACCACATCATGACATATCCATGGCTCTGGTATTTTTTGGCCAGTTTGTTGACCATGATATAACGAGAACAGCCATTTCCAAGATACCAATGGCCAGTGGAGGTGAGTGCTTGAGATGAAGCATCAACTGCATAACTCTCTAATTGTAACTCTCTGTGTGGCTTAGGTGTCCATTCAGCCTCCCAAGTGTTGAAGTGTGACTGATAAAGGCCATTCTATAAACATATATGCTGATAAATGAAAATTTATTCTTCTTTCCTCTTACTTTGGTGAAAGTAAACACCTATATTTGCTGAAACTCAGTATTTTTCTAATATGAGATCTTTTTCTATAAACACGACACCAACTAACATGTCCACAGGCCAATAGTTGTATTAGGCCTATATAGCACAGAAAGACATGAAGTAACAATTTCTAGATTTTGATATTTTTGGGAACAAACATAATTTATCTAACAAGTTACACAGCATTTACATTGAATTCAATTGAATCAAAAAAGTAAGGAAGCAGATCAACTAATGTTTAATGGCTAATGCCACATTGGATCTATGGTCTCACTGCTTAAGATTCATGGTTAAAGTTTGAGCTGCTTTCTTTTTTTAAATAGTATTCAGGCAGATCTTTTGTTGATGTAAATTGCCTTACAGAGATGGCTGAAGTGAAGTGTGGAAATGATGGATGCCAGACAGCATCTGAGAAGGGCATGAGGGCATGCTGGCCAATTCCAGTTCCAGACGATGACTCTGACTTTGCTTTCAACCGGTGTCTTAAGTTTGTCAGATCTCTTGAGGTTCCATCTCTTGACTGCCAGCCTGGTATGCATGCAGCATTTCAACACAATAAACTTGAAATTTTTATAAACTATTTTGCCTTATGCATGCCTAAAATCCTTGATCATCGATTTTGGCCACCTGACAACTAATGAACTAAACTTTTTGACAAAAACTGGATCAAGTGATTACTGGATCTACTTGCAGGTAGAGCTTGGAAATGAAAGCTGTACTGGCTCTTTTTGAATACTTGAAACAAACTTTTACTGCCATCTCATTTTTAGTCATGACTGCCTTTCAAGATTGGCTCAAGGCATTGACCTTCATTGTTTTTAATCTTTGATCAGTTGATTATGTTTGCAACTGCAGGTACTCGTGAGCAGCTCAACCAGGTGACACATTGGATTGATGGTTCACAACTGTATGGCAGTTCCAAAAATGATTCTGATTCTCTTCGGGAGTTAACGAATCCAGGTAAGCATCCATTGTGTGTGACTTTACTTTGTTTGCATCCATCACTTCAGAAACTGAAACCTAGGAGACTGTCATAGGCTTGGACTATCGTGGTTAATAATGCCGCAAATGGCTTAAACTCATTTGAAAGCAGTGATTGCTTCACTGGAACCACTGAAAAGTAGAAAGTTTCCTCATTAATTGTTTATGTAACTTCCTCAGTAAATGTATAACTAATCCTCATACTAGAACAGCTATGGCTCAGTCCCGATCCTTTACCTCAATTGCTCCCTCTCTTTGGAATGCTCTGTCTCCATTTACTTGCTGTCAAATTTTAGCTGGTAACCCTTCCTCTTCTGCTTTTATCAAAACCTATTTCTTCTCTTGTGGTCTTGCACACTGGAAGCGCCTCTGAACAGTTCACTTTACTAGAGGTGCTGTATAAATGTTTGAATACAATACAATACAATACAAGACAATACAATTAAATTCTTGGTGATGGCGATGAATGTTGATGATTATGATGATGTGGTTGAACTGGAAGTGTTAGTTGAATGCCTACAGGACGTGGTAGGATGGCAATGGCTGAGCACCCTTTTGGAAATCAGAAACCACTTCTACCTACACAAGCCAATGCATCGCACTGTCAGGAAATGAACAAAACATTTGGATGTTTCAGAGCAGGTTTGGAGTCAACTTAAGTCTGATTGTTTGACGAAACCAGTTCATATATTGCATATCTTGTTTTAATAGTTTGCCTAGAGAACTAGTTTTAGCAACCTGAATTCTTCCATATGGATTAGACTATTTTACTTATTTTCTTGCTGAAACTAAAAACACCAAGAATCTTGAAAGTTTTTGCAACAGAACTTTTGTCTGCATTTGTTTTAAAATCTTAACTGTTATTGTTCATAAGTATTTTGACACAATTATATGAATTTAACATACATAGTCTTGTGAAAGACTATTATTTTGATGCATTATTTGTAATTTAATGTCATTTAACAGCGAAACTATTGCAATTGTGTAAACTGTGTGGCTCTAGGAACATTTACTTATGTTAAATATAAATGATTGATGTTGATTTGCAGCAATAACTTATTGCACACTAACACTGCACTTTAAATTGGAATTTTAGAAAATATATAAATGTGATATTCAAGGCATAGATCACTTCTTGTCATTTTGCTTCTTACGGTAAATGGTTTAAAAAGTTTTGAAATATTCTTGTCAAATCATAAGAACTGCATAATGCATGAAGCATAGTGCATGATGCATAAGGTTTACACTGGCAAATTCTTACTGCAGGAGATTCAAGAGTGAATGAAAACTTGGGACTTGGCCTTTTCCATATACTGTTCATCCGTCATCACAACTGGGTTGAGGAGCAGCTGCACCACATCAACCCCCTGTGGAATGGAGAACGACTTTTCCAGGAGACACGGAAGATTGTTATTGCCTCTCTCCAGCACATCATCTTCAATGAATTTCTTCCACTGGTCGTGGGCCCAGCTAATATCAAGAAATATGAACTTGACCTTTTGGCTAATGGTTATTTCACCGGTTAGTTCGAGTTTCAATTTAAGAATAAGAATAATAACAGCAATAATAGTAGTAACACTCTTTTGTAGACCTCAGTGGGGGACAAGGATCAATAGTCCTAGAAAGTCTTTCTCACACATTTATTCTTTTTAGGTTCCTGGGAGCTCATTAACACTGTAGGACAAAAAATAATAATACTAACAATAGTAATAATAATAAATAATTATTATCATTTTATTATATATTTAAATTGTGTATTGTATAATATAAATTGTGCAACAATTGTGTTGCAATATATATCATAATTTAGTTTAAAGAAAGATTGAAAAATTATGAATTTTCTCGAAATTTTAAGTGTCTGCATGATCATCAAGGTATTAGACATAGTTTATGTAGGCCTCCCCTAATTATGTAATTATGAAAATTATATTGAACACTTTGGGTAATTTGCAATAAATTAAGAGGTTTGCTTGTGAAAATAGGCTACGACCCGTCGGTTGATGCAAGAATTCCAAATGAGTTTGCTGCTGCCGCTTATCGCTTTGGACACACTCTTGTCCAAGAACGTTTCCTGAGAGTCAACAAACAGAATCATGCAGACAACAGCCTTCGGGTATCACAGGTAAAACTAATATTAACTACAGAGCCGCACCACAAACATGGACCATGACTGCTTGAGAGGATTGCTTTTTTCTGAGAGTAGGATTTTATTTGAAGATTTGTGACCCATTGGTTGAATTGTGTGAACAGTTTTGTGTTTGAGTGTGTAATATGTAAAAATTAGTTCCCAGAACAAAATTTCTAAGTATACCTTTCATGAAAAAGCTTTTTTTCAACTAGTATATTCAGTTTAGTGTAAAGTATTTAAATAGCTTGTAGAAGAGTTAATGTAGAAATTATATATTTTGTATGGCAGCTATTCACTGGTTATACTTTCGAGATTTCATGTCAATCAGCTTAAGCGAAAATCATGTCATTTTACTATTGTGATAACATTGAACTATTGTTCTCAAGAGACTCATGCGTTAAAGGTTTGAATGACTGCAAACATCACGAAATCGGCGAACAGACGATGCAAAACCACACCGCACCACCAAGAATGAGTTCAGATTGTTGCTCAAAGTGAAAGAGCAAGAATTTTTTAAACATATATGGCCTCACATTTGCACTGGTATGAGGTTTGCTGGTTGGGGGAAGTTACTGTTACTAGAGCTTCTGTTTTCATTCGTTAAAATAACACATTGTTCCGGTAATGTGTTATTATTTTTGCCATGATGTTATTGAAGTTCCTCAAACGTAACAATATATGGTTGTAGTCTTTGATATTCTGTAATTTCAGACATTTCGACAGCCTTTTCACTTGTACAGTCAACAAAATGGTGGAATGGACTCATTGATTCGAGGCCTTGCTCGAAATCCATCCCAACAGTTTGACTGGTTTTTCACCAAACAGCTCAGTCGAAGTCTCTTCACAGAGTTGCCTCCACATGGCCTTGGACATGACCTGATGTCTCTTAACATTCAAAGAGGCCGAGATCATGGTCTGCCAAGTTAGTCTATCAGGATTATTATATGCATGCATAATCAAATCAACACACCAGTTCAAAGTGACAAATGCCATTTGTTCAGACATGAGTAACTTTCTGTATTAATTCCTGCTTTTATGAATAATTCTGTTCCCCAAGATGGCTAAGCCTTATTCTCATTTTCTTATGCACGACTTTTTTATGCATACCTGGGCTATATGCATGAGACGCCAGTCTCGTGCATACAGCTCCTGATGCACTGATGAATCATGAATGGCCTATGAATTGTCGATAGCCTTAAATTAGTAGAAATTAGTCTAATAACAGCAAGATATCTAATTAGAGTGAACTTCTTTGGTAAAGTTTAGTTGTTATAATAGTGGTTGCCTTACAACCACAGTAACTCAACACTTATTATATATAGTTACTTTGGTTTCTCTATTTAGACATGATGTTGATTACATATATTATAGTTGCAATCTGTTTGCTAAATACTTCTAATTCTATTTCAGTAGAAGACTAAGCTAATTTAGAAGAAAAAATTGGAGTGTATAAATGTAGTATTTATTTCCTGTTAAGTATTGCTGTGAGGAGGTACACTAGTGTCTAGGTCTAGTGTTTAGCATGCTGGACAGTCAGCTGAGGGGCCAGAGGTTCAAAATCCCACAATGGCAAATGTTTCGAGATCTCTGTTCTACCTGTGCTTTCTAGCCAAGTGAGTTATAATGAGTACACTGACTGGACACTGTCTGTGGGAAGATCAGATGGCAAGGAAGAGGACTGGCCACCTGCCCTCACATGCCAAGGCTAAGAAAAATGAAGCTGCTAATACTTTATACCCATGGCTGTTCTCAGGATAGTTTAATAAACTGCTCTTCTGCTTTTCTCCATCTTTGTTATTGTACTATAATATGTATTGCATTAGGTAACAGTTATTTATTTCTTATACTATTTAGTATTTACAAGTTATTATATGTTTTGACAAGTATATTATATTGTTCTTCAGCTTACAATGACATTCGCAAATTCTGCGGTTTGAATCAGGCCAAGTCATTTGATGGATTGGCCAATGAGATTCATGACTCAGACTTCAGATCTGTGCTTAGTAAACTTTACAAGTAGGTCTTTGATTGATTGACTCATTTATTGTCTGATCGATTGGTGCCTGTACTGAATGCCATACAAACTCACATTACAATTCGACACTTTAGAAATGTAAGCATAATCTCTGCATTTCTTTAGCACCAAAAACAGGCGACTAACAAGTGTCGAATGATGGCACCAATGGGATAGGACATCCTGCAGAGTTACTGACCTAATTACCTACAACTGGTTTCAAGATAGCATTACTGACATTTACTTGTACTGTAACTTTGCTTTAAATAAGTCTCTGCTAAGTCAACTGAAAGTTTTGAAATATATTATGTATAATGACCAACGTCCAACAGGTAACATTTAGTAAGGTTAAGTTATAATGTCTTATTCGCTTCTGATATTCTGAACTTCTTACAGTTATTAGTTGTTTTAGTAAATATTATCTTAATTTGCCTAGACATTAGATGAATACTAATGACTTTTTAAGGGAATACTAGTCTTAGTTAAGTACTGTCTTTATGTAAGTGTACAATGGTTATAATGTCCCAGTAGTCTTAGGATTTGCCCCAGTAGTTTTAGGATTTGTCCCAGTAGTTTTGTTGATTTGGCCAAGATAATACTTTACTTTCAATGTTAGTTTCCAATAACATTGAAAGTAATGTAGCAGACTTTGTCCCAGTAGTCCAAATCGGTTAAAATATGCACTGAATGTTATTGATGCTTTGTTGCATGTTTTAGACATGTTGATGACATTGACCTGTTCATTGGTGGAATCTCTGAAGATCCTGCAGATGGTGCTGTTGTTGGACCATCATTTGGATGCATCATCGCAAGATCATTTCAGAATCTACGCAAGGGTGACAGATTGTGGTATGAGAACAAAGAAAATGGATTCAGTGAAGGTAAATCAAATGGCTTCACTGGCTATACTTGTGAACTTTCAACTATCTGAAAGTTGCAAAAGACCATGCACCACATTTCTTCACAGCTTCTACAAGAACCTTTCTCAGGGAGTAAGTCTGTCAGCTGAGGCACAGCTGAAAGACACTTTCAACTGCATTCAAACAACAGAATACCTTTCTTAACCTTCAGTTTGTATTGGTACTTGTACCGATTATGCTTCCATAGTTGTGGTTATGGTCCATGTTGTTTATACTGGTGCCTTCCTCCTTTAAATTAAAAGAAAGGACTGCAGGACATGTTGGGTCAGATGCTGCATTGTCCAAGCAGGTTTGGCCACAGATGACACCCTGCAGGAAACAGTTCCGGATATTGAAAAAATACATGCTTGTCATGGCCAACAGTGCTCGTGATGTTAGATGTCAGAACTGTCTAGAACCACATAACTGGAAGACCAACTCCAGAAGATCAGATTCTTAACATGGATCATGTATACAAAGTGACTAAACACAAAATTATTTTAGCAGTACTGCTTAAGCAAGGGCTTAACATGTCCTTTGTGAAGAGCACGTAAAATGGTGGCCAACTTAGCATGCCAGCTAGTGCATTCTAACCCACCTGGTTTCTTGCACCTAGGCCTTTAAGTGCTTAAACACAAATAGCTCATGATATTTAAGTGTTTTCCATGTTTTCAAATTTAACTTCATTTCAAAATAAACAGTTCATGTTATATTTTTAGGTTATTATGTATTTCTGATATAAATTAATTTTATATTGAAGTTTATTAATCCATTTTTACTTTATGTACATTACTAAACTCTTGTTATTGTTCATTTATACTAAATGTATGAATGCAGATCAACTGAAGGAGATTCGGAAGATAACGCTTGCACGAATTCTGTGCACAAATGCAGACTCAGTCGACCAGATTCATCCTTTCGTCTTCCTGCAACCTGGAAAGGCACCAAGTTACTTCCGGTGGGTTCCTTAATTATGCTTTCTGAATGCTCATTAACTTCAGCAAATGATGAGACTTATCGGTATTCCTTTTTATCCCTGCATCAGCAGTACTACACATATCCATCTGACTACCATATGAAAATGGTCTTTACACGCAGGGTTTAAAGTGGTGTGGGAACTGTGGGAACGGCGTTCCCACTGCTCTCGAAATTTTTGGCTTGCGTTCCCACTGCTCACCATGCAATGGAACCATGATAACACATGCTTTCCAATAAAATTCTTCATTGGAGTTCCCACTGCTCACCCAAACCACTTTAACCACTGTTTACACATGCAGGAGTCTTAATTCCATATTAATCCTCTGTCAATGATCCCGGCTAATAAAGTATATTCTGCTTTGTAATACAAAGCATATTGCTACCTAATAAAGCTAGCCTATTAAACTTATAACATAATGCATGAGCAGATGTTTCCTGATTGGCCAACTTGCTGTGTGTTGCTCAAGCTTTCAGAACTTCTTAACTCATAGACATATACTTACAACCATAACTATCGTAAGCATTTATTTTAAGGACATGCACGTGTAAGAAAACAATCTGTATGCTATTTGCTTGACAAAAACAACTAAGTAAAGTAGTGTAATAAAATATCTGATTATCTGATCATGCATCCTTTTAAGCATCAGCCCAGCATTTGTAAGAGACATAACAGCCAAACAACTGGAAGCCTCCTATTTTGCAAGGCATAAGAACACAGCAAAACATTCTATTTTACATTCGTTTGAATGCTGGTTTGGATGCAGAATTAAAGCTTGATGCATTAGCAATTGGCCAAGAGACCACTTTGACATGTGAATTGCATACAGTTTATCTGCCAGTAGATCAAACTGTCTATGGTGAAAATTTAAACTGATTTTCATGACATTTGTGTCTTCCAGATCATCACTGGATAATGCCTTCAACACTGAAATTGACTGTGACCAAATTCCTGACATCGATCTCAATTTGTGGCGTGACGACAAAAAACAGCGCCAGTCTTAGTTAATCTGCGAAAATTAAACTCCATATAGCCCACTCTTTTAAAAGCTGCTAGTTTTCGAATGGAAGCTTATCTTGATTATTGAATGTTAAACTGTTGTACTGTATATTGTCCAGAATTGTATAGGTCAGTGCTTCCCAAAGTGGTGGTCCGCGGACCAGCACCGGTCCGCGAGCCCTCAGTTGCCGGTCCGCAAAGTCAGTCAGGAAACTGGTCAAATTGTCTCGGAATCAAGAAATGGCTATTATATTTTTAAAAGTCGCAACGAAAACACTTTTAGGCTAGCATTTAAAGGGAAAATAGTCATAAAATTGGCTAAACATGCATTTAAATCAATGTAAATACATTTTTGAGGAATTTTAGGTGATCGTTAACGAAGAAGAGAAATAATTAAAAAATTTTGCACTGGTCCTCCTGCAGAGGGAAAATTTCTGCCGGTCCGTGACACGGAAAAGTTTGGGAAGCACTGGTATAGGTAACTGATTTCATGAGGTACTATAACAGGTGCTATATCAAATGTCATGATACACAAATAGATAACATTAATGTACCGTATGTATGTCGTACTATGTATGTAATATGCACGCATAATTGGAAATTTACAAGGCACATTTCAATGAATGTAGACATCCTACATATTTTTCTCATGAAGTTCGTTTTTCTTGAGAGCTTATTGCATTATTTTACTTCGTCATTTTCTTAAATAATCATAATACATAGCGCTGTTATTACATTATCCATGATTTCTGTTATAGGGTTGTCCATAAAGCATGTCCACAAAAAAGACCTACTTTGGAGCCCTATTTTTGTGTTTCAATATTTATTTTAGCAATAAACCATAGGCTACTACGTAATTATAACAGACTGAAATAAACGCTGTTTCCATGTGGGTTTGATAAATTTGGCATTCGTTTTCTGAACCAATTTCTTTTCTATAAAAATTATGCCTTGCCCACATTTGGAATTATTCTCCTCTCCCTTTGCAGATGTCCAGACTCCAACTGAGTACATGTACTTAAAGCTAGATTTGTCTGTCAACTGAGTGAAGATGGCATTTAAGATATAGGCTACGCTGAAATAGCTATTTAACAAATTTAAATGCACACATCTGCATTTACACATACCCATCTCACATAACTTGCATTTAAATGACCCTCCCTCCCCTCTTTCCAAACATCCTTGATGGACGACCAGTATGGGGACCTAGGTATCACATTCAAATCACCATTTTTAAACATGATTTCATGAAGCAAACTCATTGAAATTTGGTACTTGACTTTTATGCAGTATAGCACTAAATATTGTAATGTTATATCACCATATGTAATTGTTCACGCTTTGCATTTTATTGTTGTTGCGAACATACCGAATAGGCTGAACTGTTCTTTTATTATTTACCTTGTTTATGCTGCATTGTCAATGTGCTAAATAAATAGGCATGGTCTGTTATCATGTGGTTTCAGTAAATATTCAACATCTATCCTGATCCAAACTGTTTGAGAAAATTTATGGATCAGGTTATCATACCTAAACTTGACCAATTTCATTGCAAGTACATACCAATAACGCATGCCTAAAATGTATCAATAAAATTGATTGATAATGGAGGCAAAACTATGTACAGGCATAGACTATTTTTCCACACAAATGTCACATTCAGATACCATTACAGCATATTTGGTATACAAACTACACACTCGTGTTAGTATATAGACCAGTACAGTGGGATACAGTACAGACCAATACATATACTGTACCAAACATGCTCAACTTTCACTTCTCAACTATTTAACAAGCACTTGTAATTTTTACTAAGTGCTTCAGTTTGTAACCCTGGTGGCAGAAATTTAAGCATCACAAGACCAAAAACAATTGTGTAAGGTTGCCTGTGAACTGATCATGGTCATTACATAATATACCAACAATCGTTCAGATTTCGATTTCATCCAATCCAAACAAAGTTTAAAATGTATCAAAAACCACTGGTCAAAGAATCCTAACAAATGTGCAAGTTACTGCACAGATAAGATCACAAGTTTGCGTTGAGGAACCTATACTCTGAACAGTGCTTCCTTATATCTTCGAAATTACATGATGCGGGTGTTCTTCAGCATCTGAAAACTCATCTGCCTCTGACCAAGCTGACACACTTCCAAGCATATTACACAACCTGTCTTACATTACATTATCGTAAGGTTGCCTTGAATTCTTAGACTCGTATTTAAGAAAT
Source organism: Aporrectodea caliginosa (assembly GCA_020284085.1). Classification (NCBI taxonomy): domain Eukaryota; kingdom Metazoa; phylum Annelida; class Clitellata; order Crassiclitellata; family Lumbricidae; genus Aporrectodea; species Aporrectodea caliginosa. The sequence continues at coordinate 76,703 of JACEVL010000786.1, forward strand.
GTCCAGTTTAAGCGTTCATATATGAGGTGGGAATTCTGGCCAAGCTTAAAACTCGGCGTCGTCATCTAGGTCCAAGTAGACGTCGAAGGCTTCTCTGTTGCAGTTGCCTTCAGGTGTGAAAACAAACTTGTGAAACGTACCATCAACGCAGACAGCTAACATGTAAATGCAGACAATTCACTGTACAAATTATACATGCGTAAAATTGTGATGCATAAATACAATTCATATCTAATTAATTTAATGTGCAATATGCACATTTATTTCTGAACACATTTTTCTAAAACATCTAGATCGAGATTTTCAACTTAAAGCAGCACAGCGAAAAAGCAGCAGTGTAAATTATATTGGTGTTTCGTCTAATTGCAAGATGTATCACTGTAAAGGTTTCCAATTCTGTCTTGGGTTCATTTAGCCAAACAATTTATATTCTGCTGTCTCCATGTCACTTTTAACTGACAATGTCTGATAACAATTACATGTAATAACAATAGTGCCTGGATACATGAAACTTTTAAAGGAAACAATCACATTTGCAGGCCATTAAGAAACAGGTTATTTTGATAGGAGAACACTCAAATCATTTGGGCTTCAAGGATGGGCCTTTCAGACTTACTGGTTTTCTCTAGACTGATCTTACATGACATTACATACTGATAACGGTTTGCACCAGGAAACTGCTACAAATGTCAACACTTTAAGTTAGCAATATGAAGGAAATCTTACCAATAACAGAATTTCCTGACCCAAAGGCACATTTGCAGGCACATTCAGCTGAAACTGTAAAATTTGCCAGACCCCACTGAGATTCTACATACTGGCCCAGAAAACCAATCTTTTTAAATCTGTAAAGCAAACAACACAATAAATATTATTCCCTTACAACATTGAATTAGGAAATGCACTAGATTACTATACAGGTTTAACATCTCTACAAACTTGGTTGGATCTATCTGCTAGAAAGTTGTCTAGTTTTTAAACCATGTAGGACATTAGCTGCTAATACATACAATTTTTCTGTCTACTACAAGTACATAGTTTCAAGAAGTCAGTTGCCCAATGTGTAACAAACACACTATTTCATAGTTGTGAAGCAAATCTAGTTCAATTGGTTTCCAACGAAAAATCAAGAGAGCCAGGTTTTCTGGCTATTCTTTTCTTCCTATTCCTGTTTTCTTCTATATAACTCCTACAGCATTTTATTGTATTTGATCATTTACACTTCTCACAGCAAAAGCCTTTCAGAAGCGCTCCCAGTGCGAGGTACTCTGAAAGAAAAGGAAGGTTTTCAGGTGAGAGAAAGAGGTAGAGATGCCACCAGAGAGGATAAGTCCATTCCATAGAGAGGGACCTATGTAGGCAAAGGATCTGGATTACAGCATGCACCTAAGAGAATAACAATGCCAGAACCATATTTACCTTTAGGCTAAAATAGAAGGACTTCATCCCATATTCTGTTTGAATCATTCATCACCGGATAAGTTTTTACTTAGAAAAATAACATATCTATCTTTAAACTTTAAAGAAGAAATCCATTTACTTATTTAAAAAGATGCTCCTTACAAAAAACACTTCTAATTAGAATTTTACTTTCTGTTCTAGCCATGCAAGGCAATTAAATGATAGTGCACCATAAGTTAATCAATATCTGGCTTCGATACTCTAATAAATCACAGGACTTATGCACAGAAGATGAAGATAAGTTTCCAGAGCTAGCCCCAAGAGGCAGCCATGGGTATAAAGTGCTAGCAATTTCATTTTACATAGTCTCAGCATATGAAGGTGGGTGGCCAGCCCACTCCCTCACTGCCTGATCCTCCCAATGACAGTGTACTTACTGCAGCTGAGTTGGCTAGAGTGTGGAACAACTGAAGACAAAGTCTCAAAAGAAATTTCTGCTCTGGCAGAGATTTGAACTACCAACCTCTCGACTGATAGTCCAGCACATTAACCACTAAACAATTGCACACTGCCAAGGATTAAAACATAAATAAGTCTTACGTGGAAGTCCTGTTTAAGCTGGTGTTCTTGATGGCAAATATGTGAATGGTTCCCTTATCACTGGACGCACAGAGGTATGCAGAGTCACGGCTGAAGTTAATGCTGTAAGCAGACATTAGTCTCAACTATGGCCAATTAATACTCAGAGTATCATTCATTCTTCCAAATCTGTCTGACATTAATATGACCAGCACAGTGGCGTAGCAAGGTTTTCGGGGGCCCTTGTGCAGAGCTTTGGTGGTGGGCCCCTTGAACGCCCCCCCATTCGATTTCAAACAAAAACCCTGTGCAAAAAACGCTGTTGCATGCAACATAAAAGGTCAGGTATTCAAATTGGACAAGTCTAAATTCAACGGTAATCTATAAGGAGAGGAATACTAAAAGTTAAAACGGTCGTTTGCGCGCTTTCTCTTGCGCAAAATATCGACCACTTTTGAAGTGCAAGCTTTTTGGCATGTTCATTTTCTATTGACAACATTGCCAGGCCGCTCAGCCGCTCTCCTGACATGGTACTTCGTAGATAGTTTTTGATGAGCTTCAGTTTGAAATGATCTTTCACGTGTTGCAACAGTCACAGGCAATGTCAGCAGCAACATGTAGGCACAGTGCAGAGTGCAGACATCACTGAATGTAGACGAAAGAGCATAATAGACTATGAGTAGGCTAACAGTTGTGCAGTTTCGAAGATGGTTGATCTCGTTGACAACGGGGGAAGGGGGGGAGGCCCGTGGCGCTTTGGATAACATCTGGCAAAGAGACCGAGAGGTACCGAGTTCAAGCCCCCGTTGGGCGGATATGCTTTGTGTTTGCAGGCTGTCTGTTCTGTTAGTAGTTAAGATTTGTGTCTTGTGAATTGCATAATTGTACACTGTAACCGGTTGCGGTTTGTCAACCGGATTGTTGAATAAACGAAAATATATTAACTTCGAACGAAAGCTTAAAATTTTTATAGGTTTTACATGCAAAATAAAAAAAACTGGACTTTTTCGACGATTTTCAATGGAACCCCCCAATCTTAAAACCCCTCCGAAATTTATTTCTGGCTACGCCCATGATTATACAATTGTCGATTTAAATAACGCAAAGTACAACAAACTAATAATTTTTCATACTATAGTGCCGTAGTGGAAAATATCAACAAATGAAAAAAATCCATTATTTAAATTATAAACACGTCGCCGCGACGTAGGACATGACATCAAAACTGCTGGCCAAAGATTTAAGATAAACTTACTAAAAGATTTTTGTTATGGCACACCGGTTGTTTACTAAATCACGCATTTGGGCATTCAGACTTCAGTCTCTGCCAATGCATATAAAACTATTGAGTGTGTATGCTGTACATGTAGATTTAGGCTTGGTTGATTTGATTACATTCTGAAAGGAAAGCCCCTCTGACGGTCTGACCACCGGGGGCCCTTGACCGCCGTGACCGCGGGGGCCCTTGACCGCCGTGGGCCCTTGTGCACTGCACAACCTGCACAACCCATTGCTACGCCACTGGACCAGCAATATTTAATCAGTCAAAAAGTAAAGCACTGAATGCACGTACTCACTAAATCATGTACACAACTACACGATTTATACAGTGCCTCTTCAAGATATCTTCACAAAAGTGCCTTCAATCCAGCCCTGGCAGATATGAGGTCTAAAGCTGAGAGGGAAGGGTGGAGCGAAATCAGTTCAAAACATCAAGAATAATATCATTACTGACAAGGCACAATGGTTGCATGGCGATTGAAAGGGAAAGACTACAGAACATGAAGACCTATACATATGAGCACCTCTGAGTAGACTCCTTGAAAGGGTGCTAAATAAACTTTTGAAATGAATGAATGACAGGATTTTAGCCAGACAGAAAACCAACACCAAAAACACATAAATAAAGAAAACTTTCTTAAAACCAAATAGAAAGCTCAAACAGTATCTCCACTGGAAAACCATTTCTCCACTAACCAAGCAATCATTTAGGTAATCAGTGCACCAAATCCTGTGTGGCATCTCAAAGCCCACATAAAATATCTATATTCTCACTCCCAACACCTTGAACAAAGGTCTGAAGATGACTACTCTACGCATGAGATGCAAAGGTCTATAACTGCCTCAAAGCAAGAAGAGAAAAACTTAACAGGAAATTCCTAAAAAGTACCAGCAAATCATGAAATGAATAAACGTTACAACTTACCAGTAGAGCAAAGCCGTATCTGTTCCCCTGCGCAGTTCGTTAGTCAATTGTCGTGTAACAGTGTCAAAAACACGAATCAGCGTACCCTAACAAAACGTCGTTCAGGTAATTTAAGCATATGGAGAGATTCAGTAACCAAACATAACCTAATTCATCATTCCATCATATTCTTGACTAAGCCAACTCTGTGTTTGCATTGAAACTCAATAACTCTGCTTGGTCAGCTGCATTGGCTTCTTGAAGAATTCAGAATAAGATTTAAACTGGTTTGTCTTACCTATAAAACCCTCACAATGAGCACTCCTGCCTACCTTCAACCACAACTCTCTCCATACATTCTGCCATGCAGTCTATTAGGCATTGGTCTCTTAGTTGAGCCTCAATGTAGCACTGTCACGGGCTCTTGTGCATTCTATGTTGTTGCCCCTAAAGAATGGAACTGACTACCAATGTTTGTCCAAAGTTCGAACTCTTTATGAATTTAAAGTGAAACTGCCATGACAAGTGCCATATTTTTTAATTAATCAGTAAAATTACAATTGCAAATTCAAAAAGAGTCTGAATCCAGTTGACCTGCTCAGTGAAAGCAAAAAGCTACAGTTCAGATTACCACCAGATGTAATCAGATAACCAAAGAGGGTAATGTAAGAATCAACCCAGTCTCTTATGAAGGACTAGTCACAGCAAAAATCCCACTGCCATCCATGTTCTGTATCACAGCATCAAAGACTGAATTAAACTAAATCTGATATAGAAATCAACATTCCCTCTACTTTTTTCAACATTGGCAGAATAAATTCAGTAAAAAGTACACATAACAGAGTAAGACACAGTATCACAGCAAGTAGGAATATTTGTTAGATTTGCTGTAAGATTAAAGATTAAATGATGGTTTCCCCCACCTTTCTAGATGCAGTGGCAATCAGCGTTCCTTGCTCATTGATGGCAAGTGCAGCAATCTCGCTCTGATGAGCTTGGATGGTTAATGGAGCACTAGACTGAGATTTCTCAGTCACAGACATATCCTGTAACAAAATTATTTTATAATGCTATAACTATTTATCAGATTTTTCCACAACTGAGTGTGTCACACTTGATACTTGTGTGTGCGGGCATGTGGGTGTGTGTGTAAGCATGATTTTTGCAAGTATGTATGACATTGTATGTATGTATAAATTTATTTGTATGTCTGTATCCATCAAGATACATTATATAGCATATTTTATTAACTCTCAAAAGTGCTGTACAAAGTACCATTTAACTGATCAAAATAAAGGTGTTTTAAGTGTGTTCAAAATGTATGTTGAGAAAGTGAAGCAGTATGTATAGATTGTATATGCAATCTATACATGTATAACACCATTTAAATCTTGAAACGATGCTGAAACGTGTGTATCTAACACATCTAAACAGTGCATTGAAGGATCAGAAAAATGTCTCTTCAGCTGCATCAGACAGTTAACTTCCCTTCGAGAAAGACCATCCATAAAAAATTGCACAGGAAGAGAAGTATTTTTTAGTGACAGAGTTGTCAACTGTTGAGTCTGTCTTCTTAGCATACTTTAAGAACAGGGTCGCAAATAAATGTAGAAATTAGATAAGTTGTTTATACAGGCAATAGTCCTCTTCTCTAAATGCAGATCGTATTGCCAAACTTTAAAAAATTCTGTATCAATAACCTATTTAACACACAATTAAGCAAATCACATATCTTTTTGACAAACTGTCGTGAACAAGGGGAAGACAATATTCTTTTGACAATACTTCAGTAAAACAAATTAGCAAAGAAGAAATGATAGAAAAGAAAAATGGACAAGAACATTAAAAATGTGCACTTACTACTAATTGAACAGAGCCACATTTGAAACCTGGAAAGGCTAGCAGGTAGTTTTCTGAAGTGGGACAGACCTCACACAGCCCTAAAGTAAATAACAAACACTTAGCATCTGTCAACTTAAAGAAAGGTGCTACTTTAAACCTTTCTTTAATATGTCAAATAAAAAAATTAATGACAGTTTCAATATTCTGTCCAGTAACGATATGCAAACATCTGTTTTTGACAATGTAGGAGAAAAGTAAACATTTTTCCCAAGTCACAACACAAAACATACACAGATTCCATGCTGACACCTTGAACAGTTCAGGTCATTGACGGCATAACAATGATACACACTCATATACTCATTCAAGTTTTTTAATAACAGGCAATTCTGAAATACATACCTTTTGGATTGTCTCTAGTATCAAGGCTGAAGCTCAGCTTGGGATCATTAGGAAAAGTAAACCCATGTACTTGATTCCTAAGTACAACTATTAACCTGTGAAAAAATACATACAAAAAACTTAAGGAAGTGCACACGTTTATAAAGGCTAGTCAGAAATGAGCATCTATAGTAAAGCCATATCTCTAACTATGTAGTCTAGTACAAGAAAATTAACACAAATACTTGGCTGTTTAAAACCTAGAGTTAACAGCTATCAGGGCTGCCACAAGGATAATAAAACAAAAATCCATGACTTTCCATGACTTTTTTCCGTGACTTTTCAGGCTTATTTTAGACAAAAAAGGAAGTACTTTCTAATTGTTTTATCAACATAATATTTATCAAAATTTAAAAACATGATTAGAAATATATCTAATAAATTTTTCAAAGTCTAATTCCATGACTTTCCAGGTTTACCAGGATCTGTGGCAATCCTGCAGCTATGCTGGAGAAATGACATATGCAAAAAAAAAATTACATGGGATGATGCAGATATCAATATTTTTCAAACCTAAACACTGGTCACTTACTCCAGAAGTAAGGCTGAGTAAAAGGGTGGATAAATCTCTATGCATCAAACTTCAGTATTGTTCAAAGCTTTGTAAATGGCAAGGCCATTGTCGAAAGCAAATGCGCTGAAATAAATTTGATATTGAAAATATGAGAAAGTGCAATCTCATGATCAATAGACCACTTCAAGTATCAGTAAATACGAGGTAAAAAAACAATATAAACACAGGATTGCCATTAGTACCTTGATCACTAAGAAACTTTATCTGGGTGAAGCTCTTTGAAAAATAATCACTTTTATTAAATTAAAAGTCAATCAAATTAAATAGTTAGAAAACCCCATATCCTATACTTAACCCATATCACACTTAGCAGACTGTAATAAAAATAAGTAACTATCTGCCAACACTTCAAAAACGTTGTGCACATATAATGAAACACCGTGATACAAAATTACAAGGTAAGCATATGCCAAACATCTTCATTTGTTATATAAAACTACACTTGCATGTCCTTACAGCACTTTCTTTGGGAGCCGTATATCAAAATCCACCTTACAAAGTGGTGTGTTATAACAAAGGCATTTTGTAAAGTTTAACTAAATTAGTCTTAAACCATGTTATATCAGGATCCATGTTACAACAAGGAAAGTTAGAAGAAGGATCCTGCACATATTGAAGTTTAACAGTAAATAGAAGCTACAAATCATCATAAATTGTGCATTTATGATAACTGTAAATTACAGCAAGTTGATCCAATTAATTTCCACCAGCTTGCTAATGCATTTTCAACATCGTTAAGAACTGAAACTTGAAGGCAGATCTGGAATTATACCTGTCTTTGCGCATTCTTATAGAAAGCACTGGCTGAGAAAATCTGAATTCCAAGACGATCTTCTTCTCAACATCAGGCTTTGAATCATCCAGAATCAGAACTAAAACAAGTCATGTCAAAGCACTTTCAGCCAAACACTACAATCAGATCCATATGCATTCATCTTGGGGTGTTATGACAAACATTTCAGCATGATCAATCAAAATCTTACAGCAGCTTCCCTGCTTGCCATGAAGCAGCTAAATGAACAACACACACTTTTAGATAAGTGTGCATACAAAGTACTTTATTGGCAAAATAACGGGTTCAGACAGACAGAAATTTTAATTAAGAATACTTTATGCTCAAGTGCGAATGTGTATGCAAGTAGGTCTCTGAGCATTTCTATAATGCTTGTACCTTTCAAACAGTTCATACCCAAATATATGAATAAAAATAGCAGCACAATGGCCTTAACTCAAATACGAATGTGAATAACATTTACCAGAGTTTTCTGAAAACTTAGGTGTTTTTCCACCTCCAACAATTGCTAGAAGATTCGATCTAAACAGCATCTCAACATGTCGGACACTACCAAGAACATCTGTACCTAAAAGTCATCAAAACTTCAGAATTATTGCAAACAAATAAAAATTCTATTGAAAATTCTTGCATCAAGTTTAAACAGTTTCTGTAGCATACAGTATAAGCAGAATTACTGCATTGTTTCCTACACTAAACATCTAACCCTAATGTCTTAGACACCTAAAATACAAAAAAGATTTTGGGTTGTTCTTATAAGCAGTCTGTCATGATATGAATCGCAATTTATATAGAGGTCCTAATGAAAGTCAATATTTTGGGTGGTGAGTTTTGAAGCACTGAATAACAAAACAGAACTAATAAAGTAACGAATCTTGCATTGAGTCATTAACTAATTATGGGTGCCTCCCCTTGAATCCATAAGAAATGGTAGGTGTAGTAAATTTGGGAGGACTGTTTGCCGCCTTTGGTAAATAACTGAGAGCATACTCGTAATTATACATTACATAGCACCTCTGCAAGAAAACTATGCACACATGCTCCCAACCTGACCAAACATGATCAAACCAAATGGTCTTCAATCCCTGGCAAAACACAGATAAAGAAACTTAAGGCAAGAAGCTCACATTGCAGGTTGCTTGGCAGCCTGTTCTAGAGTGAAGGGCCAATCACAGCAAAGTTACCAGATTGCATTGAGTTAGTATAGAACACAGAGATGACCAGAACACTTTTCACAGCACAGAGATCTACAACCGGGACAATAAGATTCAAAAAACCACAGCACTGCCTCCAAGCTACAGAATAATTAAACTTTGCTCTGGCATAAAAGTGATATAGATAAACAAAACCACAATATCTGTACATCTTCGCTGCGTATTTTCCAGCGTAAACAGTTAACTGGCAGGCTATAGAGTGGCAGTTACTTTTAGAACGAAGACTGTAAGAACCACAACCATGGCCGAGCTCTGCCATTTCTCAAGCTAGGTGTCACACCAATCAGTTGAAGCATTGGTGGCAACATCCTTGTCATCCCTTAAATCATACTATATCGTGAAATGCACCTAAGCTTTGCTAAAATGCAGAACTCTAGGCTCGTGTGGTGGTTCGAAATGGATTTTTTGCAATTCTTGCGGTCAATAATTTTCCAATTTTTAAAATTCCACTACCAATTTATTGACTATTAAATGCAATTCCTGCCACAACTACTGTTATTCTTTCCAATTTTCAAATATTTCTATATTCAGTTTTATCTCATTATAGACACGGCTTAAAAATTAATTGACTCATGAGAGCTAAAAATTTCAAGAATTATGTAACAGTAACTTCTTGGAGTACAAAGCCATCTTAGAATTCCTTAAATATCTTAGTACATGTCTAGCTTTGGTTATTTATACTAAAGAGATTGATAGAAAAGCCACTCTCATGCTAATTCATACCCAGAAACAATTTCTGTGCAAGTGGATCTACATTGTAAATCTTTACACCAGATTCCGTTGCACAAGCAAAGCAACCTAAACAGTACAAACAAACAAAACCACATCATTTCTTCACATTATCTTTATAAACATTTTATTAACAGATCCTGAAATTTGCTTGATGCTTTTTGCATGGTTTAGCATGTTGATTGTATTGTATTGTATTTGAACACTTGTTATAGCGCCCCAACCAGATTTCCCATTCAGAGGCGCCCCCGACTACTACGCTGAATCGGAGTTTCACGCCGAAGCGCATGAAATTGCGAGTGAAGGACTTGCCCAGGGTCCCTGCTTTTGGATCCGAACCCGCAACCCTCCAGCTGCAAGGCACCGAACATACCCCTACACCACCGCCGCCCCAGTTGTATTGTGATGTGTTGTATTGTGTGTTGTATTGTACTCCACGTTTATAATGCGACCGAGCCACCCGCAGTAAAGATCCGAGAAATAATCCTCCGAGCCGGGAAGCGAACCCGGGGCGCCGGCGCGGCGAGCGGGCACCAACCCACTGCCACTCAGGATCCTTGCATGTTGATGACATTGACCTAACTGTGTCTGTGTTGGCCATCATTTTGTGGCATCGTAGCAAGAAAGCTTAAGACTGTACACAAGGGTGACAGATTGCTCAGCACAAAGAAACTGAATTAAGTCAAGGTAGAGCAATAGTTTGAGTGGCACAATTCATGGGTTGTGATTCACCTGAAACTCACAGAAAAAACAGACAGCATACCTTGTAACATCACTAAGAAGCATGTTACCATTTTAAAACTATACACATAATATGGCTATATAATGACCGGCAGATCATCAATCGCTAATTCATTATATCCATATTAATATTATAGTAAGCCTGATTACCTGCTGTCATTCTTTAACAAGATTTAGTTCTGAACCACTTCCATGGGACTTAATGCCTGCCCTATAGAACCTTTCAATACTGCCATGATAATTTTACTTGTTGCATATTACATTTGACTGGGTATCCAGATTCACTCAAATTTAAGTTTAGGTTGGTTGCAGTTGAAAGCACAGAAACAACACGCTTCAGACTGAGACAGAACAGAGCATCATGACCTCCGCACAGCGAATTTCTCTTATGTAAGAAAATATATCACTAACGTTCTTATATGTATTTCAGCAGCATAGCCCTCTTCATAACGTTTCACAAAATCCAAGTTTTGTCATAATGCTTGCTACTGCGTTCAGTATTCATTTATTGCTTTCACACTCAAGGCAAATTCGATGTTTCGAGGTTACAGCATATTATCTCCCAGTCTGAGGCGGCCATACTGTTTATGTGTGATTAGATGCCAATAACTCAGTGGTTAAATTCAGCCGGGTCTTGCCGGGTCTGAGATCCGGCACCTCGGATTTCAGAACCGGCACCTCTGATTTGAGATCCGCCACCTGCATTGTGAGAACCGGCACCTCTGATTTGAGATCCGCCACCTGAATTGTGAGAACCGGCACCTCTGACTTGAGATTAACCTATTCGTCAACCTCACAGTGCGATTCAATAAATATTCACTAGCATCATAGAAAACTACTTGGCCTACGTGTTTACTTTAGCCGCCCACCTCTCTCTCTCTCTCTCTCTCTCTCTCTCTCTCTCTCTCTCTCTCTCTCTCTCTCTCTCTCTCTCTCTCTCTCTCTCTCTCTCTCTCTCTCTCTCTCTCTCTCTCTCTCTCTCTCTCTCTCTCTCTCTCTCCTCTGCTCTGCTCTGATCTGCTCTCCTCTCCTCTCTAGTATAGAGGAGAGAGACAGAGTCTATGGAAACATTAATATTAACATTAAAAAGTATCATTTGCGCGAGAGAGTAAGATACAGAGACAGATACAGAGTAAGAGACAGTCTCTCTCTCTCTCTCTCTCTCTCTCTGTCTCTCTCTCTGTCTCTCTCTCTCTCACTGTCTCTGTCAAAAACAAAAAAGTCTGTCTGTCTGTCTGTCTGGTTCTCGAGTTCAAATAAATGTTTTATATTCCCTTCCCGCGGTTAGCGTGTTTCCCGCTCTGTGTAGGCATACAAGAATGCCACAGTATAAGTTTGTAACGACTCGTTTGCTGAATGCTGAAGACTTAGCTGGAATGGGTGTGGAAATCTGAACTAGGCTAGCAAGTCTTTTGATTAGTAATAGTTATAGCGCATGTAGCAAAATGTCGAAAAGAACGTTTGCATCAGCCATCAGAAGTGGAGCAACGATAGATGAATGATTTCTTTTCACACAAAAGGTCCTACATGAGGTGAGTTTTGTGTTCTACTATTAGGGCATTAGCAATTCGTATACAAGCAGCAATACATGGATATGGACACCAGGACATCATCTACATGTGTGGACACTCATTATAACAAAAGTGTCTTCAGACAGCTGGAATTTAATTTGTTTGTACATGTGTAAGATGTCTTTGTGTAAGACCTATTCTAAATCGTGTTTATATTAAGTGATTACAGGCACATTGTGATTAGATTACACGAATAATATAGTATTGTCTTTGAGAATCAGAGCCACAGAAACGATGCACTGACTTTGTGTATATATAATAATGTTACTGGCCTATCTTTGTTCAAATCAGTTGAACCGTTGCGGAGTCGATCTCTATCTCCGTCTCCGTCGCTCTCTGTCTCTCTCTACCTCTCTCTGTCTCTCTCTGTCTCTATATCAGTCTCTGTCTGTCTGTCTCTGTCTGTCTGTCTGTCTCCCTCCCTCTCTCTGTCTAGCTACGTCTCTGCATGGATATTATAAAGTATAATTTAATCCACTTTAGGCCTGTACAGCAGAGGTGGCTCACAGAACTTTCAAACACTTCCCGGGCCACCGAGGTGAACTGCTGATGCAACACAAAATGTTCTTCCCAGACCCCAGTCCCTGAAAAACAGTTGCAACCAAGCGGTCTAAATCCAGAAAACTATAGCATGGACTAGTCGTAACATTTCCTGAATATTAAGCCTATATTCTGAAAATATCCCGGAAAGTTATATCTGCGCAAATAATTTTGTCTTCACTTCGAACATAGCAGGAATACAAAGATTTCAAAGATGTGAAGGGAGCCGAGGCTTCAGGGAATAAATTTGAAAGACGTATTAGTGCAATTCACACACTGCCTGTTAGAACTGCTGAATGTGAACGTGGATTTAGCAAAATGAACTTAATTTGCACACCTCTAAGGTCATGTATAAGTGTAGAACTTTATATCCTCTCTTCTTTTCATTTCCATTGTTGGGCCCATGACTGGAATCCGCTTTCGTACGTGCAGTCATGTATTGCTATATAAGAGCCTAATCATGATGCAACAGATTTAGGCAAGTGCATGCACCGAAAACATGCAAAGCCACAGAAGCACGCAGGGCAGTAAGGAAATGTTTCTAAGTTCGCATGTTGTGCACGCCATTGACAAAAAGACAGTATTCAAACTCTTGCTTAATTTTCAGCTTTTCACTGGGTTTATATTTGTAATTGTAAATGGATTGATGTACAAAACATCTATGATCTAAGTGTAGTCAGACTGCTTTGGTCAAGTTTTATTTACTGAGCTCTTCAATGTGAAAGTATTCTGCGTATTAATTTTTGGTATTTTTGTTGCCAAGTGTTTTGCATGTTATTGCATTGACATGCTGATCAAAGCCTAGTCCTCTGTAATAATGTTATGTTAAATAATGTAGGCCTATATTTCTTTGAAATTAATGTTTGTGGTTGCAATAATCAATGATGCGCGTGCTTCACGCATTTTGTATTTTATCTGAGTCTTTCTACACTCGAAAAGGCCATATATAATATATATATATATATATATATATATATATATATATATATATATATATATAGGCATTGATATATCCATTAGCCAGGCTACTAACAAACATGCACACATAAATATATCGGTTATAGATTGGCCAGTTAGCATTAGGCTTAAGTTTTAAATTATCTCCCAGTCTGAGGCGGCCATACTGTTTATGTGTGATTAGATGCCAATAACTCAAAATTAAACTTTAACATTGATTTGTATACAGCAATTAGTTCTGACATGGAAACATGTTTGCATACTTCTCCATTTATACTTGCTGAAAATTATCAATAAACATTTTTCATTACTTACTCATCTCATTAACTGTTTTCAAGCAGAATGAAACTATGCACTTCATGCATGATAAAGACGGGTTTCCACACGTAAAATAATTCACGAAACTAAAATCCAACGTTATCAAAGCCTTTAATGGAGTCTAACAATGGACAGATAAATTTTAATTTCATCGTTATCAGTAAAGACTGATCGCCGGAAAATGAAGGTACATTTTCTCGTTTTTGACAGTAGTTCGCTTTATTACAGCTACTAAGCTACTTTTGTATTCCAATCCTTACTACAAGATCAGTAATATTATTTTTCTGTGAAGTGCCTAAAATCGCACGCTAGGGGCTCAGTGTTTGAAGTAAAGCAAAATGTACCCTGATCCTGGTTGAATCGAACATTGTATACGCCTCTGTACTTCATAACGCTGCAGCCGTCCCTTACAACTTCTTTTACAATAATTCCCTACAGAATATCAAAATTTGATTCAGATTATTTGTAAATTCAACAAAAGCTTTCCATTTAACTTTCTTTATCAGCTGAGAACTTGATAGTATTCTATAGCGCTATCATACTTGAAATAGTTCGATAGTAAGTATCGTGCGTAACTCATTAGTTCAGTTTTGCATAATGCTGCAATGTGTTTTTTAAACTCAGAAGTCACTGCATGACTTAGACCTAAGTCAGCGTTAGAAGCTGTGCTGGGTATTAACTTAACCCAAGGTAATTTTTGGGAATGAACTGGAGGGGTGGAAAATTAATGAGGGTTCAACCCTCGTAACCTCCCGACAATTCAATTTGGCGATTGTTCTAAGTTATAATTATAACCAATCTGCTAGCTGTGACTTCAGCTAAAAATTTGTGAAAACTTGGAAAAATTAGAATGATTATGATAAAACTACTTAAATTTTCATCACCTATCGTTGCCCATCCGTGACCATACACGGTCGACCGGCCATCGCATAATCCAGGAAGTGAAGTTAGATATAACGAAACAAACTTAAATTAAGGTGTTTCCTTCCGTTATGCACTGACCCATCTTGAACCTTCTTTGAAAATATATTGCAGAACGGAAGTAGTTAAATTAGTGGCTGTTATTGTTTAACGACACTGTATATCTGAGTGTGTCATAACAAAGATGATTAGCGTCGTCCTCCTCCTTGCTCCAGGCTTGGGAGTTGGGACTGGCACAACCGCAAGTAGTGTAGTGGCGGAGTTACATCGGAAGAAAAAAGAAAGCAACAAATTTATAAGGGCCTAATAAAGGGATGTGGCCAGATAATATGGAACTATAGGACCTATAATTAGCGTGATTATCAACACCACCCTGAAACATCTACACGTTTTGCACCTCCAGACACCCACGTTGTTTAGACTTTAGACCCTAAGTGTGCACTTATCGTGCGACTGCAGTACTGTTGTGGAAGTCCAGATGAGACTTCATCGGTTTCTCATAGCGCTATACATTTGCAAGCACCTTGGGTCGAGGATACAGAGTGCGCATGCGCACCGCTGAACGATATAATCAGCTGCCGTTTTGTATGTATTAAATGCTGATTAATGTCAATTTTCCGACTACTATGACTGCATTTACTGATTACTTCTGGGTACGTAAACAGCACAAGTATACTCATATACTGAATGGTTGCACTTTATTTTTAGGTTATGGAATGCTTAGATCTAGTAGGCGAACTTGCTGTTTTGGGGGAGTGGCAGTGATACTTTACGACCATTGACCGTAGGTATAATGCGATTGAAATGCAAATGAACCAGTTAATGTGATGCATGTAGTACATGGCACATTTGTTAGATAAAAACAGTGTCACTCAAATGTCTGATTCAGCTGTAATTCACCACTGAAGTCTGAGTTTAAATCTCCAATTGTAATCTCTACAGTTCTCCTACAAAGTGTCTTTCAAGACGGTTGCACATTTTGCATATATGACTTTACTGTATATGAACTGTTTCTGTATTTCTAGTGTTGCTTGATTTGTTGTGGACAGAAATCAGTAGATATGGCATTGCTATTAATTAACTGTTTTACATGTTTTGAGTTAATTTTATTGTTGATAGAATTCATGATTAACATATTTGTATAGTCAAGCCATGGCATGTAAACTGTAACTTACCATTCCTTTGGTATATCATTGTTTTGGCAGACCAGGCAGACTTCATATTCACAAATGGAATAAGAAAACAAGTGCAGCTGAAATAGGTATAGTAGAGTAAAGTAAGAGAACAGCCACTATATAAGAATCAGACCCCATTTGTGTGCTTCACTTCCAACCAAACTTGTTTTTAGACATGACTATTTTTAGGGTGAGAAAAACAATGGATTTGATGTTCTTTACCATAATATGAAAAATGGACAAGACTCCAGCCGAGAATTTGCTGAATTTCTACGGGAAAGGTATATATGTGTGCATTGTTCATTTATCTTTGCCCAAGGATCCCATGGTGGTTCATCAGGGACACATGCCCTAGACTTCCATGTTCTAGTGTCAGTGCTGTATGCAAGATTGATATGCAAACCATGTTGGAAGGTTGTATTTTTGGGGAATTGCACTAGTAATTTCTTCACGAGATCTGAACCTTTTGCATGCCAGATATATTTAGCCCTTGTGACCTTGTAAAGAACCTCAAATTTTTAAATCACAGTGACATATCCTTCTGGCTTCGTGGCACAAAGAGACAATCACAAAGAAGATAGTTAAAAGGATGTGTTTGTTACTGTATGGAGGCATCTTTTGAATGCATCACTGATTGATTGCAATCATTTAGAAGAATGTAAACAATGTTATGTACAAATGCTTAACAATTTTCTTATAAACCTTACTTAACTGTGGAAGAGTTGGTCTAGTTTAGGTTTAAAATACTAATTTTCATTCTTGTAGTTGTACAGTAGAAGAGAGCTACGTAAAACTGCAGGTTAAACTTGCCAAGTTTGCTAGCAACTGTGGCACAAAGGGGTTAGTACATATCTTGGATACATAGTATGTGAATTAATAAAGAAAAAAATTCTTTATATTGTACAAGTGTACCTACTGGCATATGATATGGTAAACAATTAGTATCTAGAGTGAAATTATTTTCTGTACTTGTGTTGCAGTCTAGAACTGAGTTAATTCCAAGACAGGATTGTATTTAAATAATTAAAAAATATCTAATATTTCTCTGTTTATAAGGAATCTGTCGTATGTTTCTAGAATAATTTTTTTTATATGCTTGTAAATTTTATCCAAAAGTGATTTAGTTATTTCTCTGTGGTAGTTATTATAGTAAACAAAACATATAGTTTTCTGAACTGGCATAAGTATGTTAAAAAAATTCCTTGTGTTTCATTCACAGGACTTGACATTCAAAAGATTTAGTAAATTTGTGCTTTATTTTGCATTGTTGTTTTTGAGAATGAAGGAAGGATGTTTATAAGATAAGAATGCAAATAGAAACAGCTGCACATTGTCTTGTTTGTTTTGCTTAGGTCATTTGGTCCATACTGGCAAGTTATTAAAGCTTTGGCTGAGAAATTATCTCTTTTGCATCAGCAGCTTCTTACGTCTTGGCAGGAGTTGTTGAAAGATGTTCAGAAGTATAATACTGACCAGCAAAAGAAGCACAGAGAGGTCTTACATTGTTTCTTTTTGTTTTATAGTAATATTTTCAAACCAATTTCAAAGTTCATCAAATTGCTCTTCTTATGCCTTTGTCATCAGCAGCCATATAAAGGTATGATAATCATAACTATACCGGTAATTCCATTCACACGTATGCATATAGCATCTGTGAAATTGAAACTTCTCTGTTTGGACAATACAAAACCTCAGTTGAATGGAATGGGTTTTAAAATGCAGGTAGCTGACATTACCGTACTCAACTCTGGTTCATCTGAATTTATACTTCAGGGTAGTGGCAGATTGTGTGCTCATGATACTGGCCAACAAATGTCTCTGTCAACTTGGCAGTGGCTGGGATGACTTGTGATCAACTCTGGTGAATTCATGCTAGACTAAGTAAAGTTACAAACAACATGGTCATCCATACGATATTGAGACTCAAAATGATTTTTCCTCATTTTTCACAGTGTTTTAAAGCTATGTCATTGATTGTTTCTCTAGGTTAAGGATCATGAGTCGAGCACAATGGAGTCTGTCCAGGGAATACAACAGACATTGGCAGCACTTCATAAGGTTAGATGCAATGAGTTCTATTTATTTGTGATTGATCCATGACTGTGGACATCAAATATTCGTTTAATAGAAATTCAGGTTGACAAAGCCGCAAACTGAAAATTGACATCTACAACATGCTTAAGTGTGCACAGTTGCACATATGCACAGACACATGCATAGATTTCATGCAAAGAACTGAGCAGATGCTGGTTAATGGCAGATTAGGGAGTTCAACTGTTTCATTGCCTGTTCCAGCTTGCTCTTAGAGCTGCTGGTTGTTACTGAAGCAGAGTACATAACGGTTGGGGACTATGAGGTGTAATTTTAATATGAAACATTCTTCTGTAAAAAGTTCTGTGTAATAACCTCCTTAAAATCTTAGATGCATACCATCATCTATGTGATCTCCTTGTGCAATGAAGACAGAATTAAGGTTACCACTACTATTGGTAGTGGTAACCTTAATCATATTACATGATTTCAAAGATCTGTTGTTGTGGTCCAGGGTCTTTGTATTTTTTTGTAATACTATATGAAGCATACAGTACGTACATAAGAACAGTAGAATCTCTGGATTTGGTCTGAGATTGGTTAAATGTGAATGTTCTTGCTTCTTGATACTCTGTTTAATACAATTGTTTCTACATTTAATCTGATTCTTTCAGTCGAAGGAGAAGTACCACGCCTGTTCCCTGGAGTACGAGAAGCTGAAGCGAGAGAATGCATCGCCAAAAGAACTTGAACGAGCAGAAATAAAGTTCAAGAGAGCCAGTAATTATGATCACATTTTTAACAGCTGTCCAGTGTGTCCACCATGTGGTGTGTTTGCAGTGAAAGAATGTTTTTTCAAATGAGTGTCCAATCGTAACTTTGTGTATTCTGGCAGACATTTCACACTGGCGCAGTTGATGGCCAGGCAATAAATTGAATTGTAGAGTTTGATATATAATGGCAAAAATGAAGCTGCACCTTCTGTTTTATGAACTCATACAATGTTCCCTCTAATTTCCTGGAGTCTGTGTGCGCATAAACTTTCTTTTGTGCAACAGTTTTACAAGGAGGGTAAAATTTTGTGCACATTGCGGAGTTGGCAGATAATCAAAGTTACTGTGTCTTCAACTCACTATGATACGTTGCCTAAAATTTTAGCAATTTTGTTTAAATTACAAAGGAGTATGAGTTAAGGAATATTACAAGTTTTACATGTAAAAATAGGTTTATTATAGTAAAACATATATATATATATTTTCGTTTATTGAAAAACAAGTTGTCATACTGCAACGAGGTACAGGCATTGAGAATTTAAGAAATTTAGAGTTTTGATTTCGTTGTTTTAGAGATATATTGTAATGTGACCTAACTTTTACAAAGTTTTTGGTGTGTGCGCTCCATGTGTTCTTGTGTGCACTGGTCTCACGACCAGTGCGCATGCGCACAGCTTAGAGGGAACACTGAACTCGTACTTGCTGATTTTTGCTGATCTTTTTGTTTGAAGATATTTCTCTGGTTTTACTTGATAACAGATGACGAATATCGATCATTTGTTGAAAAATACGCCGCCGTCCGCACCGAATTTGAAGCGAAGATGACAGATGCTTGTAAAGTATGTAAAATGAGACTGTTATTACATGACTGTCGTAACATCTCTGGAAACCCCTTTGACATGACACAGCGCTTGTGAATAAGCTGGTGCCCTGCACTTGGCTTAAGAGTAGCACTTAAGAAATTTGGAGATTACGAGTATGATGAACATGCTGGTAGAGCCAGGTAGACGTCCTGTTAACCATGTAGCTAAATTAACTCGGAGATTAAGGTAGTTTCCTTTTATAGCCTCAAAAAATTATTTTGCATGTTTTCTAATATGTATGGTTAACAGATGTGTAAATTTTAAAGCACGGTTTCATCAACACATAGGCTGTTATTCATAAAATTGAAGTTTAATGGTAATGCTGCATTTTTCAGGGTTTTGATTGCTTTATCAGTTAACCTAAAATTGTCATTCAGTGCAGTTTGTTGCAAAAGCAAAGGACAAGACTCTAAATAAATGTGAAAATATGGCTACTTGTTCCACAGTCGTCTATGTTGACTACGTGCGGAGGATCCAGAAATCATTACCAACTTTCGACTAATCTCAAACCTTACATATGAGAGTAAAGAGTGACTATGTCACAGTTTTGTTTAAATAATAACACTTACCAGTATGATTGAAATTTTAAAGGTCTGTTTCAGAGGTTTCAAGAACTGGAAGAAACACATTTAAAACAGATGCGAGATTTTGTGGACAGCTATGCCAGGGCTTGGGAGAAACATTATGACCAACTAGGGGAGGTTGGTTTCATAGAGTTTTCTAGGCTCCCACTAATTGTTATAATTGAGTTATTTTCATGTTGTTCGTATGCATGCAGATATATATCGAGACATAGGAATAGTGCCTCTATTAGACTTGTCTTTGTAGATATACAGTGCAGACCCATTTAGGCTTAGTAATTAAATTGAGAGCCAAAGTCACCACGACTGTTTGACTTTGTTAACGGGCTGCAAGGACCATGCGGAAATACAGTAGTACGTGTTTTATGTAAGTACAAGACGTTGGCAGTTTGATATGAGGCATGGCACTGTAACGTGCTGTCAGATGATTCTGTTCAATTACTTTGAAAGTCCATATTGCTGTCTGGCTATGGGCAATAATGACTGCAATTTATTACAAGACAATTCATGTTTTTGGCCACATTAGTATCTAGTGTTTCCAGACGTTATTTAAAAGCATGAAAGTACCAGGATTGAACTACCAAGTGTGGGCACTGGAGACCATGTTGTTACTGCTAATTAAGTGAATTTGCACTTAACTGGTTCATGTGTAAATGGATCTCAACTTTATCATTATCTTTGAAAACTAAAGATAGTCTTGTCATTGATAATTTGATATCCTGACTGTATGCATCGTAAGAGTTTTTTGATCATCTTGAAGTGAACTTGTTTATAAACTGATGCCATACAGTAATTTATTTTGTGTGCTGTAGATTTTATATTCACTGAAAAAAGAACTGTTTTGCTTTATGGTGTTTTCCGATTTCTTTTGTGCAGGCACAACAGGAATTTCAGAAAAGCAGCACTGAATTATCTGTTGACAAGTTAATTGACACGTTGATCCAATCGAAAACCACAGGAACTGAGAAACCAGGTAAGGTGCTGGCGTGCTGCCATTAATTTTCAATAAATAACGGCATGTGAAGTGCAATGTTGTGTAGTAAACATTTGCTGTTTGTTTTGATGGCATTTGTGCTTGTTGCATCCATAATAACTAGATTAGACACCTGGCATTTACAACAGAATGTTCTTATATTCTGTTGTGCTTTAAGTGAACGAACTGCTGCTCTTTAAAAATGATATTCAGACATTTATTTTCATATTAGATCAGTTGAAATAACGGTTAGGATTTCTAGATTAGCAGAGGTCAAGTAATAGATGTATGGCTATATAGTTTGCTAATTTTGACGTTCATGAAGAAGCTTGTAGGACTTGGTCTAGCCTGCCATTTACGCCATTTATGTTTTTTGGCATTGTTTTGAATTGGCAATTGTTACAGGTGGTTCTATTCAGTCATGCATTTTGTGATGTGTTTGAAGTTGTTTTGTATTGTCATCTGACCATGCTATGCTGCAGTTTGGACATATGCTTCCCAGGCATAGTATCTAGTTTGCTTTGGGATTTTGACTTGTTTTCGCTCGAATTTTTAACTCTCCTGTTTGCTAATTTCAAGCGCTTCTTATCTGGAATGTTACTGCAGGTATTTGTTTCTGTTTTTGGCTTTCTGTTTCCTTTAAACAGGTCATATGTCTATAATTTTCTGAGTGTTGTTTGTGTCTTAATTCTTGTGGATGAATTTGAGCAATTTTGCTTTTTTGTGTTCTTGGTCTACTGATTCTTTCTGGTAATTTTGTCTTGTTATATGAGCTTTTTGGTTTATATCTCAATATTTTCAGTTTGTAAGATGTAAAATTTTCATTTGCTTGCCAAAAGTGATGGGTAAGTTAAAGAAATTAAACATTTTACATGTTATCACAAGCTGAAATAGTCCTCAGCGATGTTGTACTTGAGTGGGGGAATATATCTGAATAATACTTTCTTTGAAATTACTCATTTCGGACTGAAAGCATGCAAAATTAAATTATGTTTACTAGTACTTACTGAGTGGTTTCCTGCATACGATTATGAGGTTCTTCTGAGTTTACATTGGCTAGTTTGATGTGATGATGAATGTGCTAATTTCTGCTTTGTACACCTTGTGCTTTTCATTGTCTACAGAATGAATTTTCTGAGGTTGAAAGCTGCTCTGTATTGCACTATGCTTAGAAGCTTGATCACAGATTATTACTGCATCATTATCTTAATTGAGCATTTATGTAATAATCACTTTCTGAAGAGAGATTCTTTCCTCAGAAGTACTCAACTTATTTGCTCAGTATCGTTATTGAAGTGACTAATTTTTTACTAACAGGGCATGTAATGGAATAAAAGGTTCCCTGAAGTCAGTTTTGTTAGACGAAGACTCGGTTATAGATGGGCACAGTGAATAAATCTGAATCGGATGGATGATGAGCTAATGATGTATGCAGTGAAATTGATTTGATGCATATTAAATTACCATTTCTTTGTTACACTATTTCTTCTATGCACACTAGTTTAGTAGTGTGTGGTGAGCATAAGGCCTGTTAACCCAGAGGTCAGGGTTCAAATCCTTGCCAGGACAGAAAAATGGTTAAAGATGTCTGTCCAACCGATATCTGGAGTGACAGACTGCTATAGACTGACATGAACTCTCGACTGGAAGAGCATGCAATGAGTTTGAGAAGCTCATGTGCAGAGGATAAGATTTGAAGTCATTTAGACTAAATAATTGACTGCATCTCAAGATTAGCGAAAAGAGCTGATCTTCTCCTTCTTCTCCACTGCTTGTCTGTTGCTTTGAAACAAACTACAATTGTTTTACTTGTGGTTTTACATCTCTGCTAATTTAAGTACACGAATTTCCATAAATTCTGTATTATGGATGTTTCAAATCATATACCCTTTAACGCACCCCGGATAATGCGCTGTTCCGCTTAACACGCTGTGGTGTTATGTCCCCCAAAGCTATTAACTTAAGACGCCATATCAGTTAATGCGCTGTACAGTCAGCTGGACGGTCGGACTTGTGGTTGGCTGGACGGACGGATGAATGGTCTGACAATCGTCTGGATGGTCTGACAGATGGACGGGCAGATTGATGACTTTCCATATTACACGCAGTCCAGTTTATTCGCTGTCAGGCAGCTTGTCCCCAATGACAGCGAGTTAACGGGTCTGCTCTGTAACTGTTATGTTTACTTAAATTCTTGTAAGTATGCATGTAATTTTGTAAGCATTTAGAGTATGCATGTTTACTAAAAATGAGTATATGTTAAATTCATTGACTGTATAATCCTACAAATGATGGATATTGTTTTTCTATATACAATTATATAGTTATAATTGAATTATGGTATTTATTTATTTATTTATATTCTTGTAATGTTTTCATGTAATATAATGTAATGATAGAAGAACTATCCAAGGTTTCTACACAGGTTTTCTTACCCCATTTCTTGGTGGTTTAGGTACAAGTCCAATACTTGTGCTTGCAAAAGTGTTGTTGCTGTGTTGTAATTGAGTAAATGTGGAAACACAGATCTAGGTTATGCTCTGCATTCACTTCCACTTTTTGTAGGCCCAATTGAATTTGAAGATGCTGATCTTTCTACGCTACCTCAACCTGCATCAACACCTGATGCAGAAAGAAAAGACTTTGTTGGCCAGGATCGAAATAAAAAGGAGGGTGGAGGTAATTAATTAGTTTGAGATTGATTACTCTGAGTAATCTACAGGTGGTTTAGGTACAAGAACCTCTGTAGTGCCATGTTGTAATAATGCTCAAGGCATCAGTCAATGGTTGCTACGTAGCAAATTCGTTGTACATGCCAAATTTCAAGGTGAGTCCAGTCAAAACTGAAGAAGGGAGTCAGCAGTCGTGTATGATAAATTCATTGTTATCATCATCGTCCGCGTTGTCGTTGCAGGTATTTGTGAAAATGCCTTGCACATCAAGTTTAATTTGCTTAATGAATGTGTGTTGTGGCATTGTCATGTTGTTGTAGAGCGAGCTTTATTGTTGCTTTTGCTATGTTCACATTTGCACTGTGGCTGAAAAGAACCACGGTTGAAACTGTTGGCTGTGCTACTGACCACTTAATCTAATGGAGCTGCATAATCAACATTTCGTTACTTTACCTTACCTTGCTTTCATTTGCATGTTAACCACAAATTGTTTGGTTTTCTAGTTCAGCGTTTTCCGATGTTGCTAGATACAGCAAATCATGTTTCAGGTAAAATTATACTTACAGGCTTAGTATTTTATTTTATTATATTTACACCATATGCAGTAGACTATGATAATTTTTAAATACAAAAATCCAATTCTGTTGATAGGCATAGTTAGTGAATGTTTAGTTATGTGCTAATGTACTTTGCCAAACTCTTAGTTTGCTGCCTAATGAGTTTGACTTTTGTTGTAATGCTGTGGTGTTCACTGAAACTCAAAGTGGCACATGAAAAATGCAATGTTGTATTAGCATTAATATTTAGTTTAGTTTGCTTGCCATTTGGTTCTCTTTCAATGTAGTTTTAATGTCTGTTTGATTTGCTTTACATTCAGGTCTACCTCCATTTAGTTCATTATTGGCACTGGTTTTTAGCCCGTTAGTTTCTTTTCCTCTTCACACGAACATACATAGCTATTAAGTTTGTTTTTATGTAGATTTCTTGCAAGGAAAACGAAAGAAGAAGAAAAAATTACGAAAAGACTCCAAAGATACAATGTAAGAATCTTTTTGTATAATATTGTATTTGAAAGGTAAATGTGGCTTGGCACTTTCTTGATATATAATGTTATATATTTATATGTGTTTGTTAAACTACAGCAGTGATTGGTACATATATGACTTCATATAATATGTAAAAAATAAAAGTAGAGGTAGCACAGTTACCCTCTGAGAAGTGTGTGCTGAGTGGTTTTGAATAATCTATCAGCTGAAGTGCAAATAGAACAGCAGCAATCCATCAAATAGGACACCTTTTTAAATTTCCAAACTTGTGTTTAGAGTACGTTAGGCTGAGTTGGGCTAAAAGGTATGAAGTATTCTAGGGAATGGTCATCACAGAAGTATGAATTAGGTTCAATATTGCATGCCAAAGTGATCTTCTCTGTGCAAGCTGCCACCCATTACTGCTTGGTTCTGGGGTTTCACCTAAAGTATTCATTTACTGTGAATTTAGCTTTTTAGATTGGGTGTTGAGCACTACAGTTAAGATCATAATGAAAATGCTTTGTACCATTTGTTACTAAATTAAATAAGTAACAGCTATTTGTTCTGTGGTTTGGTTTTAATTACAGTGAAGCAGAAGCTTTAGACAAAGTAAGTAGAACTTTACTTAAATGTTGTGTATTCTAAAGCATTTGTTGTATCTAAGACTTTGTTCGTCCTCTTTACTTTGACACTGTCCTTCATCAAGGCACAGAGGTTCTATGCTGATGGCATAGAGTGCTATGTACATCTTCAGCTAAATGAAATCAATAAGTAAGCTAAGTTAGGCAGCATTGCAAGAAATCAAAGCCGTTCTGTGTCTAGACTAAGCTGCTTCATTCCTACTATAGCCTTGACTCTCTCCAATTCATTCTGTTGCCGTTCTCTGAAGGTATGTTACTAGATACTTGACCTGTTTGACTTTGAGGTGCTGCACTTTTCCGTGGTGAATTGTAGAATATACTTGCGAGTTCGTTCTAGCACACGACATTGAGTATCATCCTGTTCAATCTCATTGTTTGTTGAAGTAATTAAATGACTAAACCCACATAGATGCATTTGGGATGTATCCAAAATCTAAGTGTTGCACTTTTGGAACACTTCTGGTGTTGGCAAAATGCCAAATGGGAGATGAAGATACGATATCTTCCAAACTGTGTGGTGAAGGTGCAAAGTCTATTTCAAACTGCTTGATTATTTATGTTAATTGAATCTTAATATTAATTATTTCTTTGCACTTTACCTTAGAATTCTCTTCAGCTTGATGAGGAAGGGTACCAGATTAGGCCGAGCAATCCAATGGGCAGTATCCTTTTCACGTGCTGCATTAGGACAGACAACAGATTTTGTAAAATATGGAGGCGAAACACGTTATCAACATAGTTACTGACATTACTTAATATTTGTTAAAAATGTGTCTGTTTTTGTGGCTGGTTTACGGTACGTGGTTGGTGGCTGATGAACACTGGCTATGAACTGTGGATTTACTACTGTCTGTTGTTTTGCTGATGGTTTCTGGTGTCTGATTATGAACTCAATACTACAAGTGAATATCAAATCTGCTTCTGCTGTGATTATGTCCTCTAAATGCTCATGCAAAATTTGAGCATAACATGTTGTGACAATTTCTACAAGATAAGTGCAAGATAACATTAGCAACAAATGGACACTGCTGCTACTATGCTACTATATTAATGATATTTCTATCTGTTTGTGACTTGTTTATGGGTTGCTTCCTTTGGAAATGTTAAATGCTGGAACGGCTTGTCACTTTTGTGGCACCGGTTGTGATGTTCTCTTTCACATGTAGGTTAATTATAATTTCTGTGTTTCGTGCATCATTTCTTTAAGAGTTTTACCAGATGATCGTGACAGCTGGTATTCAAGCTCAGAGAGCGAATCAGGTTGGTAGTAACATCAGTCATGCAATCTAGATTTTGTTATAATAGTTTTCTTGTATCTATCTGCCCAATGACACATGATGGCAACAGACAACCCATGTGGCTGTGGACATGTACAGTATTGAATGGCTGCAGGCAGTTCCCAGTAAATGATGTAATGTGTTCCATTTTACATTCTGTTTTACGTATGATATTATTTTATAGATATATTTATTACTTTCATAGAATTATTATTATTTCTTCATTCATGTAGCTCTTTTGAAAGGCTACATTTTTCACAACTTCCGAACTACCATAAGCTGAACTTGATGCACTGAAGTTATATCTGTTCTTGCAGCTTTGATATGGATTCATTTTGTGTAACTTTCAGACCAGGAGGAGAAGAGGAAAGGATTCAAAGTTGAGATCAAACCATTTAGCCCAAATGACAATTTGGCGTCTGCGAACAATGTTGATGACATAAGAACGCTTGTCATGAATCTCCACATTTCACCAACTGGCAGTGTACGGTTTGTCCAAATTAAGTCATTTGATTTATTAGCAAAGTTCTTTGTCCCATTGCTGTCTAGGATAAAGTCAGTCTGTTGTTTGGTGATGTTGGAAATTCATTCTGCCAGCGAACGGTTTGGATGTCAGAAATAATAGAGCTTTTATTCTGTCATAAATTAGTAGGCGTTTGACATGTCTGTCTCAAGCGTTCATAAATAGTTATGTCTATGTCAGTTAATGAGAAGTCCTAGCTAGATTAACGTTTAGTGAATTAAATGTGCAAATTTAAATGAACTAGTTTATCATGCCAGGTACTCGACAGATAGCAGCAGTTTTATGGTTAACAGGTGATGGATGTAGAATTTTAAGTGGACAGAAGATTGGAAATCTTTACTGTTGGAGTTGGGTTTGGGTTGTAATTTGCCAAGTATTTTTGGTTTGCAGAGGGCTACTCCTGTTAACGATGGCACTTTAAGAGGCTCATCATCAGTGACGTAAGAGAGCTAATTTTCTCATGTATCAGAGCGTTTACATTTACTTGTAAATCCTAAGTTTTAAGAGTTTGTTAATTTTGTTTGTTTTTGTGGTTTTCCCTCTGTCAGCTACTAAGATCACCTTTGTGTCTGTATCTGCAAAGATGCGACTTTTAGGGTAGAATATTTACAGTCAGATATTTTACTGGATCTACAATTGTAAGTAGTTTAAAAAAGGAATACTAAACTATTGTTTGGGACCTTAGTATTTTATCATTTTTGCTATTCAGAAATGTTTCAAAAGCAAGCCAAGATGTTTTTGATTCGGACATCTTTAATGATTCCTTGTCCAATCCAGTGCGAAACACAGGAGTCAGTTCAAGGTACCATTCTCCTGCCCTTGACAACACAAGTACCACAAACAGTCATACCAGTACCACACCTGGTAAGTAGTGCAGAACTTTGTTGTAGTAGAATGAGTGAGTGAATGATAATTGTATTCTGAACATCTGCAGATTTTACGAATAGATGGAGCAGTGCTCAACTTGCACTATGTGTTGAATCAGACTTTGTTATCGTTGGATTTATAAAAGGAACTTTCAGAGTTCATGTAAGTCTTTGTTTTTGCAAGAAGTCAAGAATTAATTTGTCTGTGCTCAGGTGTGAAGCTTCGAGTCCTTATGTTTTCAGAAGGACTCATAAACTTTATGTACATCAAACAGACGTCACTCTATCCACAAGTGACCTCAACTTTAAGAGATGTGACCTTCTTAAATTTAGAATTCTGCACACTGCATAATTTCATTTCAGTAGGTCAAATTAAGAGCCATGAAGGACTGTTTTTGATCTAATTTTAAGCATGGCCTAGTGGACTGATGAACCTGCAAACAAGATGTCTTGTTAGTTAGTTTTCTAGATACCATAGAGCACCTTACAGAAGTGTTGCCTACTCTAGCAGGCAGTGATATTTCGTGCATTCAGTAAGACCTGGATAACATTTGAAGGTGAGAGCATGATGATTTGTTCCAGGTCGTGAAGACTTGTCTCTGAGCAGTCCAGATGACTTTGTTCTCGCCAGGCGACTTATGAGCACACCAACTGGTACCAATGTCTTGCCAACAATGAGTCATGGCCACATGTCTCGCAACAGTGTACCCTTGTCGGTAAGTGTTTAGCTATGACCTTTGTTGACTGCAGTGGTTAAATTGTTCTTCCAGAGGTAGTTGATCTCCGAATTTTTGAATATTAAAACCTAAGCCTATCTTCCGATTCTATGACCGATACTCCTATATGCTATTTGGATAAAACATTAAATGTGTGAAGTATGATGCTTTTAGTTAGTCAGTTATCCAAAGATTTAATATCGTGCCTTTTAGCACCTTGAAAATGTGCTAGCCTAAATGATTTTAAATGAACAGAAAGTAAGTCAGCTGGCAAATTGAAATAGTCAATTATTGTAACCAACAACTCATTTACTAGTTTTTATCTATTTCTTTTATCTGGTTTGTCAGAGCTCTGAACAATGGGGACACCATTAATGAGCTATCAGTCTGAGTCTTTACAAGCGGACCTCTCTTTTGAGGTTGTGGATGTCATAGTTTGGGTAGCGGATTTCGAATTAGGGGTGCCAGGTCCTGGTCGACTGGTTGACTGACTTCTCAAATCCTTGACCGCTGAAGAGTCATTTTGTGTCTTAACATTGGCTGCAAAATATCTGAACTCTGTTTTGTGGTCAGCTTTTATCCAAATGCTCATTTATTAGTTTGAATACATAAATATTTACACTAATACAAACCTTTAATATGGTTTATGTGACATCAGGTTTTCAGATGTTTAATTTTAGGTACCGGTATATGTGTCTGTGGTATACAGTTACATGTTCAGACCACGTGTCAGTGTTTGACAGATAACTGCTCAGATATTTAGTTTAATAAATTTGGTAATGTTCATCTGTTACTCTGTTACTGATATTTAGTTTAATAAATTTGGTAATGTTCATCTGTTACTGTGATATTTTAGACGCTGGTTCGTTCATCTGGAAGACAGCAGACGGGCGACTCATTTCGAATAAACGATCGCGCTGATAGCATGCAGAGTCTGAACAATATGCCTTTCAGTTCGTCGTCTATGTCGTTTGGGTCGTCTCGTGGGCCGAGCCCTCTGTCACTTGCCATGTCAGATGCCATACCACTTGCTGTTGCCTTCTCAGAGTCTGTCAATGCCTTCTTCAAAGGCGATGAAGAGTCGAAGTAAGATGTAGGAATGGGAGGATGTAGCTATAGGAAAAAGACAAATTTGCTTATGACAAGAATGTAGTTTGCTTCCTTCACTTTGGTTATCTTTTTCTCAACCACTGTGGTCTTTTAACTGGATGTCATCATAAGTCCGAATATCCAGACACGTCTCAGGTCCTGAATTAATAGCAATGATGTAGGACATGTACATTTAATATATTAGGATTTTGGTTGCCCCTTCAGATTGTGGGTAACTTAAGAGACCACAGTATCTGGGCCTTGTTTTCCATTCTTGCATAGTCTCACCATACTGTTTTTGATATTTTGTAGGTGCAAAGTAAAGTTGACTGGAGATATGGTAATGTCTTTTCCTGCTGGAATTATCAGCTTCCTTCTGGACAATCCGTCAGTGGCCGTGCTTTCATGCCGAATCAAAAACACTACTAAGCTTGAACAGATTTTAGTCAATAAACAACTTCTATCAGAGTAAGTGGATTAACTTAGCTGCAGTTCAGTACATCATTCACTGCATTTGTCACTTTCAGAGTTGAAGTCACTTGTCCCTCCAACCAGAGATGGGTAACTAATCGATTAGTTTCTAATCAATTAGCTAGTTCGGATTGATTAGCTGTTACCTAATCCTAATTTTAATTCTATTTGATTAGCAAATTTTGGCTAATTACTAATCAGTTACATTTTTTGAAATTATGTTTAGAACGAGTTAACAACTGTTGTGTCAAATTACTTCATTTAGTCAATGCATCCAATTTCTGAAGTGGTAAATGAAGGTTTTTTAAATCTAATGAGAGTTGCAGCTCCACAATATTGTATGCAAACAAGGAAAACCATGCAAGCTTAAGAGACTACAGTAACTTGCTGCTGTAACTTGGTGTGCTTTGATTAAAATTTGACAAATTCATGAAGCAAGTATATGTATGAATTATCAAAATCTAATTCTAATTGCTATTTGATTATCTGCTGCTAATTCTAATTCTAATTGATTAGCTACAATATTTTGCTAATTCTAATTTTAATCGATTAGCAATAAATTTGACTAATCGTGCCCATCTCTGCCTTCAACATGTTTTTCTTGATGTGCTGTCTTGTTTTCAGTGCCATCATTTTTGTTATTGTAATTATAATCTGACATTTATACAGCGGCACTACAAGAATAAACTCATCAGTGGTGCTCCCGACCCGAACCAGGGAAATCACTCGAATATTACAGACTTCGGCGTGTGTGATGGCAGTGGCTGTAATTCAATTCAATTTAGTTTGTTGATCCCAGAATCATGATAAAGTAATTAAACAGTAACATTATATGCAAATAGACTAAAACAACAGACTGAAGCTTTGAAATAACTAGTTTATTTTGCTGTCAACTCTAAATAGACAGAACTGGCAGTCTTTGTACATGTATGCAACAACCAAACAGTCTACTTAATGAAAGAATTGCTTTCCAAGTTTACTTTTTTACCTTTTTGTCTGAGTCAGTGCTTTAACTACCAATAAATGGTTTCTGTTTTGTTAATACAGATATTTATATTTGATGCTGTTCAGTTGTTTTAAAGTTATTTCTTATTAATCTGTTGTTGTCATCAGTTTAAAACAACTGGTCAATTTCTCTTTGCCATGAAGGGTGACCTCACAGTGTACATCAGATTGTCGTGTGTATGCATTCGACATGTTAGCATTGGCACAGCATCTGAGGCAACAGGCAGAGCTTAATAAATCTGCATCATACTTCAACATTGACATCCTCAAATATCAGGTCAGACATAATAATCACTATTGCAGGTATGTCTTATATGAGTGCTTAGCAAAACAAAGTCCTATACAGGTTGAAGAACATTAGTGAGGATGCTGTAAAATAGGCTGAAAATCTAGCAGCTTTGTCCACTACCTTTGAGCAGGTGCAATCTTGGATGGCAGCCAATGAACTCCTTGACACCATGTGTATTAAATTAATGCCAATACATATATACCAGTACATAAATACCATTTCATACTTACATACATACATTTGATAGGACTGTTAAATGAGAATCTCATTTACATTGTACTCCATCAAAAATTTCTCTGTTATGCCTCTATTTATATGTATTATGATGTGTTGATTTATTTATGTATTGATTAATTATTATTGGTATAGATTTCTTGTAATAATTGTTATTAAAGTGTTTCAGTGTCTTCACTGTTTATTATTTCTTATGTTAGGAATTATTTATTTACCTTGATCTTGTTTACAAATATCTGCAAGTACATAAATAAACTCAGGTAGGATTTGTA
Source organism: Aporrectodea caliginosa (assembly GCA_020284085.1). NCBI lineage: Eukaryota > Metazoa > Annelida > Clitellata > Crassiclitellata > Lumbricidae > Aporrectodea > Aporrectodea caliginosa. The sequence continues at coordinate 108,988 of JACEVL010000786.1, forward strand.
TGGAAACTTAAGTCTAATTAATGTGTCTAAAAACTTAAGAAACTTAAGTCTAATTAAGTCAAACTAATTGTGTGTCCATAGTATAACCAGTCAAATATCTGTTCTTTTACTTATTGTTTTTTGCTGGTGTGTGATGGATTTCTTAGGTAAGACCATCTCCTGGTTTCCAAAGTGCTCCCCTCCGTCTTGTCTCCTACTGGAAATGCGAGCCATCAAAGACCGACTTCCGACTTGACTACTTCTACAATGCTGCTGCTCTTAGTTCTCCAATGCCACTCTCCAACATCTCAATTCATGTACCAATCAACGGAGATGTTACAAAAATGCAGTGCATTCCTCCTGGAACATGGTACAAACCCTATTCTACTTCTTTCTTCTGTTGCTATCTTACATAACTTGTATCTTAATGTTTCAAAAGAAATATAAATTTGTATCTTATAATGTTTCAAAAGAAATATAATATAATATATAAAATGTAATATAAGCTTGGACAGTTATGATAGCAATAGTGTACTTGGTTATAATGTTGGGCTGTATTTCTCTTAACTAACATACATTTAAAATACTGTGGATATCTTACATCATCATATGTAACATCCAGTTTTTGAAGATGGAGTCAATATTATAAAGAATGACTAACTTCTTTAATCAGATTACAAAAATTGTTTCACGGTTTAGAGTTCCATTTTGGTGATTTAATTATTCACAGGTCTTCAGAGAAGGTGCGTGCGATTTGGCAGCTAAGTGGCATATCAGAGTTATCTGAGAAGGGCAGCCAAGGGTGTGTGAGGGCAAAGTTTGAACTGAATTGTGGTCCATCGACTCCAAGTGTGGCCGCAGTACAGTTTGTCTGTGATGGGACGACGCTCTCAGGAGTGGACTTTGAATTGGCTGGACCTGGTTACAGAGTCTCTCTTGTCAAGAAACGAATCATTACTGGTAAAATCTCTGATTTAGAATTTTTAATAAGAACCTTTTCATAATCTGATTTCATTTAAACTGCAGAGTTGCCAGTTTCTCCCATTTAACAATGCACAAGATGTGTGGTGATTATCAGAACTGAAAATGATTATTTCAAGCCATATTCAGTCCAATTAAGATAAATTTAACTAAGATAGAAAAGAAGTGATACATATTAGTATCACTAGTGATACCCGTTAGTATCACTGCAATAGTAATTAATTTAAGCGAAACTTTTTAGTCTTGGAGGTAGATAACCTAATCAGTGTGATCAAAATGAAGTTTATTAGCTTAAATTATTGAATAGTGAATCACACTATGATTTTCCAAATATGATGGCTTAAGTAAATACATATCAGAATCAGATGACGATCTGAAATATGCTCTGTAACTGAAGTTTGTTTGCTGGTAGTGGTTATTAATTAATATTCTTTATTTAATTCCAATTTTTGCGCTGTGTTTGTATGGCAGGGCTATCTAGATAGCCTGACAAAGATTCTAAGTTATTTTTAACCACTACTATATGTGCTTTTTAATCAAGTGCTTGGTGCTGTAGATTAGCACTTCACCTTTCATCTATGATAGGTAACCAACAGACTGCTCTTGTGTCTCTTCAAGATATTATATTGATTGAATTATTTAATAGTGAATCATGCTATAATTTTCCAAATTTGATGTTTTAGGTAAATACCTAACAGAAGCTGATGACGATTTGAAAAACGTGTAACCGTGCAACTGACTTGACCTGAAGGAAGGATTACATCTGACCTTTGTTAAGCCATTCCCGTTCAGCAGGATGCAGAATGACTAGAAATCATGAGATAGTGCCAGAAATAGCCAAACAAATGACTAAAGGCCTGTAATCACTGACAACAACCTGTTCATAATCTGTTAATCTCTATCTCACCGACGTGAAACATTGTTTGATATTTTGTAGAGGGCAGACTGGTTCTGTAAGGTTTTGAATGTGTTTGTACTGTTGTTTCTAGACTGACATGTCTTGCTTATAACTGATTCAGCAACTTTCTTCATTGTTTGGCTGTTTCTGTACAATTTTTATAACAAAAACTAGTTACCTGCTGGAGTCTGGTTCTAGCCCAGTTTTGACACTGAGAAGGCCATTGGTTAACATTCAGGTACAGTATTGGACTAAGTTTGGTGGTGTTTTGTGTTTTATCAAATAATGACCCGGTTCTGTAACATTGGAGGCTTGGAGCTGTTGTTTTTGGTTGAGTTCTATGATTTTGGTGGCTGTATTTGATAGATATGCTCTCAACCTTTCTCTTATATACAAGTATTTGTTTGATGTCTCATTGCATCTTTGGGTGCCAGCATTAAAGACTGAATGTTGGATAAGATATGGACTATAGGTATTGAGGACTTGTGTTCAGCCCTATATTATTTGTTACATTCCAGTAGACAGGTTTGCAGGACCTGTGTAGATCTATTGTCATTACTTACTAGATTGTCTTTTCTGTGACAAAACCATTCTAAGCTCATGCACTATCCTATACCAGTAATTAAAATGTAAAAAGAGTGGTTTTAAATAAAAATTTGGTCAAATCCATTTTCATTTATCACCAACAAGCAGTTTTTAAACTCTTGCCTCATAATGAACTGGTCTAAAACCAATTCATTATTGCCGTTACTTGAATAGCTGGAGTGTGTAAGCTTATCCTACGTGATGAATTAAATTGATTTCCATCGTCTGCTCGCTCTGTATTGCTAAACATTGCAAAACTAGGTACATTTTATGGCAATTTTGAGAGTTGTGCTCGGTTCTGTATACTACTTTCCATCTTTCTCTGCGTCTTGACTTTCAGCAAATTTTTTGCTTTTGCTTTGTTTATTTAGTCTGAGCTTTCCATTAGACATATTTTTGTTATACAGTAATTATTAATTTATTTGCCCCTTTTTGTTACGTTGAATGGATTTTGTATAAAACCTTAGTGTAAGTGATCACTCTGCATTTGAACTAAGTTGCCTACGTTTTAGCAATGCATTTCCCTTATTTGTTATTATTAGGTTCATATAGTTTTCCCATTTGTGCGAATTGACAATGTTGTGATGTTGCCCATGTTTTGTAACAATAATTATTAGTCCATGATCTCGAGCAGTTGAGTGGCTGTCCACAAAGAAGCACGGTACATAATAGAGTATGAAGAATGAAGGAAAGTTTTTAAATTGACTGCGTGTACGAGCATTTACCTTAATTCGTATGTTTTTCAATGACTTTTTCTGTGACTGTCAATTTGTAATCCTGATATTTTATCTTATAGATGTTAGAGGTTGGAAAGAATTTTTTTTCTCGATCAGACCTTCCTTTGTACCTGCCTTTGCTAGTCTATTACGCAGCCATTACTTGTAGTAATGCATTTATATACCGGTACTAATGTATTAAAGGGAACAGTACTTCTGAATATTCACTTACGCAGTGAAACTGATTTGCGCATATAAATATTTTGCTATTGTAGTTGTTATTGCTTTATCTTATTGGTTGGTTAGTTGCTGTTTAACAACACTGTTTAATAACACAGATGATTAGCTTACCCTCCTCCTTTCTGCAGGCTTGGGACTGGCACTGCCAGAGTACAGGCAGTGGTGGAGTTGCTTATCTTATTACCACTGTGGTGAAGTTTTAGTTTGGTCCATAATTCATCTAAACATTTGTGAATGCTATAAAAGATAACAATTATTATTAAATGGTTCTGATTAGAATAGTGCTGATTAATTTATCATCTTGCTCCTGCAAGGTCTGTGCTGCAAAGTGCAAATGCCCTAATTTGTTAATATGCATTTTTGTTAATGTTGTTTGTTTTGATGTTGATGTGTTTTGTTGATGTGTATATTTTTATCTTGTGCAATCCAACACCAGGCACCATTTCTGTTGCTGCCTTTAGTAAACTTCATGTGTACTATAGGCAAATAGAATCAAAACCTCCGTAAGATTAAAGTGGTAGTCTTGATTGACTTTCATTAACCTTAAAGTATGCTACTTTAAGGAACTAGTACAGGTTGGGTTCATTATGCAGCCCCGAGAAACCGATATATCGGTTTGAGCGTCCGTTACTTATCCCCGAGAAACCGATATATTGGTCTCACTACCCATGACGCATGGGAGCGCCGGGTTATGAAAATATTGCAATGGGAATTCGGGGGTGATAGGGTTAATGCCTAAACTTAGCTTAGCATTCTTTGGCGTCTTGGCTATGCAAACGTGAGCAAACGTTTTACTGCATCAATGTATCAGTTACAAGGTACAAGGCCATTTATCTGCAAATCTTTATTGAAACAGTTTTCCAGTTACATTATTGCTTGGAAGTCCAGTAAAAATGCAATTATATGGTTTATTAGTTTTAGGTGCCAAAAGATTTACCAGCAGCAGAGCATTATACAATAGAATCCTGTCTTAACCCTTTAACGACGCGCTGACTATGGTTTTCCATACATTTTAGCTCGTCGTTAAAGGGTTAAGTTTTCATGGGTCTAATCAGTCAGAATGGATTTGTTCACAGATTGCTTTCTGACTTTTAACTCAATAATAGTAATAAAGCTTTTATTGGGTTCTGGTGTGGTTTTTGGGACCTTGAGTTTATTTTCAATTTTTCTGGCTGAAATGATTTGACTTGATGCAATTACTTTAAGACTTTTGACATTTGAACATGCAATTACTTTAAGACTTTTACAGTTTGTACACACTGTTAGTCTTTGCAGGTGGTACTGTAAATGCAGCTTCTGTTACATTGAATTTTATGGTTTTAATATATTCTAATCTGTGTGATATGAAAATCCAAAATATGACAGCAAAGATGTATGTACAATGGAGAGGAGGCAGTTGGAGGCATTCAATGATGAAGACAAAATAGATTTGTTATCTAATTAAATGTCTGTAGCGTGTATCATGAACAAACTGGAAATCTTGCTGTGCAAAAGCACTATTATCATGAGAATTTAATCAATTATTAATAAAAAATATTATACAGTAGAAAGTAAGTGAACAGTTTTAAATGAAAGTATTCAATTAATGTTATGGTGGCATAGTTTTGATTCTGTTGAGATGTGTTAAGTATCTTTGCTAATCATGTTTAATTTGATCTGGACTTGACAATTTGATGTGCAAGGATTTGAACCTACAGTATTACAAAGCAGCAGAAAGCGGCAGCATTTAGAGTTTACCATCAGGTTATCCCATTGTCTCATATGTCACCTCACATTGCATTCTTTCGACATTATCTCAGATTTCCTTCATTGTTCTAACAGTTGGATGAATGGCATTTTCATTATTTCCAAAGAATTGGTATTCGTTGCTTGAGAACTTCAGCTGCAGTGGATATATAATATAAGAATTGTTTCAAAACATTTTAAATTTAAATTTTCCAAATCTTCCAGAGTATGACCTCAGGCCACTTGGATCACTGCAATGTAAGAGTTTTAATTATGTTATTTTTCTTGTTCTTTTAATGTATTAGTGCAATCATAATAGCTGTAAATTTTAAAGCTACAGTTTGTGTCAATCCTGCTATAATCAAATTTGTGTGATATTACAAATATACGGTATGTGTATGCCTCGAGGCAAATGACATTTTATATATTTTAATCTTGTTAGCTTCTTTCAGCTGAACTATCTAAGTTGTTTTATTGACCAATTACTTAGCTGAATAAATTAATGACAATTAGTTTGATGTCTAATTTGTTGATTAATTGTTGCACCTCATGTAAAAATTATTAGCTGTTTACAAAATGAGTCAAATGTTTTTGGCAGTGCAGGTGATCATGTTACTGATAGTTTAGGGTCACAATTAAAATACACACAGTATGTTGGACTTTAGACCAGGGATACTTGAACATACTTCATGTGCATTAATGCAGAGCTTCTCATTTGAAAATAGAAGGCGATTTGAAAATCAATCTCGCTGGGTTGAGTAGGCGATCGATGCGCGGTCGATCTCGAAACCTTTTGTGTAGGCCCTAGGCCTACAGCTTATTTTTTGTATCGTATTCGTAGGCCTATAGCTGCATGTTATATGGTTGTCCATTAACTGCTAGAGTATAGGCTATACGCAACACTTATTAACGGTCGATAAGCCTCCTCTGTTTGTCGATGCAGTGTTGTATCGATCCTAGCCTGAACTTTCACAAGTAATGTAAATTGGATAAATAAAATAATGGTCAGGCTCCAGATTCCTCTTAGAGTCTAACTCTCGACGCGATCGATTTATCAATCGACCAGACCTTTGCTAGGCGATCGACCAAGGAGATCGATCGATCGATCGCCTCAAATGAGAAGCTCTGCATTAATGTTTAGCATGTCTTATACTGGTGATCAAACTCTTCTAGAATGGTTAGTAGTGTGGCCCAAACTTGCACGGCAAAATTTTTTTTTTGAAACTTGCTGCTCCACAAGGCTGCCCTTGTTCCACTTGACAAGAAGACTATGTGGTGAAAAAATTGAAGAGATCTGAGCATGTTTAGAGGTCGCGCCATTTTGACACTTTTTAGAAATCGCAAAAACCGCACGTCGCGTTTTAATAGCTACATTATAAATTAGGATTAACACCATGAACTCCAAGCACCTTCTTTCTAAATCATAATCTAGATGTCAACTGTATTTCAGTAAATTGAAGAACAATAAGCTTACTTACGAATAAAAAAGCTTGTTTTCAAGTTCTAATTGTCTTTAGAAAATGGTTGCTGAATTAGAGGTAGGCCTAATCTATAAATTTTGCATGCTAACTTATAGACTAAAGTTTTCATATGAATTCGTTTAATTTACAATTGGATTGTTCACTATTGCTCCTCATACCGCTAAATTTGCATGATTAAAGTATTTTTTTTTATTTGTGAAGCACTCCTTAACTGTGAAATACAACGCATGCCCTTTCACTTATTATAATAAACGCTTATATGTAGCAAAAACAGCAGCTATCATGGCGTCAACCAGGAGTTCTCCACAATTTTGGCTGTTAGGGATGCCTAACAAGGACATTTTTGGGTCTGGACTACCAACAAATGGGGCTATGTTTCATCACCAAAATGAGTGTCGGGTGTTAGCTAGCTGCGGAAGTCGTATGACGGTTACAGTCTGCTGAAGAAGAATAGACTTAAATTCAAGATTTCTGCCGACTCAAAGAGGGACAGTTTAAGGTCGATTTAAATTAACTATTTGACATCTCACGGAAAGATGCAATGACTTTGATGACAAGTCAAGAGGACAAGCTCTTTCTAAAAATGAGAAAAAAGATTCTTCAAGTTTGTTGCCAAAATCTTGACGAACAGAGAGACTCACAAGAATTTCAGCGGCGCTCAAGCGGCAGTTCGAAAGTAAGGGGTCATCCATTAATTATGTCAACAAATAGGGGAAGGGGGGAAAGTTTGACAGTTGTTGACAGGGGGGAGGGGGTTTGGTCCAAGTTGACGTCAACAAATTTTTGTTTAATAAATGGACAAAATATGGTAAATGACTAAAAAAAAAAAGGTCATCAGAGGAAAATGGCTAAAAACGGTCGGTAGGGGGGTTCTAGGATTGTTGACATAATTTTTAGGGGGGTCCGTCAATGTTTGACAGTTGTTGACAAGGGAGGGGAGGGGGGTCAAAAAGGCCTAAAATTTGTTGACATAATTAATGGATGACCCCTAAGAGTAAGTAGCCGACCAATTGCAACTAAGTAGTGTTGTTACAATAATATTCAGTTATTTGAAGCTTGTTGCATAGTTCCTTCAATACTCAGACCGTGTCATCAAAGAAAAAGCAGTGGAGGCATTCAGTCGTCTTCTCTGGTATTTCACCGTGCACCCTGTGCCACTTGCTTTGTTTGATGAGAAAACAGTGAAACATCAAGGCCACTATGGTGAAAACCTTACTTACCCACCTAATCAGCTATCCACGAAACGGCTGGACAGGAGATTCTTTGACCATCACACTACACTGGAGACGTATGTCACAAGGAGTTCTTTAAAACTGCTTAGTCGACAGTCGTCTTACTATCGATGGTCAAGAACAAGCCAAAACTTTCCTATCGAAGCTTTCTGCTCTCTGACCATTGAACCCTACATTCCAGTCGATGAAGCCTAATGTCAAACTTTTGATGTAGTCAATGACTGTGCAGAACGTGGAGTGGCTCTGATCTTGTCTCACAATGACGTACTAACTCGGAATGAGTCACAGAAACAATACTTGCTGCAACTTGACTCCAGTCATCGCACAATGATTTCTTTTCCGACAAGAGCAAAATGAAATAATCGCGGTTTTCGCGTTTTCCGGCAATTAAATGACGGTTATTTATGCAGACTGGAAAACTACTTTCATAATATAAAATTATATTGCATTACAAATTATTTGCATTTAATGCACTCTGACTAAGCAGTAACACTGCGGTATATATATTTTATTAGGCTGTTAAACGTTCAAAATAAAGACTGCCTTGAAATTCAAAATGATACATGTCTTTTGACGTTTCATACTATATAGTATAAAAGTGTGCAAAAGGCGCGACCTCTAAATATAGTTCAATCTGTCCAAAATTTTGCATACAGGGTTATATTTTCATATGTAACAAGGGCAGCCTTGTGGAGCCAAACATTTCCACCTTTTTTTGTTTTGGGCCACCCTAATGGTTAGTTTATGCTTTTATAAACTCCCTTGTCCTTGCTTCTCTCTCTTATCTGAGTATATGTTAATCAAGCCAAAGACCATGAAGCCGAGGCCAGAGATGCAAGGTTAGCATAGGCACTATATAAGTAGTAATGACTCTGTAATGATGCCTCAAAGCTATACTGACAAGGAGGAGGAGGAGTAGGAGGAGAAGTATGATGACAATAGTAGAAGTAGTATAGTAGTAATAATAACAGTAATAATGATAATAATTACACAAATTAATAATTATATTAAAAGCAACACCATATTCATTCATTCATTTCAGATATTTATATAGTGCCCCTTCAAGATTTCTACTCAGAGGCGCTCCCGACTACAGCGCGGACACTGAATCGGAGTTTCACGCCGAAGCGCATGAGCAATTGCGAGTGAAGGACTTGCCCAGGGTCCCTACGGCGGCTTGAGGTAGATTCGAACCCGCAACCCTCCGGCTGCAAGGCACCAAATATACCCCTTGAGGTGGATTCGAACCCGCAACCCTCCGGCTGCAAGGCACCGAACATACCCCTACACCACCACGCCCCATATAATTATAATACAGTAAAAATAATTATTGTGATCAATAGAAGATTTAGCACAATTAAACATGAGAGAGAGAGAGAGAGAGAGAGAGAGAGAGAGAGAGAGAGAGAGAGAGAGAGAGAGAGAGAGAGAGAGAGAGAGAGAGAGAGAGAGAGAGAGAGAGAGAGAGAGAGAGAGAGAGAGAGAAATTGACTACATTCCAGTATATTCTACAGGGAAAGATTTTAGTTCCAAAACTATTTACTGTTGTTGAAGTCTCTGTACTTAAGCCCACTTTTAACATTTTTATTGTTGCTCTTAAAACACACTGGATTCATATGTCTAATATAATAATTATGAACATTTTGTAGAGGTGTTATATTAATGTTCATCTGCTTCTGGTTAAGCAGTTTATAAGTCCTGCCAATTAGATGAATGGAACCTCCCTAGGGTTAGATGCCCAGAATGCCTAGCTGGCTGGATTATTTTGCCGCATAACACTGGATGGACAGTGTATGTTCTGCATACACCTTTTACAAAGCACTCTGCTTGCTGTAGTCCTGCCACCGCATGTAAAATAGCAGATTTGCATGCAAACGCTAGCGCCATGTTAAGGGGCCGTTCATAAATGACGTCACGCACTAGGGGGGGGGGGTCGGAAATTTGTGACGATGTGTGACATGGGGGTGGGGGTCTGAGAAGTGTAACGTCACACCAGGTCTATGTTATTAAATTTAACAATTAACAGCAATTTAATTTTATTAATAACAGCACTAATTTTGAGGATTAAATTTTCATTATTTTTTTAATTATTTTAATGTATACGGGCACCACTATTAATAATTTTCTAATTATTTCAATATTTGGTCACTGTTAGATTTTAAAATATTCATGCTTTCCCTATTTGTTCCATGAAGGAGCATTTTGCTTCTCCATGGAAATTTGGTTTTGGGGTCAGAGCTTTGTGACGTCATTTTCAGAGGGGGGTGTTACTTTTTGTGGCATCGCAGATCTCAGACACTCCGCGAGAGAAACTTGTTGATACCCTTACACAATAACAACAATACTGATAATACTGATGGCCAGAGCTTCTCATTTGAAAATATAAGGCGATTTGAAAATCGATAGCGCTAGATTGAGTAGGCGATCGATGCGCGGTCGATTTCGGGACCTTTTGTGTACGGCGTATTTGTGTACCATTGTATCGTATTCGTATGGCTGCGTATTATATGGTTGTCTATTAACTGCTAGAGTACAAGCAACACTTATTAAACGTCGATAACCTCCTGTGCTTGTCGATGCAATGTTGTATCGATCCTAGCCTGAACATTCTCAAGTAATGTAAATGAGAAGAAAAAAATTGTGGTCTGGCTCCAGGTTCCTGTCGGAGTCTAACTCATCGAGCGCGATCGATTTACCGATCGACCAGACCTTTGCTAGGCGATCGACCAAGGAGATCGATCGATCGCCTCAAATGAGAAACTCTGCTGATGACGTATATTATAATAAACAAAGCCTCCTTGCGATGACGTCATCTTCTTGCGATGACGTCATCTTTGCATCGATTGTTCTTGAAACGAGTCGAGATTCAACATGGAAGAGGTGAAACGGGATTAGACAATTTGAACAGAAAATAATCGAAAATCGTCGATTTGAAGAAGTAATTAGATTCGAAATTCAACGAAGCCAGTTAAAGAAGACACTAAAGTGACTAAACGAAGAAGAATCATAATGTGTGACACGCAATTGCCGTTTCGAACAGAAAATCATCAAAAATGTCAACAAGAAAAGTTGAAATTCGAAGTTTCGTCGAAATAACTGCATTTTTGAAGACGCAAACCGACCAACAATCGAATGATCAACAAGAATGGCATTTCAAACAGTCGAACTGACCATCAGAAAAGAGTTAAAACAGACAGAAAGATATCTGGACCATTGTTTGCAGGCGACATTCAGTCAAGGTAAGCATCACATGAACAATGTTTAACAGTGCTTAACCTCTGTGGCCTATGTATGGATCAATCTGATTACGGTTTAGTTTTTGTGCGCCATCGGCTGATGCCTCGTGCGTTAGACATTGGTGTGATACAGTTACTAATTAGCCTACAATTACTAAATTGATTCCAATGTCTTCAAATCTTGGAAGAAATATACATTCTTGGTAATGTTGCACCATATTTTCTCGTTGGTCATTTTCTTATTTTTTTAAATTATGTGTTTTCTTTCTCTTTAGTTTAAAAGTTGATCTCGCCTTAAGTTCCAACTCAGCTATAATGAGTACACTGCAGACGTACACTATCTGCAGAGGAGAGTGCAAGCGGAGGGGAGGTTAAATTAAGAGGTGAGGTAGGAGGATGAGATTTTTGGGAGTCTTTTGGGAGGCCGTTCCAAAGAGCAAGTGCCACGGTTGCAGAATTTCAGAGAGGTTGAGACTGGAGGCCGAGATAGTTAAAGGTATGATGATGAGAGAGTAGACCCGGAACAGGTCCATCGTGTTGGCACACAAAGCAAAGCCTTGTTAGCCATTGTCTGTGGTATGAGTGCCACCTTAAATTCAATAAGGTCATTGTCCGCAACCACTCTTAAGAGAAGACGCCAAGTTTCGTGAACGCTGACTAATTTTAACCAGCTAGGAAGAGAAGAACGCAACAGGTGGACGGAAGAGAGATGCTGAGATCTATTAAATGGAGCTGTCGAATGTAAGAGGGTTTAGATCGAGGTTTGAAGGGCGTTGTAGGTAAGAGATACAATTTTGTAATGGATGCGCTGATCAGGGACTTTTAGCCAATAAAGTGATTTGAGAACAGAGGTTATAATTAAGTGGTGGTTTTTGGGAATTTTGGTGACTGTTTGCAGGCGTTTCATATGAGAAGAGTCGATGTTGTAATAAAAGGGAGTTACAGCTATACAGTAGTGGAGTTTTGAATGAGCAATTGAAGTGGCTATTGTACACGCGGTCTTGTAGTCAAGTATTGCTCGAAATTGACAAAAGTCACGGACGTACATACAGCAGGTGCGAGATGTGATCAGAAAAGGTAAGGTTCTTATCGAAAATGATTCCAAGATTGCGAACAGGAGAAGAGTGAGGTACGGGAGAAGTGAGATATGTCGGACAAAAGTCGGGAGGATAGACTAGCTTGTTTAATTGCCAATGATGAGAGAAGTTCTGTTTTTGAAGGGTTAAGACATAGCAGGTTAGCGGTCATCCAGGCTGAAATCTGAGTGATGGTGTTTGCGTAAGTGATTTAGTGCATCGATCTGCATGGAAGGCAGTGAGGGGAAAGAGATATAAATTAGTTGTGAGTCGTCGGCATAGAGGTGATGAACAGCAAAGGCTGAGGAAATGAGTTTGCTAAGTGGGGAGGTGTAAAGAATGAACAGCAAAGGACCGAGAACAGAACCTTGAGGAACACCGTAGGTGAGGGTGTACGGATTAGATGCGAGACCAGCGGCATTGATAGTGACAGAGCATATGAGCAAAGGTAAGAGATATAAACCATTAGATGGTTATTAGACTGTTAGTTTACCTATTAAAACTGGTATCTAAGTTATTATAATTTTGTAACTTAATAATATTTCACTTTTTTTGCAATTTTTCATTTCTTAGCCTTTCTGCGCTGTACGCACTTGCGTAAGTGCGTACGCCTCCCGGCGCCCCTGGCGCTTTGGTGTTGGTCTTAAACCGTTGGTCTTGGTCTTGTGTGCATGGCTGCCGACTAAATGCAGAGACAGAGACAGAGAGATGGAAAGCGACATGGAAAGAGAGTGGGAAGAGTGGGACGAAGGAGGCTATACAGGATCATGTTTCAAGCGATGCAGAGCCTTTGAGCTTGTACAAAGCAATGGTTGTAAGCCTCTACAACCCTGGACGATGGACGAGGGTGATGCTAGTCATCTTTGTTATACACAGCGGACTACCTAGCTACATTACAGATGCATCAGTTTCTTTGAGAATTGTTAGGAAAAAACATCTGTTGTGTAATGGAGCCTGTTAATTATAAGTTCTAATTCAAAAGCTTCAAAATTAACTGTAGTGGACTCTATGAAACCTCACAGAGGAAGACTCTGGTACAGAACCTTGTGTGACTCAGTATCTTTAAGATATAACAAACATCTGATTGGAATTATATGGTTGCTTATTTCTGACACTTAATTCCATTTTGTATTGACCACTGGGTTCTTTGTGATTCAAAATTTTTCTAATGCTGTTAGTTAAGAAAAACACTGATTGAATTCTGCTGTTTTTTGTTCTTGGATACTTTGTATTGGCCTCGAACTTAAGGCATTGGTCTTGGTCTCCAACCATGCAGTCTTGGTCTTGGAACTTTGGTCTTGCTTACAGTACTGGTTACTTGCTCTTCTGCACTGACTATGCTACCCATACACTTTCAATGGGAAGATCTGGCCAACCGGCCTTCTTATGCCGATGATCACATTTCATCATCATCATCATCAAATATTCGTTTAATAGAAATTCAGGTTGACAAAACCGCAAACTGAAACAGATAATCATAGAGTTCGGCTAGTTCTAGGTCGACAAGCCATTATGTCAAACAGTCAATCCCGCCCAGGTGTTATTCAATATTGTCAATACATGTTCTTGTACAGGAGCCGTGGTATAAAATTTCTATTGTCCTTCGGTGGTAGTTTGTACTCGTGGGCCCGTGTTCGTAGGTTGTAGCTGTGACTTCGAGACTCGGGAAGACATTTAAGTGGCTGACATTTGGCTCTTCATTTCACTTGTGACGAGGCATGCAATAAGACTGGGTTTTGTTGTAGAAACTTATGTTACATAACTGGACATTTGACTTTGTAGGGGCGAATCATTAATTGTGACAATACATCCGGAACGACGAATGCAAAAAACCATGAAAATTGGACGAAAGATTCGAACGACTTGGCTACTCTACGAGGTACCATACTATATATGTAGGCCTATATATGCGTGTGTATTTATGTACAGTATCTATGTTTGCATTACTTACAATAGCACGTTTTAAGTCGGCTACTTCACAAAGGTGCTGCACGCATGATTATCTAACTCATCTAAATATTTAAAGTGCTTTTTAAGACATTTTGAAAATGTTTGCTGAACAGAATTAAATGCATTAACACATTTGAGTTCTACTAAGAATTCTTCCCTCCTCGACTATGTGTACCTCTCAAATACCTGCTCTAAATTTTCCTACCATACTGATTATTCATATAATTCTCTGTCTGTTTTTAATGATTAAGTATGTTGTTGTTAGTTAAGAATAACATGCAACTGTTTTCGAACTCAGCTTTCCTACCCTGCAGATTAGAAATATGTATCATGATGTCTGACTCCTTGCATCACTAAATGTCGTTTAATTATGGTTTAGTTTGTCAGCACTGAAAATTGTCATGTTTAACTGATCCTATATCACTGCTTGGGGTTCCTGGTGGGACTCTGGTCCATTTTGGATCTCCCAATTGTTTCCCTTCTCTAAGTATTCAACTATTCTGCACCAAACTTTTTAGTAATTGCTTTCATGAATGCTGTACTCATGGACTCGAATTGAAATGTGAAACAATAAAAAATGATTTGATTTGTACAGCGGAGCCGTTCATACAGGAAGGTCTGGTACGCGAGAAGATACAACGGACTGGAGTTGACGGATACGAAAACGTGGTACCAGCATACGGTAACTTCACGAGCAGCTGACCTGGTTGACTTGAGATGAACATAAAGCTTCCTGATGCATGTCAGTGGGGTACCGAAGAGACCTGCCCAAGTAGGATATTCTACTTTATTCTTTTTTACATTTGCTGAACAGAATTCAATGCATCAACACATTTGTACAGCGGAACTGTTTATTCAAAAAGGTCTGGTCCATGAGAAGATACAATGGGCTCAAGTTGATGTATATGGAAATCTGGCACCTACATATTTCCATAGGCAGTTGAGCGCAACAATCGCTGCCCTGGTTGACTTGAGACTGGAACGTAAAGTTTGCTGATGTATGTAAATGCAGTTCCAACCAACAGGGCCCAACCCAGAAGGATACTTATATTTTATGCTTTCCTTTCATGATACTATTTTTCTGTCATACCGTGTAATAATAACCTTCGTTGTTTTACTCTGTTTCTATAGGTGCCTGTGGGTTTGTTGGTGGAGAGTGATGGTGGAGAGTGGAGTGTTGGTGGAGAGTGGAGAGTTTTGGCTGAGTGATGGGATATGGGATTGATTTTGATGTTACGGTTGCGCCTTGGCTCTGTGTCTCGTCTGCGTTTGTGTTCGTAGTTGTTTGTGCATAAGCGACCCCTTGGGGTTTGCTCGTTCGTTTTCTGTATTTGTGCATTAGTAGTTTGTTAGTAGTAGACCTGCCGGGCCTATGGCGTGGGTTAAAACCCCGTAAGCTCGTTACATGGCTGTGGGGCCCCTGGCGGGCTTAAACTCCCGTAAGCTCAGTTTGTCGGTAGTTCTATGTTGTTTAGTTGTTGTTGTCTTGGTGTGAGTCAAGGAATGATAGAAGACTAGATTAGAAGGAAGGAGAAGAGAGATGGAGGAAGAAGGAGAAGTGGGGTCAAGTCACAAGGAGTCAACATAAAGTCAACATGAAACTGAGAGAGCGCCGTTAAGCTTCCCCAGAGGAGGAGGTCTCAGCGTCATTCACAGACATATGTGGGCAGTGAATGCCTCAAGGTCATCATGTGCAATGCTCCAACATCGGTGAACATTCTGTACAAGGCCAAAAGCAAGATGAACTCTTAACCGTTGACAGGACAGATGGGCGCCTTGCAGGCTGCCATACAATTAAATCCGACACCTGTTAAACGTGTTGTCATGTGTTACTACTACATCATGTAATCCTACTGCATTCTTGTCAGTCTGAATTCATAGACCAATATTATTATTATAAAAGTGTATATTTTAAGGTTGAGTTGGATATGGGCACAAATGGAGCCAAACTCTCCAAGAAAATTTCTGCTCTGGTGTGGAATTTCAACCCCCACCTCTGAAATGACAGTCCAGCATACTAACCATTAGACAGTCCTGCAAAACGTGAAACTGAGCTTCGAATACTATTGCTAAAGGGTTCCACACATGAATGAATATGGGTACATACCGGTACTGTGATTTTGAACAATGCATACTACAAGTTCTTACTTTAAGGGGCTTAAATACACTGTTCCATAGTTGCTTGAAGATATATCCAAAACCTACCCAGTGCAGTTTACTCAGAGTGAACACAGAACATGTTACAAAAAATACCCCCTCCCTCCACTATGCATAACTATTATTCTTATTAATTTCATTGTCATGTCAAAATTTATGTTTGTATTACCATAATTTGCATAACTTCAAAATTGGGGAATAGTCAACAAGTACATATCTGGTTCTGATTACTTTCAAGGTCAGACACCTTAGTCCTCTTTCTATAAAGTGAAAGATGGAAGTCCAATTATAGACAGGAGGTTTGAAAACTACGACTCACTTTCAAATTCTCAATTTCTTGTAAACAGAAACGTCTGGATATTTACAACTTCAAATAACAAACTAACTTTTCATACAGCAAGTTTCTCAAGCAATGTATAAAAAACACAAATAAATATGGAAAACCTTATCAAACAGTTTGCCATCAACTGCAAATATGCAGCATGTTGACTGTTAGAAGCTAGTGATTCTCTAAGCATTGTCATTTCATAGCCAAAACCTATTCAGCAAAATAGAGTTAGACTGTACAGATAATTATTGAGTTGCCATAAAATTACCAACAAAACATTTACAAGAAATTACCAGTGGCAATTACTTCTAGAAGAAGTAACCAGTGGCATAAGAAGTAAGAAGTAACCAGTAGCAGTTACTCATAAGAGGTAACCAGTAACTGTTACTCATAAGAAGTAACCAGTAGCAGTTACAAGAAATTACCACTAGCACTTACACTTACAAGAAATTACCAGTAACAATTACTCCTATAAGAAATTACCAGTAGCATTTACTCTTATAGCCTATGGAATTACCAGTAACACTTACACTTATAAGAAATTACTAGCATTTACTCTTATAAGAAATCACCACTGGTATACTGGCTCAGATTTGAGATCCGCCACTTGAACTACAAGCCTAGGTCTGTCACAAAAAGAGAAACCGGTCACATAATTATATATTGTGTATTTAGAGCTTTAGTTGTATAATCAACCATATGCTTTGTGTTTCGCGTATTTTTTAAATCAGAATAGAGGGTATCAGTTATAGATTATCGAAACAACTTCCGCAAGGTTTAATTTAGTTATGCAAAAATTTGGAATGGTCTCTTCGGTCTGTCTGTTGCTATGTCTCTGAAATTGCGAATTTCTCTGTCACTATCGTCGTCCAAACGTTGGGACGTTTAGGCCTAGGCTATGGAATACGAGCCAGAGTTAAGTTACATGTAATTGTAGGACTATTTAAGCGTTGTGGTACCGCGCAAAACATTAATTTTGGTACCGCGTAAGCTAGGAAAAGGAAATGGGCCTAACCCCTTCCATGAGGAATTTATATGCTTATAGCTTGTTTTTGGACGTATATAAAATTATACGTCTTGCGAATACGACTCATTACGCTGACGAGGATTTTAGAATTCGTCCGCTTCCAACTAGGCCTATGGAATATGAGCCAGAGTTACATGTAATTGTAGACGAAGAGCTAAAATTGCTCATCTTCCTTAACTTCCTTAACTTAAAGTTCAGGCTCTAAGATTAATTCTTCCTTCCGTCGTGGTCGTTATGCTCTGAGTTTTATCCCGATTTTATTTTTGAGTTAGTGATTAGTTAATTGGTTAAGCGCTGTGAAAGTTCATTGGTTAAGCGCTCTTATTTATTTACCACCAATTGTGGGTTGCATCACAGAAAAAATAATTACATACTGTGGTTGTATGCACCACAATCATACTCATTTATTGTTTAATAACACGGAGAAAAACTTGCGCTATATAAATACAGACTCGTGCTACGCTAAGCTGAACGGAAGTCGATTGGATTCTGATGCAACTGTGTCTGCGCTGTTATTAGTACGTTTTATCAATTTATTTGCAAACTTACTTAATTAAAACTGATTTTTTATATTTTTTACAAGTAGAACAGTTTTATCGTTGATTTGGATTTCAGTCAAATCTTCGACGTAGTTCATTTACATCCCGATTACTTTTTTAAAACGAGTCATGCTTTAATATCATCTGCCCGGCAGGTTGGCCGACCTGATGGTAAATTATGTAAGCGTAAATGTACACGCTTTTCTATAGCGACAGTATGCTAAGGTCTCGACCCTGCTTATTTTTCCAATGAATTGATCGGGAGAGATCCTTCACCACCGCTGCTCGTTTGAATGGGTGCCACATGGTGGTATTGCTGGCACGTTTATTCAGGCTTTCAGTGGTTCTGTCGTCCGAAAACTAGAAGGTTAAGATTAACGATTAGTTTATGCGACATAATTTAGCATTTTTGAGGGATTTCAGTGCAATTGAGGTTAAACTTGCGCTTTAGGGGTCCCGATTTTGAAGATTTTCTAATGACAACACAAACCTAACCCTGACCCTAACCGACCCTCACGACGCTTAACCTGACCCTAACCGACCTTCATGACGCCATTAGTGCTAAACTTCTTTCATTGAACTAGGCTGATTATAATACATTCTCCCCTCGAATATGGGTGTCATTATTCTGGACCCCTAAAGCGCAAGTTTACCCAATTGAGTTGGCTTGCTTGCGGTCTTTCATGCTCAAATAAACTGCCCCCAGAATGGGAGAGAATAGAGCGCTGTAATAAATAAGTAATAATCAAACCATTAACAAACATATGATATGTTTGTGAAAAACTTATTTCATGAAAGAAATTAGTAAATCAGGTAAGTTTCTGATATACACTTGCGAATGTTGGAGAATTTGTTTCATGACAAAATACGCTTTGCCAAATGTACTGCAGTGTGTCTGCATAACCTTTCATATCTATTTTTAGAACCACTGTCAAAATGCCTGTCTTGTCGTGTCGCTACTATGAACACCGTTTCCCTGAAATCGAGGATGTTGTCATGGTCACAGTTCGTTCCATTGCTGAGATGGGAGCCTACGTCCATCTGCTCGAGTACAACAAGATCGAAGGCATGATCCTTCTCAGCGAATTGTCACGACGACGTATCCGATCCATTAACAAACTGATTCGAATCGGAAGGGACGAATGTGTCGTTGTCATTAGGGTTGACAAAGATAAAGGTAAAGAATTACTGTACTAATCGGCCAGGCATGTTTCATTCATCACTGGATCATATATGGAGTGTTCTGCTTTTATACTGTTGGGTAAACTGGCAGTGTTTGTTTTCTTTGTTATTTGCACAATGTCTGATATTTTAGTTTAGGTCCAGACTAACTTAGAGAATGAAGTTTAAAACCGTTTGCAAACTTTGCACAATACATGAAATCCTTAACATATCGTTTAATTAATTCAGAAGATTTTTGCAGGCACATTGTTGGAAGTACTCCTAACTCGGACGTGATTAATTACTAGATAGTTTTGAACATGGGACACCGTGAGACTATATTAGCATCTTTTTATTATGATTTATTCTTACGAAGACAGGGTTAGGCAATCACACGTTTATTGCCACATATTGTATTGCAGGATTTAGAAGGATATTTTGGCTGAATTGCAGACATTGCAGTTGTTTTGCATGCATACTGCATACATTGTAAATACATATGTTTATGTACATACATATATAACATGATATACATGATAACTGATGTGATTGCAGGATACATCGATCTGTCTAAGAGAAGAGTCTCACCCGAGGAAGTTGTGAAGTGTGAGGAGAAATTTGCAAAAGCCAAATGTGTAGGTGATTTTAATAGTCACATAATGAAACAGTTTTATTGCAGTGCCAGATTCAGTGTCAGGAATTTCTTTGAGGTCATGCCAAAGAGGTCATTGTGTAGTTTCCACAATTCTTGATAAATCTGTTAGATTTTCCTCTGACTTTATAGTTGTGTAGGTGAATTAATTTTGTTTTGTGTAGTGCTATCATTGGTTTTGTTTGAATCAGTGGGTTGTAATAAAGTAAGTTAGCTGTAAAGGATGAATTTTATAGTTAAACACAACAGTTTCCATGAAATGTTTGCACTGGTTGTGGCTGGGCCACCACTGTTATTTAATATAACCGGGAGTTCCTAATACTTAAGTTTGATGTACTGAAGTTACACTGTACATTTTTACAAATGTGGAGATAATGCAAATTTGAAATAGTTTGACTTAGGGAATTGTACTTTTAAAGAAGCCAGTGTCAGGCTTATGGGATAGTTGGCAGCAGTTTTTATATTACTCATTTTGAAGGTGTGTAAGGGTTATTTACATGAGATTTGTAGGAATCAATGTTTATATGCAGAATTTGGGACATGTTAATGTTAACAGTCATCATTTTAACATGATTTTCATTTTAAATAGCAATGGCACCGTTTAATTGTAGCACTGGTCTGTTCATGTTTGCAGGTCAATGGCATCTTGGTTCATGTTGCCCAGTTGCTTAAGTATGAGACAGAGGCTGAGCTTGAAGATCTGTATCAGAAGAGTGCATGGATGTTTGATCGAAAATATGGAAAGCCAGGAGCTTCATATGAAGCATTCAAACATGCTGTCACGTATGTATTTACACATTTTGTTCAGCACAATAAAACAAGTCAATACTTTAATTGTTGGGATTAATGTTTAGACTAAAGACCCTTGATGTGCTAAATAGAAGTTAGAGGATATTTGTATTCATCATGGCTGATAACTGTAAAGGTTAGCTCACCAATTCTAGTTCTGTCTGCTATGCGAAGACACAGATGAACTTTGATGTTTGCAGCGGTTATTCATAAGGGTCGTCAATGACGTGACACTGTCCATTACGAAGCATGGTACTCGACTGTCGTAACGCTTTTAAGCAAGCATGAAGAGATTGAATTGTTTTTTTCTTTATCTTGAGCCAATAATTTTGAGTGATAATGTAATTGTAAGAGATCTTTCTAATTTGATATAATTGTTTTAACGTTTTCAGAAATCCAGAGATATTAAATGAATGTGAAATTGATGAGAATACAAAAAATGTTCTTTTGACAAACATCAAACGTCGGCTAACCCCACATGCTGTCAAAATCCGAGCAGGTTGGCTTTTAATATTTTGATCTCTGCTTCATTTTGTCCAAATAACTTGACATTCCAGCAACAACCATTAAGTAATGAAAGCTTATTTATTTATGTCTCAGCTGGAATCATTTGCAGTAATAGTTTAACTGATATAATGCTTTTCACAGAATTCACTGCTGTTTGGTTTCCTATTTTAAATTACCAAGAAAATTTGCATGCTTATTTCTTACTTCTTTCAACCTGATATCTTTTGTAGATTTGGAAGTGGCTTGCTATGGATACGAAGGCGTTGATGCTGTGAAGGATTCTTTGAGGGCTGGACTGAACGTGTCCACTTCCGAAATGCCAATTAAGGTTGTGAACATTTTAAAATCTGGTTGCTAAAATCATAAAGCCTGAAATTTCTGCTTAAACCAAGATTATGCATATATGTGCAGTTTTAAGGATATGTATGTTGAATTTACGGAGAAACATTGCAAAAGAATTGTACTCTTATATCATTCATGCTTAGGAAAACAATTCAAGTAACCTAGATAAGAAAAGTTAATAGGAAAAGAAAGAAAGTGTCAAAATATCAATTGTTTAGTGTAGGCAAATGTTACTGGTGATGTATCTGTGTTCTAGCATGTGGTGTAAGCTGTGCTTGCATTGTAATGGTTGCAGATCAACTTGATTGCCCCTCCACTGTACGTCATGACGACACAGACGCTAGAGCGATCGGATGGCATGCAGAAGCTGACCGAGGCATTGGAACAGATCAAACTGTCAATTGAAAAGAACGGTGGTGTGTTCACCATTAAGATGCAGGTAAGAGATTTGCTTCAGATTATTTTACACTTTGTTTGTTTGAAGTATCTGTACGATTTGTAGCAATTGTATGGATTTAGGATTATGGTTATGAAGTGTTCATATGTTCTGCAAGTTACAAAAAAAATAAGTTTGAGGAATAAAAAGTTTATGGTGGATGTGATTTGAAATGCTGTTCAAAGTTTTCTCTGTGTAGATTTATGGTTGAAAAGGTGGTTAGAACCACGGCGAAGTGACAGGTTCAGTTCTTAAGGTGAATCAATGTTTAACAAGATATTTCTGATTCTGTTTTTCACTGAGTTTTAACATTGTAATGGTCAAGATAAAAGATGACCAGCAGGCCAGTAATTTCCAAGCCTCTTACAGTGGGCAGTTTCGTGGAATAAGGTTTAACAAACAGATTTTGTAATCGCAATATTTCCCATCAAATTCAAGTGTTATTGAAGCATGAGTATCATGTCCAAGACATCCCTAGGGAGGTCATTTTAAGGCATTAAATGAAATGGTACCCACAGTTAGTTGAGTTTGGGCCACCCATAGTGCAGATCAGTTGAGATGAAAGGCAGGGTACCCGAGTAAAATTTTTTGTCTTAACCAAATTTCATATAAACCGTTAGACAACAGTAAGTACAAGATGCCAACCAGAAACGCGTTATGGCTGCTTGACTTGCCAATAACATACACACATGCGCGTACCGTATATGTATTTTGATATCTGTATGCTGCCGACTGGAATTAATATTACACAGTTAAGTTTATTCCACTTAAAAACTGTCAGGGAGCATTTTAAATAGAAACATTTGCAATGTTATAGTTTTGAACAGCGGGCTCCTCCATAAAGGGCGTCTTCAATTAGGATAGCATTATGTGGATTTGAGTTTGGCATGCACAAGAAGCAGAAAGGAAAAGTTGGTTAATGGTCATGCGAGTCCATGCTGCCACACCACAGGAGTCTCGTAGCCAGTCATCCTCTGATTTGAATGTCCGCAAGTGGGAAGGAGGGGTGTAAAGCTAAGTGCGGACAAGGGGAGGAGGGAGGGGTCCAAAGTAGACCATTTTGTGTGGAGATCCTTTATGAACGACCCCTTGAACCGAAAGTAGCATTTACATGTATATAGTAAAAGTGATTGGCCTGCTTCAGCTTTTCCAAGTGCTTGGTTATTTAGCACAATATTTTCCATCAAATTTGCTATTTGGATATTAAAGTTTTTAATTACATGATTGTACCATAATTTACTGCACAGTACAGCTAAAAACTATTGGCTGTATTCTGCTTGCATAAAAATCCTTTATTCTGGTTTGCACTGCCCCTGAGATAATATTCTGTTTGATGAAATGTTCCATTTCGTCTACAGAAGTTATACATCTGCTTCCCACCCATTTGACTGATGTTTAACGAATTTATGCAGAATACCTATGTGTTATAATGTTGAAGCCTACATGTAATTTAAATATTCATAAAAGAATTTGTATAGAATTAAGATTCAACATAGATCTTTGACCTTTGCTCCATCCAAAAGTAGGTTATGTATGTTATTATTATGCTTATCTTTTATAACCAAGAAGTTGGCCAACAGACAAATCATGGTTCTTTTGTGTCCATTTGGAACTCATCCATCCATCAGAATGTATGCATCAGAGAAAACAGGCTGGTCAATAAGTGCAAGCAAGCAGTAATGTTTCATGCTACAGAAGTCTAATTCCTGATGTAATTGACTGTTTAATTTCATCATACTGTGATGTGACTGTTGAGTTTTGTTGACACTTTAACGATGAGCTGCATTGGTTTCCAAGTCCCGTTTGGTACACTCTTGTCATTAAAGGGTTACAGATTGGTTGGAAGCATATACCTGAACAGTTAACATAAGGAAATTCCAAAGAAGCATTACCTAATGTAGGAACCAAGGTAAACCATGTAAGTAATGATACGTTTTCATGGCTTGCTGGGCATATTATGCTTATATCCTTGTTTGTGCTTTGTGATGATTTTCTAATTTGCGTTATTGTTGTATTCAGCCAAAGGTTGTTTCAGACACGGATGAATTGGAGCTGGCCAAGCAGCTGGAAAGACTCGAGGAGCAGAACCGTGAAGTTAGCGGAGACGAAGGAAGCGAAAGCGAGAATGACGAAGACGAGGAAGAGGAGGAGGAAGGAGGCGAAAAGAAAGCGGTAGAAGTTCGGAACGTTAACGATGAAGCAGAGGAGGATGAGGATTTGTTTAGTGCACAATAAAAAGAGTCTCCGTCCGGACATGTTCTCTGATGCTTTGTGCATGTTAACTTGCGCTCGAGTAAAAGTGTACATTCATTAAAATGTAACGTTTACTGTGCATTTTGTTATCTGAAACTGAGCGAAAGGATGTTGCTATGGGATTTTATGGTCAATTATACTCAGGTGTAAAAGTTGTTTATGAGAGGCCCTGAAACTTCAGTCATGGCTAAACTTGGTTTCAGATGGTGAATGCAAAACTCGCCAAGTGAAATTAATTATGAGCTCATTATTATGTAGTATTTCTACTAACATGAAGTCTCCATAATTAATTAATACATGTGCATAGAATGTCAAAGCGATTAAATTGCTTGATCTGTTGTGCAGTACACTGTACATGTATTACTTCAAAGTTGAGCATGTGACATGCACTTGGTCATTTTCTATGTTGCTGTTTGAAAGGTAAGCTTAATTTGTGGATCCTGACAAGTTGCATGTGTTGGTGGAGGATATGATGTTTTCAATGATGTACTGGTCTGCCTGTAAAAGAGCTGATGCACTTGGTCTGTACCCTTTGTCGATTGCCCATTTGTTTTGGGGTCATCCATCAAAGACGTCTGAAAGAGGGAGAGAAGGGTAATCCATCTGCATCGAAATTTGAAAAACATGTATTGTTATTTAAGTAAGCCTATGCTTTTAATTAAAATGGAAGTACATGTACACGTATGCTTTTCAGTAAACACATTATTCACATTGTTCATTTGGGGTTGGTTTTAGACATCCAACAAGTCTTTGAGGTGACCTAACCTGCAGGTTAAGACCATTGATGCCTGTTAGTCAATGTTGCTAATTCCAGGTGGTCGCATTCGTCGATGTCTATGTGCCGTATAGTTAGTGCCCATGGCCTAGAGGCGGCCACATTCCAAAAATTAATTTTAAAACTGCGATCTTGACGACAATAAATAAATATTATAATGATATTAGTTAAAGTTGAAACTTTGTAACAAATATTTGAAGTGTCAAAAAGACATTGTTAAATGCGCCCATGTCCTCGCTTTAGTGCACGCCACCATGAACGTCAGGGAAGAGTTATTCGCAGCACGAATTAAGCTCTTTGTTGAAATTGAATATGTTCTCGTGAGATCATATTTAACTAATGCTATTGTTCATGTTTACAACAGTTAAGCCTATAAATAAACGGCATTTTAAGTCCACAAACCCAACGCCAATCATCGTCGATATGACGGCGTCGTTAAATAAACGATATTAAGTAAATCCACAAACCCAAACATAGGCTATGCGATTATGCAGTACTATACAATACAATACAACTGTAATTTGATAACGTCCTCATGACAAAGTTCAGAAGTGCACACAATACTGGGCAACCATTAAGTGCCGTAAGTAGGCTTACATGTAGACTGGAAGAGGTAAGTTTTCAATTTACAGCGAAAGACAGTTATTAATAGAGTTCCAAACTGAGGAGGTAGAGAGTTCCAGATGGAGGGACCGGCAACTGTGAATGAAAAATAGCCAAAGACAAGGTGTGTACCAGGAACAACATACAGTAGATGTACTTTTCAGCAGAGAGGAGCAACCTTTAACAAAGTTGCAAGGTGTGACCATGGAAGATAAGTAAGATGACTGCTAATTGATTTTTAAGGGAATTTAAGTGTAAAGTCAAGGATGACCCAAGATACCAAACAGTAGATGACAGAGAGAGTAGAAAGGCAGTGCCGTTTTAAGGCCGAGGCACGTGCCTCGGGCCCCACGCAACAGGGGGCCCCGCGGCGACCAAAAAACAAAAGCATACGGTACATGAAATCTCTCAGTCCTAATAATTATTATCTAGTCATTTTCTAAATTGTTTTAAATTTAAATTATAACAAAGCGTAATCAAATGTACAGTTATAGTAGATATCACCATGTCGGTACTCTGTATGAACTTGGCAACTTATTTAAATGAACAAAAACTACCTGTCTTTCATGAGCATCTATAGAATCAGAGGTAGGCCTAATCTTAATTAGCATTTAGCGTCGGAAATCAATTTCTGTATTTGTTTGCATTTCTCAATTTAAAATGGAAGTTGGATTGATGAAAATAATTCTTGCTCAAGGAGAAGCTGGATTGATGAAAAGAATATTTGCATAAATAGAGGCTGAATTGATGAATAAGAATAAGTTACTTGCTTACATAGAAGTTGGATTGATGAAAATAATTGTTTGCCGATGACGAACCGATATGGAATTTGTTCACACTTGGAAATTAATTTCCGACGCTTTAAGTCAAGATTACCGAATCAGATGTGTTGGAAGTCTTTGAATTTCGATGATTATTATAAGAGACTTTTCTCAGAGCAAAACACGAAAGCGATTTTTGATAGAAAATGTCCTGACCATCCATGTAGGCCTACACGCCTATAGCAAACATTTACTCACTACAATCTCACTTTCAATTTGTATAACAAATTAACAATTTGAACTTTAACGTATATTTAACTGTATTGTATTGTATTTTCGTTTATTGATCTACTCTAGCTGTCATAACGCAGCTAGTTAAACCTAACTAAACCTGTATTTTGCACTTGTAGGCCTAGTACAAAGATTGCTGTGTTTAGTACTACATTAATAAATTTAAAAAATGACACATAGGCCTATTATGCACATTCAATGCATTAATGCAATAATGCATATCTGAGACTGAGATTGAGGCAGAAATCGGGTAATGTTTAAGGTTAAGGTTTGTGCCTAGGGCTCCCGAACTCCTTAAAACGGCTCTGTAGAAAGGAGGAAATAGAAAGTGTAGGATAGCAGGAGCTTGGTGGAATCATGGAATAGTCAAACCAGATGAGTTCGGATTTGCAAGGGTTAAGTTTGAAGTGCATGGATTGACTCCACAGCATGATGTCATCAATGCAGGCAGGAAGTCTCTATCCAGCACTTGCAACCTCATTTAGTCACAGATGTGCATGGAGTAGTGTATCATCATTATAGAGGTAGATTTCTATGCCCTGACGAGAGGCAATGGCTGACAGTGCAGAGGCATACAGGATGAACAGCAGGGGCCCAAGGACAGAACCTTGTGGGACACCAAAGAGTACAGTAGTGATGGATGATAGGCTAGCACCATCCTTTGAATAATCAGCGCCTCTGATTGGTGTTCACTGTGAGAGGCGCTTTATAAATGTATCAATACAATACAATACAATCAAAACTGCACCTCTTGCTATGTAAAATTTCACTCATAACTGAACACTCCTTCAACAAATCCTACCTTGATTCTTCCGCTTACTTCTTGCACCGCTCCAACTCTAAAGACCTTATCCGTCTCACTGTCTGCCTGCCTTGACCCTAATTGCCCGTAAATAAGCTGGTTATAGCGACTTAGCTTTCTTGGCGCTGTAGAAGTCTCGAGATTGAGATTAATGACTGTAAGGTTCTTTATATATATTATTCACACGCACAGTCTGCATACGATATACAATAACTTTGGTTACAATTGTACAGTGTATTAAATGCATGATGATATTGTTGTCTATAATTGCAGACGTATATGGGTCTGTAAATGCGTAAATTCGGTCTCAGACAGATGCGTAGACCTGTTTATACTGTCCTTCCTCGTTTATTACTAGTCTCTATTCATGACTCCCGGTGTTCTTCAAAAGGAATCAAAGTCAATAGGGACCGAGACAACCAATATTATGTCTGTCGGGGCCCTCAGATTATTTATCATCAGCCGACATCAAGGCCCCATGTGATCGCAGGATCGCTATCATCATCGCCTACTCGGATACTCCATCCAGGTTATACAGGGCAGAGATAAGTTGGGAAGCGTGGTCAACCATGTTGAGCGAGTCTAATGAGTGGCCACTGAAGCAGCTCTGTGAGTGGTTGTCCATGTTGTTGGCTTGGTAGAGGCAACAAGAACAATTGGAATGAGGAATTATGGTAATTGTTTCTGGTTCTTAAGGAAGAGGATCTGGAAAAGATTAGTAGCCTACAGCTGACACAGCCGTATCCTTCATCATCTTCCTCTGTGGAGTGGCACTGGTGATAGGAATCGAGTAGGCGTTGGTCCGGGTGTGTTCGCGTACTATCAGATGACGACCCAGTTGGCGTTGTAGCACCATCTGCCTGAGTCATCGGAGAAGTTTAGCAGACAATACTTGGCTCCAGATGGACACGGATTAGAGTGACACGGATCGTCTGTAGTAAATACACATCAAACAAAGGTATTAAGGCGACAGCAGGTCCCTTTATAATCAACAGATAGACAGGCACACAGACATAGACAGACAGACAGAAACAGGCAACCATACAGGCCAGGCAGTGTGCTTAGCCTACATAGACAATAGATACACGTATGCAGACAGACGCACAAACACAAATGGACATACAGATAGGCTTACGCAGAAGCACAAGAATAGGATCAGATGCGCAGTATTTGTGGGAGATAATCATTAACCAGCAATCGCATCTAGAATACTCGAGGTTCAGCAGGAAGCAGATTGAAACACAAGTGAGACACATATGCACTGGCTGATACAAGATTGGAGAAGGATTAATTCAACTATGGTTGTCATCTTAACGACCTTGTTTTATATTTTTAATCAAGATTTTCCGTCCGGAAGATTATTCTTTCTAGTCGAAAATCTTTCTAATGGCATCTAGCTATTCGCCATTTTTTAAGTCGATCTATAACTTTCAAGTCGCCGAGATAGTTGATAACCTTTTGTCATCGATATGCCTTGTTCCGAGTTGTTCGGCCAGTTTCCCATTTTGCACGAAGTAGGCCTACCGCTGACTGCCCTTAAGTTAACTTCCTGCCCTTTGCCTTACTTTCGCAAGGGAGACAATAATTAACACCATATGTAGCTGGCATTAATCAGATAGTCTTAGGCCTACAGAGCGACAGCCTCATTCTTACTGCGTTCACACTTTCTTCCTCCGTACTTTTCCGGACAGTAGCAGAAATATCCCCAGGCAAACGGATCATCGGAAGTACTGCAGGAACCTCCGTTCAAACACGGATTGGGAGCACACGGACTGACCTCTACACACAGACAACAGCAAGTTAACGTAGGCTTTGTAGACTTAGAATTAGAGAGTGACATGGGGAGACAATCTCGTCCCCATCCCCGCCCCGCAACAAGTAAGTCTTCCCCATCCCTGCCCCATCCCCGCAGGGTTTCTCCCCATCCCCGCCCCATCCCCGCAGGTTTTCTCCCCATCCCCGCCCCATCCCCGCAGGACGACATCACATTCCCCGCAAAAAGTTTACACCAATTCAAATTTAAAAAATAACATTTTTCAGCTTAAAAATCTATTTGTATTGCAGACTGCAATAGTCTGTTATTATCTTGTCGACACTTTGCTTTAACCAAGTCCTGACTATTTCTGACTAGAAGGCTTCAGGAAATAAAAAATCTCCTTATCAGTTCTCAAGTTCTTAACATCACCCGGGTTTCTTGCCGGCTCATTCCCCACTACCGCGGTATTACCGCGAGAGTGAACCCCATTACCGCGATATTACCGCAATTGTTGTCCCCATTACCGCGGTATTACCGCAATTGTTGTCCCCATTACCGCGGTATTACCGCAATTGTTGTCCCCATTACCGCGGGATTTACCGCGGTTACCGCGGTTTTCCCGCGGGGAAATTCCCCATGTCACTCTCTACTTAGAATAGAAGTTTAGAACCGACGTTAAGCTAAAGAAACTGTGACTAATAGGGTCGTATTTCTTAATGGTCAGATAGAATTATAGCTATACCCATTAGATCTATATCTTTAAAGTTCGAAATGACACGTGTTAAGTTAAATTATGTGTGTGCAACTGTGCATGCGTGTGTGGTGTGTGTGTGCGTGCGTGTGTGTGTATTATATTCGTGTGTATTATTAATTCAAACTGACACCGCAGTGTGATTACAAGTCATATAGTACGAACGAATGATTACAAGTTATTACAGGAGTCGAATTTAAGTGTATGGCAACCATGCAAGGCGCAATCTGTTCTACTGCTCATTTTACCAACGCCATCCAGTGAATGGAAGGCTGAGTGGACCTTTGGGAGGGTTGCGGGAATCGATCCCGCGCCCATGCTGATCTTCTGCAGCTCTTCGTGCCGGAGTGTTACCATTCACCTGAACCCCTCCAAGTGCAAACTTGTTGAACCACGCAACCTGTAGGCCTAATTAAAAGTGCAATTTGGCTGGCTGATCTTTACGCTGACAGGTTACATTTCTTAAACGCAATTCCTCCCTTTCATGGCTCTTTACAGCTTAAGTCTCGAAAATATAGCCGCTGCCAACAGGTGACCAGAAGTGAATATAGTTTAACGAATAGGCCTATATAAGCTTACCTAGAGTAAGCTTATATAGGGGTTTGTACGAAGATCAGATAGCGGTGATAAGGACTGAATATGGAGATACTGACAGATTCAGGATTAGGAAGGGAGTGCGGCAAGGATGCATTCTGTCTCCTTTCCTATTTAATATGTATGCTGAAAGGATAATGAGGCAGGCGGGAATGGATGAGGCTATGGAAGGAATAAAGATAGCGGGAAGAACAATGAACAATCTGAGATACGCTGACGATACAACACTATTGGCGGGTAAAAACCGATTTGGTAGAACTAATAAGAAGGCTCAAGAGTGAAAGTGAGAAAGCAGGACTCTACTTCAATATAAAGAAGACAAAGATCATGACAACAGAGGAGGAGGACAGTTTTGTAGTAGATGGAGAGGAAATAGAAACGGTAACTAGCTTCACGTTTTTGGGATCAGTAATAGAAAAAGAGGGAAAGTGTGATATGGAAATAAATCGTAGAGTATAGCGATAGGAAAAACTGCAATGAATGGTCTGGAAAAATATGGAAGGACAAACATGTGAGTATAGACACGAAAAAAAGATTGGTGAAGGCTCTGATCATACCAACAGTAACATACGGCAGTGAGACATGGACAATGACCAAGAAAATGAAAAAAAAGATTAACGCATGCGAAATGTGGATATGGAGGAAGATGCAGAGAATATCGTGGAAAGAGAAAAGGACCAACGATTGGGTGCGCATGAGTATCGGAATTGAGAATGAAGAGACACTACAACAAACAGTGCTAAGAGCAAAGTTGAGGTTCTTTGGTCATGTCATGCGATCAGATGGATTGGAAAAGGAAATGATGTTAGCATATGGAGAGGGAAGGAGAAAACAAGGACGACCAAGGAAAAAGTGGATGGACGAGATACATGAAACAACTGGAATGAATTTGGCAGAACTGAGAGATGCGACGGCGGACAGAAGGAAATGGAGAGGCTTGATCATGAAGGTCGCAAGAGTTCCAGGAACTGACAGCACAAGGTAAAAGAGTAATTACTATCCATGTAATAACGCAGGCCCTATATGTGTCACGAAAAATTACTTAAAGCAATTGTAGGCTTGTATTAGCTGTATACATCGCATTGCTGAAATATAGGAATCTATGTTAGATGCCTAATGAATTATTACAAGCTGCTATGAGCGGCAGTTAATTAATGGTGCGTTATAAATGTTTAGGCTTATATGTGTATTTTGAAGGCACACATAATCCTTTGCAAACTTCGAATTTGATCGCAATATGTCACATGACATTCATCATCATCATCAGGATCCATGGGCCGAAGGTCCGTAGGTGTCCAACGCTTGCATCAGATCCATGGGCCGAGGCCCGTTGGAGTCCAATGCTTGCATTGGATTTCATACGTATTTTTCTTTACGAACGGAGTATCTGCACCCATCCGTTCGACCTTCGCACTTCTCCCTTAAAGAGAGTTCAAGGCTTAGGACTGGCTCTGATATCCACATGTGGTATCAGAGGCGGCGATGCCGCCCACGTTAGCCAGCTTTTTCAGGGTTCCTGCTGAGCCTGTCCACCTCGCGTAGCGCCCCTAGGTGGTACTTCAGCCAAGACCTTCACCACTGATGGCATAGCCTCAGCAGGCACTCCCCTACTGACACATGACATTACAGCTGAGAAACTGAAGTGGACTTGTGCTTACGTTGGCATAGTCCTGGGCTTCCCGTCCAGAGCCCTGTTGTTCGATTGCACCAGAGGATGCCGTCCGTGTTGTTTTCGTACTGAAAGCCTTTGTCACATTCGTAGACGATGTAGAGGTTGGTGATATAGAAGAGAACGTGAGAGTTGACGAAGAACGGCTGATTATTGCTTGGACAGTCAAGAGCATCTGATAAAGCGAAGAAAAGGCGCTACATCAGCAAACACGCTATAGCGATGTCTCCCCCACGCAGTCTTTTCAGACATTTACTAACCTAAAATGATGATTGATCCAAAAGAATTGAGATGAATGAAATGATCGAAAGGCTATAAGAAAGGATAATATAAGACAGGAGGAGATCGATGGAAATAAATGATTCAGTAATATCAATAAGATCGGCATTTGCTGCTCTATACAAATTCGACGAATATATATACTATACTATATATAAATGTGTATTTGGTTTAGTCATCGCGAGAACGGTTTTCTGCTGTTTGATGAAATTTCCCCGACATACAAAATGACCAATCAGCTGCAGCAAAATATGTCTGGTGAACATCAATGGGACAGTTATATATAGGACCGTTTAATAGGTTGTTCTCTCTGTCGGTGTCTGTCTGTCTGTCTGTCTGTCTGTCTCTGTCTCTGTCTCTGTCTCTCACACACACACACACACACACACACACACACGCACACACACACACACACACACACACACACACACACACACACACACACACACACACACACACACACACACACACACACACACACACACACACACACACACACACACACACACACACAACGTAACGACAACAGATAGGCATTTCATGGCGTAGGCTATTTACCATAATATAGGCCTACTGCTAAATCGATTGTCTGCACGCTGCACGCCACGTTTGTTGGACTGTAGCCTACTGAGTTTATCTTTCTTTCTCCTCCGTCAAGTATTCGCTGACGATGAGGCTCTAACAAAACTTCTCCATTTCGGTCGGTCTCTTGCGAGTTCTATTGCCCTTCTTAAGTCCCATCCTCTGTCTTCTATGTCCTCCAGTACGTTATCTATCCATCTCTTCTTCTGACGTCCTCTGCTCCTTGTTCCCTCCACCTCTCCGTGCAGCGCCTTTGCCGGCATTCAGGAACCCTGAAACAGCTGGCCAACGCAGGAGGCAGGTGTTGGAAGGACACCTCAGACCGGAAGAGGCCAGAATGGCCCAACGATCTCCTTACCCTACCAGGAGAGGACTGGTCACCGCCTGGCAAGAGACCAAGAAACTCTAACAAAATGAACACTGAGTTTATACTATAGTATAAATGTAAGTGGCGCATTAGAAATAGGCCTACTGTTTTTTATATTGCAGGCCTATGTATTCCTATGGGGCCGTCCATAAATGACGTCACGCACCTAGGGGGAGGGGGTCGGAAATTTGTGACGATGTGTGACATGGGGGTGGGGGGTCTGAGTAGTGTGACGTCACACCAGGTCTATGTTACTAAATTTAACAATTAACAACAATTTAATTTTAATAATAACAGCACTAATTTAGAGGATTAAATTTTCATTATTTTTAAATTATTTTAATGTATACGGGCACCATTATTAATAATTTTCTAATTATTTCAATATTTGGTCACCGTTAGATTTTAAAATACTCATGTTTTCGCTATTTGTTCCATGAAGGAGCATTTTGCTTCGCCATAGAAATTGGTTTTAGGGGGGTCAGAGCTTTGTGACGTCATTTTCAGAGGGGGTCTTACATTTTGTGACGAAGTGTGACGAGGGGGAGGGGGTTAAAAATCGGCCAAAATAGCGTGACGTCATTTATGGACGGCCCCTATGTATGTTTGTGTGCTCTGGTTGATCCGTGGGTCTGAAGGTGTGCTCGGCGGACTACCTGCATGGGGTCCGCGAGCGCAAATTGGGTGGTCTATGGCGGCCAGTTTCCCAATATTCCGTTCGTCCCTGTTACTGTATATTTATACACATGTATAAATGATACATGTGTACCATACTTTTGAATTACTCAAAGAGGACTATACAAGTGCTTTGATACATGCGTGCACGTATACATACATACATACATACATACATACATACATACATACATACATACATACATACATACATACATACATACATACATACATACATACATACATACATACATACATACATACATACATACATACATACATACATACACACATGCATACATACATACATACATACATACATACATACATACATACATACATACATACCATAACAAACATACATACAAAAGCACCTACAAATACATACATATTTGTAAATACATGCACAAATACATGACCTAAGTTGTTGTAGGATAGCCTATATACTAGACCTACACACCCACAGCGAGGCTATCTTTGCTCTTCCTTATTCTTTATAATTATATGTAATGTAATGTAATGTAAAAAAAATTATATAGCGCCACTTAGGAGTCTCACAGAAGCGCTCAACATGTGGCCATCAAACAGCTGAAAAAGTGCGTCTTTAAGAGTCGAGAGAAAACCATGTAGCCACATGCAGCGTTAGTGGCACGCACAGATGGCGGAAGAGTAGGCCCTATTCCAGATCCGTATAGATCCTATGGTCTGAGTATGTTTTGGGTTTGTGTGTGTGTGTGTGTGTGTGCGTGTGTGTGTGTGTGTGTGTGTGTGTGTGTGTGTGTGTGTGTGTGTGTGTGTGTCTGACAGTGTATGTATGTTTTTCCATCTGGACATGCATCAAATGGGTCTATGAAAGTCGTCTGGATTACGACTGCACTGATGACTGATCACCGGGACTTACACCGGATGCAGAACTAATGCAATGAATGATGGCCACGTGTACCCGCTGTCGTTTGGATTACCCGGATGATGCAGCTGACCGCTTCTTCTGCAGCGGTCAAGACCACCGACCAAGATAAATGCATCGCTGTATGCAACGTCCGAGTCCAGATTAAGGGATTATTTTTGCTTCCTGCTGAGGAAGGGTGATTGCCAGAGGGTAAGGAAAAACTCATATTCCACAGATGCATCAGTTGCTTTGGCTACACGTGGAGAAGCTTATATAGGACAGAGGGCGACACGGACAAAGAGTGGCACAGAGAAACGTAGAAAGAAATAGACAAAAAGACACAGTTAGACTTTCATAACTATAATAAGCCAATCGCATGAACTTGCCTTGTAGATGCTAGTACGAAATGATGTATCGTTTACAGCCTAAACTAACCTAACTAAACACTGATTAAATGCTTACATAAGGATTACTGATACTGGTCGTGCATGGAATGCTCGCGTATGTGTCATACTCAGGGTCTCCAAAAGATTCAGTGTGATCTGTGAGCCTGTACAGGCTGTCTTTAATGGTTGCCTGCTGTTCAGATAGGCCTACACTTTGACGGGTTTTCCAATATTCAACAGCATCTCGAACAGGACACCGTAGGACCTTCCTTTCTTCCTTAAGTCCATGCATTGGCTCAATGTCTGTTGGTGTCGATCGCAGTCGTACTTCTCCACGTCTCTTTGATAATTCTACAGCTCATAGTCATTATCGTCATCGTCATCACGATCGTCATCATCATTTTTGTCATCATGGTCATCGTCGTCGTCGTCATCATCATCATCATCTTTTTCATCGTTGCACACTTAATTATTGTCTCCGCTTCATATCACACTGCTGCGTATTTCACTAGAACACATCTATAGGTAATGTTGCTTACTGTTTTAGACCAGCGCTTCTGATAAGTTATTTGAAGGCATTTGAAGGTATTATATAAATGCTCCCATACATGCAAACGTACATCAATATTTAATATCGAATTTTCCCACTGCAAACGACACACTGAAGTTTATGGTGGCTTGCCAAGAATAAGCCTATACCTGGCAATGTTTTGGCTACGGCTACCTACAATATATATTATAGCAACCGGTGTCCAAAGACACTGATATATGATACACATGCGTCTACTGACCTGGCGGCACCTGGCCCTTGGTTAGAACACAAATCAGCAGAAGTAGAAGTGACAATCGCACGAAGATTTTAATCACGCTACTGGTCTCCCACTGACTTCGACTAATCCTAACAAATTCGTCTGTTTCCAACATTCTCAACACAAAGAATTATACTCAACTTCGCCATCCAGCTAACAAAGACAAAGATGCGTAGTAGATCAATAGGTCCACGCAGATCAGCCAATCATGACTGTCTTTATGTTGGCCTAAGATAGTGAAAGACTACAGGCCTAAGGCAATAAAGAAATATCGATTAGAATCAAACGCCTACATCTCAGGCCGAACGTGTAACAGTGGCGGCATATGCATGAGTAAACAAAATATTATGAGCAACTTTTGACATTAGGGAGGTAGCCGTAGCCAACACTGACTGAAGTTTTGCTACAAAATTTGATGACAAGATGATGATGACTAATTCTATTATGATGATGATGATGAGAATGATGACGATCATAATTATAATTATTGCGATTTTTGTTGTTGTTATTATTATTATCATCATCATCATCATCATCATCATCATCATCACCACCACCACCACCACCACCACCACCACCACCACCACCACCACCACCACCACCACCACCACCACCACCACCACCACCACCACCACCACCACCACCACCACCACCACCACCACCACCACCACCACCACCACCACCACCACCACCACCACCACCACCACCACCACCATCATCATCATCATCATCATCATCATCATCATCATCATCATCATCATCATCATCATTATTATTATTATTTCCCCAGGTGCATGTGTTTCCTCGGGACTTAAAATAGCTCCTGAGAATTGTTAAGCTTAATGTCTGGGTTGGCTAAGACTCGTCAAGTTCAGGCAGGGAGAAAATGCTTTGAAAGGCGACAGCATTAAATCGTTGGATCACAACTGAGAGGCATTATTATTATTATTTCTTCACCCGAGGTAGAAATAATCCCTCAGGTTCTTAGATACTAACCGAAGAATAACAACTATTCTGGAACTAACGGTCCTCGTCCCGCTCTGGTCCACGAACGTGCCTCTGAAAGCAACGGAATTATATCGATGAGTGCAGATGGAAAGGCGCTGGAAAAGGTGTTTTGTCTCAAAGCGGCTCTCCCGAAATATAGGATATATAAAGCAGCCCACCTCAACAGTAAATAATAATAATAAATAATAATAATAATAATAACTATTAATAATAATAATATTATTATTAGCTATTTTGTACGTTGTTGTTACTGCTGCAGCTGTTGTTGCTCTTGCTACTGTTATGAAGATATGAAGCACCATCTCAAGGGGTCATGATGTCAATGTTCCTCATTTCCACAGAATTCCACTGGAGCCAATAGATCTCTAGTTGATCATGCGCGGGTCTGCTATCCGGCTTCCGATTCTGCGATGAACTTCACACCTCCCTTGTTCCATGCACCACTGCTCTCCAATGCGACAGTCACAAGCTTCTGAGTGCAAGGGGAGATGGTGACGTAATTGACCCTCTCTGCTTAAGTTGCACGGTCAGCCTGCTCTGTTCGATGCGTGAGAGCTAGATGAGACGTTGCGTATAGTTGTGTGTGATGTCCGTATGATAAGAAGCCACATCTCTTTCTGCTCTGATTTGTTTGGCTAATGTTCTGGTCTCCGGTTGTCTCGATTACTGCAACTCGCTCCCTACTGGCATTTCGAAAGCTAACTTGACGAGGCATCAAAAGTCAAAAATACCTTGGCAAGGACTATCACTAAAACTGCTAAATATGAACATGAGTCCACCGATGTTTTTGTGCGAGGCACAGCGGGAGTCAGAGTATTATTTTGTTGATGATTGCAATATTGCTTTCATGAGGGATGAGCACAGAGCAAGGCGCGGAGGTAGGTAGGCTGGTTTAAATGCAATATTTTGTGAACTATAGGAGCTTGAGAGCAGCCAGTGTTATGAGTGCAATATTGGTGTAATTTGCTTATATTTAGGGTTTTTGCTATTGCTCTTGGTAGAGAATTTTGAACCATTTGTAGTTTGTGCAAACTTCATTTAGCAATCCCATGCAGTGGAACATGCATTAGTGAAGACGGCAAAAGGTCGGAACAGACTAAGACCGTTTAGGCATGTAGGATCTGATTATACGAATATCCTGAATGTGAAAGTAAATTTATTTTCATACGGTTTTAGAATATAAAAAAATTGAGGCAAGTAGGCCTAATAAAACTGGAGAGCTGAAATAGGCGAAGAGAAATCAAATGAAAGAAATAACTTGCTATTGTTGTCATACAAACGATAGTCTAGATAGCCTTGAGTGAGAAGTGACATTTAGTGTAAACAGGAGCGAGTCTAATGTGGTTCGCTGTAGAACCCTACAGTTCACGACAGTTGGCATCTAAGTGAATGGATAGATACAAGCTGATTGAGTATTATGAGGATGGAAGTAGGATGCAATCAGCTGAGCATGACCCTAAAGACCAAACCGGTGTTCGAGACTGTGAAGAACTATATCGTTTGTCGTGCTATTATCAGTTGCGTCATCTGCGACGGATCCGATCTCCGTTTGCACACTGAAACCATACCAAACTGGTACAGGCTTTCAACGGCAGCAACTGTTGTCTTGACTACTGCAGCAGTTTCGGTTTAATGCACATGATGGGCTTCTGCAGAGGGGTCAGTGAGCAGAATGTAGGCTACCAGCCAAATTCATGTCCAGAATGTACCAGCCAAATTCATGTCCAGAATGTACCAGCCAAATTCATGTCCAGAATGTACCAGCCAAATTCATGTCCAGAATGTACCAGCCAAATTCATGTCCAGAATGTGCCAGCCAAATTCATGTCCAGAATGTACCAGCCAAATTCATGTCCAGAATGTGCCAGCCAAATTCATGTCCAGAATGTGCCAGCCAAATTCATGTCCAGAATGTACCAGCCAAATTCATGTCCAGAATGTGCCAGCCAAATAATTCATGTATGTATATATGTTCATGTCCGTCAGCACGGAGCGAAACATTACGTGCTTGTCTCGTCAGTTCCAGGACGGTCTCAACTGTATTCTAACAAGAATTAAGACCTAGAACATATGCGAAAGCCAGCGGGTCAAGAGCGAGGTCATTCGATGTATACGACCCAAAAATATGGAATTTCATTTGTCTGATGGGCCTAGTGATCCTGCAATACAACTGGAGGTTTATCGAAAGATGCTGAAGACTCACGTGTTTTATCCTATTAATAGCGACTTTAACGTCTTTTGCAATGCAGTTTGTCACAGTATCTTGCGCTTTACAAATCTACTTGTTACTACTGCTGCGTATTTAAGTGCGTATTTATGGATGAATCTGTGCTATATATAACACATTTTGAGGACCTCAACGAAGAGAAAGCAATTGGAGCTGAGTTTGATGGAAATATTTGCTATTGTGTGATTTGTCTCAGATAAAGGGATTGAACAACGCAAGAGATCGTCACGCGCACAGCTTCAGCAACAATGCATATCGGGTGTAGGCTAATATAGGTCGAAGCAGGCCTATACAGACTATAATACAGCCTATACAGTCGAGCCTATATGCATGAACTAGAATCGTATTTCATATAGCACAACATCTGCACGCTGAGTTGTGTCATGTGCTGTACACGTGTTGCTGCATGTATGCATAAAAACATTCAATGCTATTCTGTTAGCCTTTGTGTTTGTACTACAACAGTCAGTCACCTGTGAGTGATGCCACGTGTCAATCACTTCAAAATAAATCAATACAGTGTTTTAATATAACTGAAACCATTCATTGTAATAGTTTTCTCAATGGCTTATAAACCTCTGCAATAGTCCCGACTCTCCTATCTTCGTAAACTCATCACCTTCCAGTAATTCCCAGGTCTACCCGATCATCCTCTTTCCTCTGTTTTCCCGGTTACTCCTCCTATTAAGTACTCTAACACATTGGTAACGAATGCCACACATCACCACACATCTGGAACAGTCGCTCACATTAATTTGAGCAATTTCTCCGTTCATTCCCTCTGTCCCTCCTATATTTCACCTCGCATCACCATTTACAAGCCTCTCTAGACTATATCTATCACTTCGCAGACTTTTCATTGAGAACTAAAGTCCCACCTTTACAGGAATCTTAATCCACCCAGTCTGCCGATTTCCCATTTTTCCCCGGTGTATACGATCTCCATAACAGCTACACTGTATCCTTCTCTTTCTGATTCCTACCAATCAGATCTCAATTGTTCCTCATATTCATGACAACCCATCTGACTTGAGACAGCGCTTAAACAAGCTTGTTATCTGTACTTAGCCTATAAATGTCTCGGTATAAACTTTCAAGTTTATGATTTCATTATATGTATATGGCTACAAAAATGTCGTATAGTCCCCAGTAAATATGTCACTTTTAGATAATCTGCACTCTGAAATTAATAACAGCCTGTTACTTAAAAAACACAGTAGGTCGAAAGGCCTATATGGCACAATTAAACGAGTAGCAAAATATGCCTCAGTCTCAAGTAAAATCTGTCACTTACGTGTAACCCCCGACATGACAATCTTACCTGGTTATCTCATATTACACTGCGAGGTAAGCAATATATCTGGCATTTATATTATGTAATGTAATTAGCAACTTCTATTGCGCCGGTGTCTAATGCACAAGGCGTCAACCGATGGCACAGTAAGTGACAGTATGACGCTCTTAGAGGTGAGTCGAACTGTGCCACTCTGATGGGCTAATCTATAGTTAATCTGGCCCTAACGTTTAATTTTTAAGAGAGTCAGAGTCTAGTAAAGTCAACTCTTCCAGTCTCCTGTTAAAGATGCAGGAAAGAAGTCTTTTACAAGTGTCACTCTTCGATCAGTGTGTGTCTTTTGTCTGTCTGTCTTTCTGTTCAAAATCTGATAGCATATAGCCTAATTCTCATCATACGATACGTAAAGTTAAGTGGTTGCTATAGGCATCCTACCTGCTTCAAAGATGCAGAGGTAAAACGCAGCAATCCTAAAGACGTACAAGTAACTGATGGAAGAATGCGACGAAAGAACTCGTTTCGATCTTACGAACATCGCCGACCATTTAGCACCGATGAGACCATTAATTTTAGCAACGATCAGTAAGCGTATACGCATAACCGGTGATTAGCGCATCACTCTCCCGTCGGCGAGTCATCATAACTGAGCTCCGGTATACGTTTAATATAAAGGGTCACAGTTCCTGTTAGTTCCTGACGACATATGAGCCACTGATCGAATACAGATATGCGCGAGAGTAAAGGTATCTGGCTCGTATTAGGCCGCTAATTACACATGCAGAGGATGGCCTATTTTTTATTCCCCGGTATACAGCAACTGTCATTGAATACCATCTGCGTCCAAGATAAACGCCTAAAACGACGGATGTATATTGATCTAGCATTGATTTTCTCAGCTGAATCTGTGGTTTTTGAATTAACTCGTTCGGCCATTCAATTCACACGTCCATCCATTCGTCCGTCCATCCATGGACAAATGCAGGCCATTCATGAATTCATATAGGGGCATTTAAGCTTATAATAGATGCATCAAAACATTAGCATATATCCACTTCTATGTGTTATTATAATTAAATTTTGCAGTCCCATTGCGCGTTTGACAACGGAGTAATAAAGGTTATGCTTACTTAGCTATACTTAGGATACAAATACGTATTCATTCATTCATTCATTCTGGAGATTTATATAGCGCCCCTTCAAGAAATCTACTCAGGAGCGCTCCCAACCCAGCCACGGCAAAAGAAAAAAGACTTGAGTGATTTATAAAACCCAGTTTGATTGGTCAAAGGTAGCAAGCGCAGCTCCGATGGCAGGTCATTCCAGATGGAGGGGCCTGCAACCGAGAAAGCTCGGCGCTGCCTAGCAGTCAAGCGAGCCCGTGGAACTAGGAGTTGCCCCGTCGTCGCGGAGCGAAGCGCCCGACGCGCTACAACGTCGGACACTGGGCGGCAGTATGTAGGCCTATTCGTGCGCAGATCTCGACCAGTTTGAATGTCTGTAACCACTGATTGACAACCTGCCTCAAACAGGTTATATTCTTTTCCACATATTTGTCAAGACCGCAGAGATGACGACACAGATTTGCTCATAAAACCAGTTTTAGACCATAATTAATTTTTTTACAATTGTTAAGCAACTGCTCTATACGAAAC
Organism: Aporrectodea caliginosa; assembly: GCA_020284085.1. Classification (NCBI taxonomy): domain Eukaryota; kingdom Metazoa; phylum Annelida; class Clitellata; order Crassiclitellata; family Lumbricidae; genus Aporrectodea; species Aporrectodea caliginosa. The sequence goes on from JACEVL010000786.1 coordinate 151,448, forward strand.
CATCACAAATCTAGAGAAATACATGCAAAGCCATATACAATAATGCATACATTGCTATATCTGGCCACTTAGAAGGATTATTAAGTCTATTAAGTTTTGGCCAGACTCTATATAGAAGGAATGATAAGGACGTTATGTTCGACAGTGTTTCGAATGTAATGTAATGTAAATCTTCAAAAATGACTCCGCGCCCACAAAGGCACTTCAGAGAAACCAGCTTAATCAGCGGCGCTATATCAAATCAAATCCGCAATAGCCAGGCAAACTCCTCTGTTCGTTCCGGTGCCAGGTCAAAATCCGGGGAGGTCAAGCCGATGAGACAGCATGGTGCTACGGTGGCAATCGGTGATGATGGTGGTCGTATGGTGGCGCAGGAGTAGAATCAGGATAGGATAGCTTGAAGAGTTCGATTTTCAGCCGTGAGTGGAAAGCACAAGAGGAGAGTGGTGTGTTAAGACTTCGGCCATCGATGAGAAACGAACTCTATATATTATAGGCTCGGAACATTACAGTCTAAGTGGGCTTGGCATTTAGCCTTAGGTTTGGTCTGAGGCTCCGTTAGTAGTTTACTTGTACAGGATAACCTACACAGGTGACTCCTAATTAAATTTGGAGTCGTTGTTTGTCTCGCGTCTGATAGGCTACGACCGACGGAGTTGCTTTTTGATATGAAGGCCGCTTCTGGTTAAAATGTTCTGCCTTTCGTAAATCTGCTGTTGTTGAAGTCGCAATGTCCTTTTCGAGTTTCGGTTCTGTTGATTTTGAAGTATTGTATAGACTATAATATTATACATTTACAATAACATATTTTTATCATAAACCCAAGCGAGAGTGTTGCCATTCCCAGTGGACCTCTAACAACATAAACAAATGACTGCAACAGATTTCAACAACATAGGCTACACGCAGCAGACCAACCTGAGTAAACATACTGACTTTTTTAACTTGAAGTAGTTCCACAAAAGCACTAAAATTCCTTAGCATTTAAATGTAGTTCAACAATACAACACAGCTGTATTTGATATTGTCCTCCTTCCAAATTCAGAAGTTCACACACGCCCATACGACAGTACCTCGGTGGCGTTGAACAGTTATGCGTGAAGGATTTGCTCAATAAGGTCCCTTCATAGTGACCACTTGAGTGGAGACTCGAATGCGAACTCTCCGTGTTACAGGCCGAACGCTTTAATCAATCGGCTATCGTACCACACAAGGTTGGGTATAAAACGCCATTGGCTGTGTGTGTGTGTGTGCGTGTGCTACCCTGTGTGTGTGTGTGTGTGTGTGTGTGTGTGTGTCGGTGTGTGTCGGTGTGTGTCGATGTGTGTCGAAGTATTCAGAAACAGATTTTTGGTTTCGCCATAATTTAATTTCGCATGATTTTCAGCGTCAGTAGTTATCCGGAAGAAGTGCAGTCAAAATATTTGCTTGGATTCATATTTTCTTCCATTTCCTGCACAAACACTCGTCGAGGTTCATTACCCGCGCCATCAGTCTGTTGCCTAGCAACGAGCACGTGCAGCTATTCGCTATCGAAAAATATAATAGAGTATTGATCACGCGAAAGGCTTATGACAAGCGCCTATGTCTTCGACCTAGATATTCTGATGATGCGTATTGTAAGCTGCATAGGCCGACTAGAGCTCGGTCGATATCGATTTTAAGTCGGTAGGCTTATCGGTTGTTTAGATCGATATCAGTTTTCGTTGTTTCCCGTCTAAAAATTAGATTTGGATCCGGTTTCACGCTGTCTAAATATCGCGATATTGACGTCGGTTTTTAGTTTCCATTGTGTTGGTTATGCTTCAAGTTTATAGATCGATTTTGTTGTTGTATGGTGTGAACTTTGCAGCTGTAAAGAGTGTTCAGTGTAGTTTTATTGTAAACAAATTTTGTGCTAAAATTTTAACTGTATTTAGTTCCTTAAACTGTGATATCAGTACTTACACGATGCCTCATAATTGTAAGTGTAATTGTAAGTGTAATTGTAGGTGTAATAGTAAGTGTAATTGTAATTGTTAGTGTAATTGTAATTGTAAGTTAATTGTAAGTGTAATTGTAAGTGTAATTGTAGGTGTAATAGTAAGTGTAATTGTAATTGTAATTGTTAGTGTAATTGTAAGGGTAGGCCTAATTGTAGGTGTAATTGTCGGTGTCGATTTCAATTTTTATGATTGTCGCGACACTGGGTTCGATAGGTCAGATTGGTTAAACCGATGCATCACAAGTAGGCCTACATCGAACTAATTGCAGTATGAATACAGTTACAATATTATTATGCTCTTAGATTAAGATAACTTTTCCATAACGACGTTACAGAACAGAATCGGATCAAGTTTGATATCAAGGTAATATATTATCTAAACCTATTTGTATAAAGTCAGCCAATTTTTAGGCTACATTGTATAGACTATATTTTTATATAGACTATATATATTCTATAGCCTTCCTATATCATATGTAGCTATAGACCTTAGACCTTAGTCCTTCCCGTGCAGGACTGCACATCGGGCAACGCAGTTTTTCCATTCTTCCCTGTCCTTCGCCACCTCGACAGCATCATCCACTGTCATCTCCAGACATCTCAGATCTTCTCGAACAGTTCCCATCATATGTAGCTACAGACTATATTTAAAAAAAGGCGCACCAACAATTTGTCATGGCCAGCGTTCTGAAGACCTGGTTCTACACTTGATTTCGTTTCGTATAGAAAAGATTTGAAACTCTATAGGCAATGTTTTAGGTCTAGATAATTTTGCTTCACGGTCTATACATCTTTGGATGTTACGGACTCTACCTTCTTATAGACGTGGGCTGTAAGCAGGAAGCTATTTAAAATGGTCGCTATTGTTTTGACGTGACTGTTTGTTACCTGGCTAACTTGAGCCCAGACGAAACCGTCTTTCGGATGTTCTAGACAGTCGCCGCAAGCACAAATCCAGGACTGCTTCAGCGCCCAAAATGCAATGTCGAACGAATAGGCTGTAGTCACAATAAGTGCTTGAGTTCGGTCCCAGTTGACTTCCAAGTTCAAAACAGGCAGGTATACAATGAATATCGATGCTTTTGTAATCCTGTTAAGACTTCGTAAGGTTTGTACCTGTGCAAGGCTTATAATGGTGAAAGTAAAGCAACCGCTACAAACTGGAGTAAAAAGGTTATGCCAAACAGTAGTTTTATGATTCGAACCAGGGTCGCACAGGTGAAAGGCGACGCTTCAGCCACCCAACAATCGTGCATGTCACCTTCTAGTGCATAGGTTAGTTGCTGTTTCACGACACTGTGTCATAACAAAAATGATTAGCGTCGCCCTCCTCCTTCATCCAGGCGTGGGACTGGTACTTCTACTGCATAGGCTTAGTCACCATATTTATAGGTTCTCGTGCCTTCAACCGTTATCGTTGCATAGCTCATAAAAGGTGACAGGCTTTAGTGATGCAGCGTCCCATAGACTCGACAGAACCTTCATTAACACGTCATTTAATCTAATAGCCTTAGGTTATAACGAGCAGACGAACCATTTTCTAACTATAAGCCACAGCTTAGTTTGTCGTTGTTCATGCATCAATGGCTGCTTCACGCGCGAAAGGACACTAATGAAACGAGGTATACACACAAAGAAAGGCGGTCACTAACTGTCTTTTGATGTTCCGGTAATGACCCTCTGATGTAATTAGTAAAGACTTTAATTACACACCTATCGTTATTGGCGTTCATGCATTGCCACATATAGTCGACAGTGGGTTCTCTGCGCTGTCACGTAATAAGCGTTCATATGCACTCTGCAAGATTCGATAAAAGAAGCCGTCTAATCCAATGACTTGGGATATAATTTATAGCCTGTGCCTCGACGTGTTAACATCTGCTGGGATAGGCGGAATCAAACGTCATCTTTTTATCAGGCGGTTTCTCACCTCGTCAGCTAACCTGAATACGGGTTTTCAAACTACGTTTTCCCGCTTGGCTTGGGTCGGGAGCGCCTCTGAGTAGGTACCTTGAAGGGGTGCCATATAAATTCTGATTGACTTCTGTAGCTCCGTTATAAAATGTCCAACGCATCAAGCAATGCTCTCTTCACGTGAACTCGCAATGAAAATTCACAGAAGTTGATTTTTCATAGATCAGATAGGCTTATAACAGAAGTGAGTAAGAAGACTGAAACAGATGAGTCTTAACTTTAGACCTGAATGATCGCAAAGAATTGGCAGAACAAATCGAACTTGGCAGCGAAGTCCAAAGCAACTGACGGCAACCGAGAAAGCCCGAGAAAGACCGAGATACTCTTCGGGTGTGGGATACAGCAAGAATTAAAGTGAACATCGATCGAATGCAATGCCTATTCGTAGGAGGAGTGAGCTTGAAACATAGACAGGTCGGCTGAATAAAATTTAGTAGCCTACTTTGTGAGCTTTAAGGCAGAGTTCAGAATAGATTCTTTGCTCAGGGGCAGCTAGTGCAATGGATGCAATATGTACGTCATTGCTGTTATTTAGGGGAATACCTTGGCTCCAGCAACAGACTTTTAAATCGTTTGTAGTATTTTTTAGATCTTCCTTAGTGACTCCAATGAGAAGTGAGTTAAGTAGTTAATTCAGTTGGAAACCAATGAATTCGCCCAGAGATTAAGACAGTATAACGCAAAAGAGCTCTGATTTTACGAAAATCACGTATGCGAAATTGAGCTCATTGCCCGAACATAATTTTATAGTTATAAAATGTGGAGTCAAATACCACGTCCAAACCGCATGCGCATTTAATATAAGCTACGGTTAACAAGTAAGCCACCCTACAGAAAACACGTGCGCCAACCAAATTTGTGGAATGGTTGGTTAGAACGAGAAATTCAGCTTTAGAAGGTTCGGAAGAAGTTTATTAGGTGGTATACTACTCATCCAAGATCTAAGATATAATAAGCCGCAGCTTATAGTTTGTTGATGCTCATACATCGCTGCCTGCTTTAAGTTAGGATATATTCTAATGAAACGAGATACACACAAAGAGAGACGGTCACTAAAGGCGTTCTGGCGTGGCTCCTCTTCTTCGCCCTGTAAGTACTCGGCTTACACACAGATTCTGTTTAGTAGCATCCCTCGACTCCTGTGCATGCTCTGTACACTGGCGCTATGGAAGTTTTCTGATTAGAATTAAGGTGGCTTTATAAGACTCGTTCTGTTCAGAGGATTGTGATTACAAATTGCAGTTTTAGTTAGAAGCTACACTCGACTGAATAACAGCGATATAGACGTTTCCAGATTATACGCGTATTTGTAATTGTAAGGCAGGTGGGTTTTCTCTTACGAAGCCACCGTTAAACGGATGATGGTTTCTGATAAACGAATCCCGATATGCTCTAGATGGCTGAAACGGAAGCTGATGCTGATGCTGATGCATTCTTCTGATACTGATGGCTGAGTTAAATTCCTTGAGGCGCCTAACGTCGCAAGTAAACCAAATTTATGTGGCGCCAGCGTAGTAGATTATATGGAGGAATTGATCGATAAGGAGGAGCGATGGCAGACGCATGAACAGCTGATCCCATGCAGTGACTCACATAGGAATATAACACAATGTACTCCCTAACGACCCACTAATGCCTCCCACGACTTCTAATCTCATGTGTCTGAAGCCATCGAAAACGAAATTCATACTTATGCGTAACCATGCAGCTCAATGCCCGATCCCTCTATTTACCTCAGACGATTCTGCATTCACCCAAACCTCCGCTATTACTAAGTATTCTGCTGTTCTAAACTTAGATATGATTTTCAGCCAACACCTCTGCAGTTTCCCCACCGTATATCGTTCATCAACTTCATCTTAACCGCTCTTACTTCATGCATAATTGCGTATCCGTGACCTTCGTAGAATCCACTCTATGCACGACATCGCGCCTGTGAATAAGCTGGTTCCCGCGACTTCGCTTCTTTGGGCGCTGTATAAATCTCGAGATTACGGTTACGATGACTTCTAAATCGCATCTCGCTATCACCACATCCACAGTCCACCATGTTGAATTAGACCACTGCAGTTCACTTTACTTGCACCCATACATTGCAACATCCAAATAACCCTTTTTCAAGCTATCGAAAATGTTCTCGCCTCTCACTCTTGCTGTCCATAAACCCCAAAGACCGCATCACTCCTGTCCTTAAATCTCTCTACTGGCTTGCAAACACTTCTGGACGAACAGAGTACAAAGTGAGGAACCTACACTACACTGCAATTCTCCCAGCACTCGTTTTTGGCAATTATTCACAATGCAACCACCCCCGCTCAACCCATTCTATGTCCGCCAAAACACTTCTCCGCTCTTTCGTCACCTCATGGCATCCTCATTTCCTGACAAATGCATTGGTTTCCAGTCGCCTAGATAATAATAACTCGCTTCTTACTGGTGTCAATAAGTCAAACATCCTGAAGCTGCAGAGGGTTCAGAACTCCTTGGCTAGAACCATAATTTATAATACATCCAAATATGAACATAATATCACCGCTGTGTTTAAATCTTTGCATTGGTTTCCTGTTCAGCAAAGAATTCGTTTCAAATTGGAGCTCATAGTTTATAAAACGGTGAACTCTGGCCAACCACAATATATTTAAAATCAGTTCTTATTCCCCAGATTTATCATTATTCAATGAGGTCATCTGATCATCTTTGTTCGTTCATACCTAAATCAAGAACTGTTCTTGGTCAACGAGCTTTTTCGGTTGCTGCAGGGTCTACTTTTTGGAACTTTCTCCCTGTGTCTGTACGCTGTGCTCAGTCGCTTGTGTCATTTCGTTCTGGGATGAAAACTTACCTCTTTCAAATTGCTTATCCACCTTAGGCTGCCTCTCTGTCTCTTACGGACTGATCTTCTGGATGTTGACCTGATTACGGCTTGGTTTTGGTGTGCCATCGGTTGATGCCTTGTGCATTAGATACCGGCGCAATAGAAGTTGCTAATTACAATTACAATCCCTATTTTTTGATCTGGTTACGCATAAGTATAAAATCATTTCATGGCCCTAGCTGTTCCGTCCCTCTGTAACAAACTCACACCAAACTATTACATTTGTATGGTCCATGATGCGAACTCACTGAAACGGCACCTTTCGCAATCTCTGCCTCGGGCTTTCAATAAAACTGACAACATCTCTTTTACACAAATCCTATCCTAGATACTCATCCTCCCTTACCTCCCTCGCGGTTCCAATTCCAAACGCAATTCACTGTAGCCATCTGATTGTCTGCTGTCTGACCTTTGGATCTTGACCTGGGACCGATTCTGACCTTTTATACGTGCTTGTTATTTGTTTTGACTCGGCGCCTGTTAATAAGCTGGTACCCGCGACTCTGATTTTCGGACGCTGCAGAAATCTCAAGGGTACGAATACTATATTCATTATGTCGTCTACCAGCTCCCCATTCCCCATTCCCCATTCCTCAATGTATCTCCATGCATGCTTCCTCTAGTTTGCTTCAGGGAATGCAGTACAACGGCGTAGACCTATATTGTGAAATATAGTCAGATGCTTGGGTCTGCGTATCGGAAACTTAGAATGCAACTGTAATATTCGTTTTCAAATTTTCCAGTGCGGAAATAGCTAAACCTGTAAAGCCAGCAAAAGACAATTTCACAGGTGGTAAACAGCATCAGTTAGCTCGGGGTCTTCGATCGGTAACACTGGTCCTTTGACCTCTTGTCTCAAGAACACCGACATAAGATATGTCTGTCGGTGTTCTTGAGACTGCTTTTATATTTAACCCTCGGGCTACCAAGGGGGGGGTATTACGACCCCCCAGGTTTTTTGCTTAGAAAACTTGTTCCATGTGGAATATAATTTTGATAATTTAGGTAGCTGTAGCAGGATCTTTTGCGCACATTTTGAGGTAAACATCATTGTGATATCTCATGCCATTCAAAAGTTACACCCGATATACCCGAGGTACCAGGAGGGGGGGTTGATACGACCCCCTTAGTTTTTCGTCTATAGTGTACTCATTTTTCTTCCTGGAAGAGACACAAATATACCATTCTTTGGAGGGAATGCAGGGCTTCATTTGCATACTTAGATGTTTGTCTTTTGAAAACCGGAAGTGATCAAAATAAATAATAATACGCGTAATATGCGTGAAAAATGTCTGAATGGAGGGACTCCCCCCTTAGTTTTTTGTCGGTAGCGTATTCATTTAAATTTTTGGAAGAGAAACAAATATACCATTCATTAGAGGGAATGTAGGGCTTCATTTGCATACCTAGATCTTTGTCTTTTGAATACCGGAAGTGATCAAAATAAATAATAATACGCGTAATCTGTGTGAAAACGGCTGAATACAGCATCACAACGTAAACCGATATATATGTATGGATATATATGTACGGATGTATATTTATACGTATATAAACATATGTAGGGATGTATGTGTATCTTGGATACATAGATCAGTTTCAAAACACACATAATTTTATATTTCTTTATCCAAAAAGTACAAAATGTACGCAATAATATAAAATATCGCTAATTAAGGGGGTTCCGTTGTTAAAAGTGATGTAATTTCGAGGTGCATTCACATAATGTACAACTAAATATACCATTCTGTGCAGAAATGAATGCTGAATCCAATGCTGTATTACAAGTTATGATACGTGAAACCAAACACGAAATCCAGGGGGGTCGTCTCAACCCTTGGTAGCCGATGTCACAAAAAAAGCTTGGTAGCCCTAGGGTTAAGGTAGCCTACTTAAATGATTTTTTAAATCTCTTGCATCAAGACTTCTGTGGCTTTTATGTAAATCTAAAATATACTGACCTATAGATTTCTTTAATAATGTTTATTGTAAATGTAGGATATACCTTCAGATATGCGATATTAGCGATACGAACACAAGTTATGTATTGGTTGACGCTATATTATTGTTTGGATTAGCTGAGTGCAGGCGAGGGATTAGTACGGATTACCGACGCTTTTGGGATGGCCTGCGCTGCTACGGTAGAGAAAACTTTACGAAGCGTCTCATGACGGTGCAGTGAGGGAGGGAGGGAGGATATGGAGAGAGCGAGGCAAACGTAATGGCGAATGTCCTAAAGCTGACTGAAGAAACTAGTTAGGCCTGAGATAGTGTTGAAAGAGCTATGGGGTCGAATAGCAGTGGTCTATGTCTAATTGTCTATGTCTATCGTCTGCTGGGTTGATAATGTTGAATAGGAAATGCCGGAAGTTTCTTGTGCGTTGATCATGTACGTTGGCGAGTTAAGTACTCTGTCAGCGAACTGTTTATTTCCTATTATAATTAGCAAAACTCTGAGACTTTGTGTTTTGTGCTGAGTTGCGCTACATTATGCCTACCGATCAGGGCATGCAGATGGTAGCTTCAAGGCAGATGGTGGCTCCAGGGACGATCCTTTGAGTTTGAGGACTGTCGGTAAGCGGTGACAATTTAATTACATAATTAATTTAGTTGCAAGATGTTCATGCGCCTTGTTACCGGGTTGCTTGATTGAATGTTTATAGTTTGCTTTTGATGGGTTGCGATTTTGGTTGGTATTTGGTTGTGGTTGGTTGAATAGGTTAAGGTCGGTTAATGGTGTTAGTCTGTTGGTTAGCTGACTGTTTATTAGTTTGGTTGGTTAGTTGGCTCGTTAGCTGACATCATGGTTGGTTTATGGTTGTTTGTTTTGTTCGTTGGCTTTCCAGTTTCATGGAAGGCTGGAGGGCTAACCTGTTGGTTTGGTTGACTGGGTGATTGACTGGATGTTGTTGGCTGGCTATATGAGCGGTCAGGTGAGCTAGTGATTTGACTGGCTTTTTGCTCAATATTAGCTGTCTGAGTCAGTGGTTGTCTGGCTGGTTTATTGGTTGATTGGTTGGCTGTCTGGCTGGTTATTTGGCTGGCTAGCTAAATGGCTGAATGGTTGATATCTTAGTCGCAGAGGCTGAACAGTCGATCGATATTATGTGTCCTGTGTTAGGCGGCGACGGCAACCGACCGACTGACAGCGCAGTGCAGCACGCGTATTCAGACGACGACTCCTCTGCTGGTCCATCTCATCTGCCGCCGACGCCGACGCCGCCGCCGCCGCCCACGACCCTCATCACAACCGCCGCCGCCACCAGCAGCAGTCGAGCCATGTAGAACAACTACCAGTTATATATATTTATATTATGTGAGTGTGTTTATGTGTGTGTGCCTGTAATATTGTCAGTGATATATGTCTATATATATAATTTATATATAATATATCTGTATGTGTGTACGTGCTTGTAATTTTGGCTTTGTATTAACAAATTATACATGCAGAATTCTCACACACACACCCACACACACACATTTAGGAGTACCAGTCCTGAAATTCCTGAAGTTTTCCCAAAGTTGCGGCGCAGGGCTATGTGTTTATATTCAATAGGCAAATATGGCATATATACGTACAAATGTACATGCGTAGGCCTATTTATAATCTTATCGCAATTAAGCAACTAAGGAACATTACCTCCTACCTTGTACAATGTAAACTGGTGTATTGTAGGCCTACAGCGGTAAGCCCTATGCTGCTGTTGAGATTTAGGGCACGTCATCAAATAGAGATACATAAATACCTACTGTATGCATATGCACGTCTGTGCGTTAGAATCTATGTATAGCGCATGCATATACAGTTAGAGAGATTCGTATACGATGCGAGGCGTCGTCATTGCACATACGACGACGCTTGTTATTCGGCGTACAGAATGTAGATATAACGATTCATCGTATTCAGTCGGTCAGTGGGTATTGCGAGACCAGCAGCGGTGACGACGCCAGCAGAAACGGTAGCAGCAGCAGCTGCTAAATCTGCATCCACAGCAGCAGTAGCAGCAGCAGCAGCAGCAGCAGCAGCAGCAGCAGCAGAATAAATCGCATGGTATTTAGGTTTTCGTCGTTGTGTGACAAACCGCAGAAGATGTTCGGTTCGTGACCGTAACGGAGGAACAGACGGAGGTTAAGTCAAAGGCCTCTGCAACCGATGGCTTCTCGCTGCTGCTGCTGCAGCTGCCACCGCTTCTTCCTCCTCCTCCTCGGCCACTCTCCCTCCGCTGGCTCATCCTAGTTTCCGTCTCTGCATCGGAGGAGGATTTACTTTGCAGCAGCGTGCGGCGCTGGATGCTGTTGGCCAATCAGAAGGCGTCTGTCTGTCCAGATGACCGGTAAGTTTCCATTTCATGCGTGTCTAACGAAACGGAACTATGTTCACGGACCATATGTTTAAAATCTGACAGCAAATAGGCCTATGCGATGCTATAGGGAAGCACCGTTCTTTTTGTGTTGCACAGTAGTTCGCTTTACAGTCTGCCACTCCTTCTTAAATAGATGGTCGGAAGCAGGGACCCCATAGGCCTAATGATAACTTGAGAAGAGGCTCAATGCTTATTCACATCTACATCTGCCTCATTACCAACTCAATACCGCCTTCATGCCACACATCAAAACACCCTTTAAATCAACCAGTGGCGGTTTACATGGAGGCCAGGAGTCACGATTCTTTTAAAAGTAACTTCTGGGGCACTTTGATGTCCCTTTAAAATAAATATTATAGGCCACTTTGTAACATGCGGTAGGGTTACATCCTAATGTATACAGTCCTTAGCGTCACATTTTTATTTGAACATTGCTTTAAGTAAGTTCATGGTTTTTAAGTGTTTCTGCTCGTATTCGAGTCACACTGACCACTGAATATTCAACAGCCACAGTCTAGACAAATCAGTCAGACCATCGATGCTGTCAAGAGATTTCACGTTGGAGACATCCACTCCATTTGGGGACCAAGATTGTACGACAGGTCATCAATCAACAATTACCACGACCTTTTTACAACACACTTTACATCTGTCCAATTCTCACTAACAGACGCTGACGTCTTAGTAAAGTTTTGAAGATATCCATATTGTTGATAAATGACACAATTGGTCGCCAGCTGAAAGATACGGTGCCCGACCAGTAGGGTATACAAAGCGTCCTCATAATTCCCTACGTTTTTAAAGCTCTCATACATTCGGCGGCGCCTTTGTGTTCTGAGTGACCCGGACTCCTACACTCCTCCTGGCTCTACTGCACTGGCACTTATCACATGGATGAAGTACTTAACTGGTTGAATGCAAGACAAACACTTATTTCGTTTTAGGTTCAGTCGACACAAGGATATGCGTCAGTGCCGGCTTAAGGAATAGGCGATATTGGCGGCTGCCTAGAGAGGCACTTTTCAAGGGGCGGGACATTCCGACAAATTTCATGATGGTCACTTCCGTCAAAAAGACGTCATTTATGAGTAAGGAGCGGCATTTTTGTCCTCTCCTATAGCACAAAATTGTCAAAGACTGTCGTCAAAGGTCGCCTCTGATATGCGTGGACCTAACAAAACTGAACGAGGCTATATATGAAGGGAGAAAAGTTCTTCTATGTGCATAATTAAGCTTAGCAGATGTAGGTCCTACTAGGCCTACAGCAGCTAAAACAGACGTGTCGTCTCTAAGCTTTAGACAGCATCATCAGCTGCAATTGGAAGAGGGAAATTAAGTAATTGTCAGCTTATAACATTTATTAGGTCTACGCCTTTTATTGGAAGCTTTACATTCTACACGTTGTAGGACGGCATTCGAGGCAACATCAATTAAGGGATCCTATAATCTTTGACAAAGACGGGAACGTCGTCCATTTATAATCGCGACATCACTGAGCTCAATCAAAACTCTTGACATTCCTCTCGGAAAGGTTTCCGACGCGCTTGTGATTTTGAAACAATGACCAGCGACAGGAATGGAATTCTTCTAGAAACGAATAGGCTAAATCGCATAAAGTAGCAGCACTTTCTTTAATTGAAAATCGCACGGGTTGCGCTCTTTGTCTTCCGCATTTTCCCGAAAAGGCTGCAATGAATGTGAAGACGTTCACCACTGTTTGAATCAAACTAAGTCTCATTACTGCAGAACCACGTAGTCGTATAGTTGGTTCAATTGAATGCAGTCGACCAACCACTTTACCTTCACTTTTCACAGAAGCCAACACTTCTCCATTTGCATGTGCCTCGTCACTGCGTATAGGAAAGACGCTTCATGCATTTGGACAACAGTGCATGGTTTGTCGACCAGCCCCTGAAAGTTGCTACAGAAATCATTGATGCGTGCTCCACTGTCAATGTTGCATTTCCCACAACGTGTCCTGGCAAAGGTTTAATGGGCAAACTATGGCGGCTCTTCGTCGCTTGAATTGTTTTCCAAACACATAGTTGCTCTTCCTCTTCTTGCGCCATCAGTTATATTACGGAGGCTAAAGCCCAACAAGTCGCCCGAATTTACCTCTAACCCCACACCGGTTGCAGTGAGCATTCCCTTGCATGATGCTCTTAATGTGGGTATGGCACAGCGTGGGCATGACGTCCGGAGGATCTTTCTTGCAGCCATTGCTCGACGCTCTGTAATGTTGTACGTTGGATGGACGCCTGCGTCTCACTTCATCGATATCATGACGTTCGCCTTTCGCTGTTCGCGTTTCTTTTTGCTCTCCTTTATTTCGTCACTATCGCGTGCCATATCTGCAGCCTTCTTAAATCCAAATTAAGATTAGAGATCATTTGCACTTCCTCTGTCAGTTCGCCGTCTAGAATTACCACAACGATTCCATAGCGTCTCAGTTCTCTCTTGACCGTACCAGATTCACATGTCTGAGCCAAGACGCCAAGCGCAGCCACGAATGCCTCAGCTGGTTCCATGCCTCAGCTGGTTCCATGACTCATCTGGTTCCATGCCTCAGCTGGTTCCATGACTCATCTGGTTCCATGACTCATCTGGTTCCAATTCTGTTGAATGTATCTATGAAACTTGAAGCATTCATAAATTACACTTTTACTGACAGCAAAGTGTCTACGACGTCTTAATTCTGGAGCTGTTCTGTCCTCAGATCGGATGTCACCAGGTTTCATCTCCCATGCAGTGCAGCAGCTAATCTACCTGATTTCTTTGGTACCTCTTGTCATCTCCAGGGAAAAGCCCAGAAATCATACGGAAACACTCGATACATCTTGCAAATGTATCGACTATTCTTCAGGTTTACAAAAATGGAGAAGTCTGGGTGATAAAATTTTGTCTGGGTGATAAAATCTTGTCTGGGTGATAAAATCTGGTCTGCTCCATTTTACAGTGCCCCGAATGAACGTTATAAGCACCGAACATTTTTATGGTCCATAGAATTTCTACGCAAGGACACTAAGCCCCCATCAGTCATGCTTCTCTTTTATGTATAGTTTTCATTGTTTGAAATCATCCAAATGTGTAGCCACAACATTTTGCGTGAACGCATATAATACTTGGGCGTACTTTAGGTCTAGGTGAATTCCAAACTTATAGACCACTTTTTAATATTGGAATACGGTTGGGGCTGGGAAATAGATTAAAAAGGTCATGGAAAATAGCAACAAAGCCCATAAATATCAACAAAATGCTAACGACTCATATAGGTCATCACATGTTTAACCACATACACGTAGGTTGTTGGTTATAGAAATCTTAAACGTCTTGAAAACATAGATAGTTCATCACAGATTTTTATGACGCTTCTACCGATTAAAAAGTTCTGATGACTAACAACCAAGTTTTCAAGTTTGCAGTTCCAGTTAAGTTCGGCGGTGTGAACTTCTAGATGTGGCAGGGGTCATGAAAAAATATATTTGTGGTCTCTTGGAAGCCTTTTGGCTACCGTGCCACTCTACATTGCGGTAAACCTAGTACCGCCAGTGCTAACAACTCAACACCAGTTACACACCGTCCGAAACTAAAAAGGACCGGAGCATCGGCTTCAGGCGCCTTGTTAATCTAGAAAGGTTTACCGGTACGGCGTTCCGGTCGTCGAAAAAATAACCGGAACGCCGTTCAGGTACGTTCTGGTCCCAACCGATCCCTGTTTACTACCCACTCAACGTCAACTGCAGAATTAAACCAGTAGGAAAAATCCTGACTCCACCTGATTACTTTTCCTAATCGCTTCCATTCCAATTCATCACCAGTTTCTCTTCAAATTTATAATCGTATGCCTATGTACATTGTACAATGTACATGTATGCCCATAAGAATCTTTTGAGTTTTTATCAAATAAAACGTCTGTGTCAATAAGGAATTTTATTGTGCAATTACTATTTTTACCGTCGTCCTGCACAAAGAACCATACCATTAAATAACCGATTATATTGACGGGGGTAATGACATCATTATCCGGTTGCAGAGATTGAAGGTCACGGTCTATGCCGTCAACTGGAAAATCACGCTAAATGTGTTGCATTGAGCGTTTCTTCTCTCTCTCTCTCTCTCTGTCTGTCTGTCTGTCTCTCTCTCTCTCTCTTTATGTCTCTGTATCTTTCTCTCTATGCCTCCTTTTATTTGTTCACCTGTCAGATTCTCTTTGGCCTTGATGCTAACCATTGATTTGCCCTATGTTGCTTGCTCACTGTACGGGTAATACAATTTGTGTTGCCTCCTCTTAGTATACTTGCCTTGGTCTGTGTCGATGTTTTAATGCAATCTGACGGTGTGCGTAGTCGGATTGTGCCCGTTGGCAACCGCTGTTGCCTGGCAACGGAGTCGTCTCCAGGGTCACGGAAATTGTCATCAGCAAATGGAAGAACCATGTGTTGAAATATTTACTAAGCACACAGTCGTAGATACTCAGACAAATCTGCTTGCGTGCAAAATGGGATTCCGCGTTGAGTCTACAAGGTATAAGTTAATCATCACTTAGTCGCATGCACTGTCATTAACAGGGAAAACAATCCATAACAGACATAATACATCACGCTGACCAAAGAGCATTATTTCGTATATGACTAAATAGTATAAAACAGATAGATCTAAAGAGTAGGCCTATATCTGAGCAAGTACACTGACAGAAAAGGTACTAATATCAGGGTGTGGTGTGTTTACTGAGAAAAACAAGTTTGAACGTGTGCAGGTTATTTTTCACAAAATTGGTATTTGCTTGTTTGAGCTTGCGCTGGGTTTTAAAAGGTCTGGGAATAAACATTTTATTAATATTGAGTGGGCTAAGTAAAGCTTATTTATCTGGCAGACAGGTTCTACGATAGATGAAAAATGTACCATAAGTGAGGCTCAGCTTAATCTCTTCGTTCACACTTCGTCACAAAAAGTAAGATCTGAAAATTCACAAAGCTTGCTCTCTAAAACCAATTTCCATGGCGAAGCAAAATGCTCTTTAAGGAACAAATAGCGAAAGCATAAAATATTTTAAAATCTAACGGTGACATGGTGCCCGTAACATCCTCGCTGTTATTATTAAAATTAAATTGTTGTTAATTGTTAAATTTAATTAGACCTGGTGTGACGTCGATATAATTCATGGATGGCCGTTATTATTTTTACTTGCTCTCTTTTTGAAGTGTGTTATTTTACTAGCACAGAACACGCTTCGGTGAGTCGATATAATTATATGACCTATTCAATAACGTTTGATGATTAGCCTACTTTTCAGTAAAACTAAGTTGCTACAAAGTAATGGTGTTAGACTTAAACCAGAATGGTTTTAGTGGATAATGTCAACAAATTAAGATATATTTTGTTAGTCAGAGGTAAATTACTGTATTGAACCGTTACGGTGTGTTCTATCTAGTATGTTTTTGATGCCTGCTCCGTACTAAAATGGAATTAAATAGCCTAATTCCGAACTGTGGTCAATCGGAAAAACGAGATAAAAGCGCCATTAACTTAGGCCTACAGTTTTCAGAGTATGAAATCGTGTCTAGCCTGCATAATATCGCAAAGAACTTTACTCTTTTGGACTGTGCAACACTGATGATCTCCGAAATGTCTTGATGGAGTAGTTCTATAAAGATAACGGTGATGATGATGATGATGATGATGATGATGATGATGATGATGATGATATTGCAGATGCTGAAATATAATCAGCACGAACTATGTTCACAGCCAGATTCAGTGTTGGGTGAACGTCATGCAAAACATATTAGCAGCAAAACCAGTTCATCTAACTAGTAAAAGCCTGTTGAAAGTTCTTGACACACATTTACTTTAGTCCGAAAAGCGATGTACGTGAATGTCGACGAGCTTCACATGTATAACCACAAGAGCGACCAAGCAACGGCCGGTCACCTGCGTAATTTTCGGGGGTATACGAGGGGTACCTGTACCATTCACCTTTTGGACTCGAGGTACTATACCCCAATTTTCAAATCCAGAAAAAATCACCTTTAAACGCATATTTGGACTGTTAATTTGATAAACTTTGGGGACATTGAGCTTAAATTTGGCATTTTGCCCCAATATTAAAATCGATACCGATTAAAGTATTCTGGATTCTTTACACCAGACAAAGAGACCTCACCTATTTGATTTAGAAATTCCAGATTTGCTAACATTTCTCTCAGCGGGTAATATATGTGCAATGTATGTGCTGGTAAATGCATGTACAATTGTACATTCATCAGATATCTGTATGTGTAGATGTATTTCTGTATATATGTATATATATTGACACATGAATAATTAAGCATGCATAACAAGACGTGTCCTGCTGATGAATATAAAAGCAGGCAGTTCATGCAATTAGCAATAGCATTCACGTAGGAAGTTTCTGAAGCTGAAAGAGACGGAGATTAACAAGGCTGTGACAGAATGACTCAATGAATGCGTGCTTTGGATGCTTATCATTTATTGCACGACATGACTGATGCACAGTCATCCATCTTTCCGGATTAAGAAAGATCGTAAACGTCGTCGAGGCGTTCGTTGTTCTTTGGGCTTTACTTCTTTCCACCTGAATCTATTCTATCAACTGTCCATTATATGTATATATATATATATATATGTGTGTGTGTGTATGTGTGTGTGTGTGTGTGTAAATTGTATATGAGTGTGTGCATAGGTGTGTGACCCGCTGCGAGAAGACCACTTCTGGGGTTGCTGGACTAAATATGCCCTGAGGTTTGTTGATGGTTTGTAGTGGCTCGTAATGCGTACGCCGCACTACCAATTTTGCCTCCATTGAGCATGGACAATGTCCCAATTGTCCCATTCATGGCCGATATTCGGCGGCTGCTGATCTTTTGGCATGCAGGCCTTAAAGACTCACCTGAAGCTGTCGAAAGCGTTCGTTGAGCATCGTCGAGCCAAACTTTCTTTAGCGATCTCGAGTTTTACTTTCTTCTCGGTCCATTGCTTCTCGTCTGTACCTTTATTAGGTTCGAAAATGCACTATATAAGTTCTTGGATACATACATACTAAATTGTATCATAAAAAATAGCTGTATATACATATAATTATAGCATCAAGAGATGATGTAGCTGCTGACTACGATATTAACATTGCTACGCAGGAACGTTCATAACATAGGCTTTATATGACAGGAATATAAGGCTTATTGTCCGTTGATGTACGTTAGCCAGTCAAAGACCACAATTGGACAGGCCAGTCCAAGCACTGCGCATGTCATTGTGTAGGCCTACGCTATAGGCGGATAGGGCGCTGCAGGAACGACAACGTGGCACGTGATATGCAAATGACTTATAGGCAAGTCAGCCTCAGGAGCTGGCTGAGGTAATTACCGACATCCTGCCTAAGGTAGCATTGCTGTTTTATGCCACCTATATGGCGCTGCTCTTTAGTGGCAGTCGATGCGCTTGGCTGGACTGGGTTACAGGAGCGTCGACCGACCGTGAGGCCAGCCGCTGAATCAGTCTTTACTATAGAAGAGGTAACAACGCTGCAGTGCGATGCTTAGAGAGACAATGTCTTCGAAGGTTACTGATGATGATGACTATCATGATGATGATGATGTTTATAGGTCGCTGTTGTTGCAAGACTAGTGTTGTAGCTTGCGCTGCTGCTGCTTCTGACCCCTTATTGTGGACTTATAGTTACTTTTCATCAGCACTTCAGTGCATCTGCCTACTTTAACACTTCATCGATCAGCTGTATTGGTTTTCCAGTCACTTCTTACTAGTCTTCTACACTCTCGTCGTTAAGTGTTAAAGCATCAGTGTCAAATGTTTTATCCTGCTTTAAACACCTCTTTCAGGAATGCATATTTCCCATCGTGAATTACTAAAATGCTTTGGCTATGTATAATATATATAGCGTGCTTATTACTCGCCTAAGCTGGGAACTTGTTAGGACGAAGTCACGCGAGGCAACTGATGTTGGCCTCTTGCGACGGTAGACTTCTGCGGCTGTCAGAAGAAACTGACAGACAGACAGAGTGATGGACAGACAGACGGACAGACGGACGGACATACGAAGAAAAGACGTTGTTTGATGTTGATGTACATTGTTAATGTACGTTGTATAGTCTTGTAGATGTACTTTTGATGTGCATTGCTCATGTATTGGGTCGTGCGTTGTTTCAGATGGAGAATGTTTTCGTTGTAGAGGATGTCCAGCTGAGGTGTCAATGAATCGTGTCGTCAGGTGGCGATGAGTTGTCCATTTCCTTTCGAATTGGATGTGTCGTCTCCATCACCAATCGAGACGACGACGACAAAGACGACGACGACGATAGTCTCCATAGCAACAGCAGCAGCAGCCATGAACTTTCTGAAGCGACTCTTCAAGAACCGTTCGTCCGATCCGTCCAACGTGACGAGGTCTTCGTCGTGCAGCCGAGAGACCCTCGACCGAATCAGCAACGGAGGAGACAGCGACGACTGTGGTGCCACCTGTAGCACGACGGAGTGCAGACGGACGCGCAGTAAGTCGGCCAGCCGCAGCAGCACGCCCAGTGGGAGCCAGACGTCCCTGCCTGGAGTTGTTTTGCGCCACCCTCCGGTCATCACCAGGACCAGAGAAGTCCGGATGTCGTCCAGTAAACATCTGGCACTCATCTTACCTGGATTGCTACTAGGTCAGTTATATCAATTAGTAACTTCTATAAGCTATATGAGCTTTTTCTATGGTAGGCTCAATGATATGGAATGGTTTTCTTTTAGAGCTGCGTCTACACCCTGGGACTCTGCCGGAAACTTTCCTCAATAAATTTAAAACAGTTCTTTTTGGGCGCGTTGGAGTCGGGAGCGCCTCTGAGTAGTTTCCTTGAAGGGGCGCTATATAAATTCCCGAATGAATGAATAAGTGTTTGACTATGTGGCTACGTGTTTCTTATTCTAAGAGGCATCAACCTATGGCGCACCAAAATCAAGCCGCAGTCAGGTCACCATCCAGAAGATCAGACCAGGAAGACATAGAGACTACCTATGGATAATAAGCAATATGACAATGAGGCAATCTTAAGTTGCAAGAGTAAGAGCGAAATGAAAAAGCGACTGAGCAGAAAAGACAGATGGGGGCGGAGCTACAAAATCTCGGTCCAACGAGTGCGGTGCTATAAATAACTATAGATCTACGTATCCTACATGCGTGCTAACCTACGCACGGATTATTTCGTATACGCGTATTTACGTATGTATATGCGTATGTATGCATACGTATTCAAATGTATACAACTACGTCTGTACTTGATATCGCCCTAATTGCAAAGCTCTGCATAGTCTGAGTCTCTGAATGGGATTGAAAGGCACTTTCAATGAAGTGCAGAATAAAAAACACTTTGAGACCTACTTTGAGCACTGCAAAGCTCGAACTTTAACTCGCCAGCTTCACAGAAGGTTTTAAAATTCGATCCCCGGGACTAGTGAAAAACGGCGGATCCCTTTTCACGTGGCCATTAACCACGATCGGTAGCCTGCCTATGACGAGACTGCGCCACAGGTACAGTCGAGACGGCGCCAGTGACGACGATGGCCGCTGGGGGTGTCGCTGGAGGTGCCGGGGGTGTGGCAGGCGGCGCTGGGGGGGGGGTCACTGGCGGCAGCATCGATCTCTTTTTTATTGAGGCGATGATTTGGGATATTTACTGCTCGACAGACCATAATAGATGGACCGCGACACAAGGTTATGGAAATACTCTGCGGGGGACACATGGGAAATGGAATGGTTTAGACGGAGAGGGAAGCAGGGATGGACGGAAATTAAGAAAAGTGGCCAGGCGGAGAAATCAGACGAAAAGCAGGAGAGACGATGCATGGAAGAGAGAGTCTGAGCGCAGGGAGAGGCGAAGGGAACGACCGTCAAGCGATAAATTACCAGCGAATGGGTCAACGAGAAATTAGGGACGAGATGTGGAATGATCGAGAAGAGGAACACACACAGAGTGGAATAAAAGAAAGAGAATTCGTGAGAATCGGAGAAAGAACGAGAAATGAGGACAAGAAGGAAGAAAGAAAGAAAGGGAGGAAGGAAGGAATGAATGAAGGAAGGGATGAGAGGAAGAAGTAAGTAAAGAGGGAAGGAGGGAAAGGAAGTACAGTACAAGAAGGGAGAGGAAAGACTGATGGAAGACCCTCCACCCCAAACCCAGAGCCCCATCACGCGCTCGGCGTAGCTGTAGCAGCTGTTGTGAAATCAGCCAGTGGATCTGAAAACCAGATCGTCATCGATCTGCGTTTGGTGTTTGAAGGCAGACCTACGCCCACTGCCTCACAGCCTGTGACTCATGGACAGAAACAGGAGCGACAAGAATAAACAGACAGTAGCACACAGACAGAATTAAATAGACAGACATACACACGCAGACACACAGACATAGATAGATAAAACACACAGATGCACAGATAAGCAAACAAACAGACAGAGTGATCTCCAACAGAGGATCGTAACACGCCAACAGCCTATTAGTATTTCAATTATCGCCTTCTGTTAATGCACCATCTCTAGTCTGTGGCCAGTCTCTGTCTCTGCCTGCCTGCCTGCCTGCCTGTCTGTCTGTCTGCCCTGCCTGCCTGTCTGTGTGCTGCCTGTCTGTCTGTCTGCCCGCCTGCTGCCTGCCTGCCTGTCTGTCTCCCTGCCTGCCTGCCTGTGTGCCTGGCTGTCTGTCTGTCTGTCTGCCTACCTCTCTGCCTGCCTGTCTGCCTGTCTGCCTGTCTGCTTGCCTACACGGTGGTCACTCTCCCTTTCTTCCTGCCGTACGTCGGTCGTGAGTCCATGTTTAGCCTTTATGTTTTTTCATGCATGATCTTGAATTCTGAGGAACCTGCCATTATTTTGTTGTCGTTTGTGTATCTCCTGCACGCCTGAGATACTCCCAACGGTCCTTTCCGTATTGCTTGAGCCCACGCCTTTTGCTCGTCGTAGGACTGACTCCGCAGTATGCCCATGAACATTTGACGGACCCACACGGGCTCTATATGGGTCCTAGATAAGAATATGGGTCCTATTTGGATCCATGTGGGCGGGCATGCTGGCAGGTGAGATCCCGGTCTACGTCCATCGCTGGTGATTTGTCTACAAATGCAGCGACAGCCTTGACCTTTCTATAGACAATGTCCATTTAAAAGGGAGCGTCCAACTCCCAATGACTACGTACAGCAGAATAGACGAATGGACAAATGGACAAATACTAATAGACGAATGGACTAATGGAAGAATAGACGAATGGACGAATGGACGAATGGACTAAAGGACAAGTGAGCAAATGGATGAATGACCCTGGCGCACAAAACAATGACTTTTTACTTCTGTATACTAAAGCGAACGGATCTGAATAGATTCGGATGAAATATTCAGCGCTAATAATATCAGTTTAAATAATGCAGACAAATAATGCAAGTGCGTTTTTACTGTGCCACTCTGCCACTAGCACCCCCCCCACCCGCCGCAGTAACAGCCTCCGTTGCCTCAGCTGCAGCAGCTTCATCATAGCTCCTCTTATGACGTCGTTTGTGCCACAGAAATCGATCGATTCGACCGCAACAGATCAATAAAACAATATAAAAGAAGTCCAGATCGATATTATTAGACGTCGGCGGCGACGGCGTCTGGGGCAGTCCGACAAACACTGTAATTAACTGGTAATAAATCAGATATTAATAAGAAAGAAAGAGGGTTGCCAAACAACAGACAATTGAGTAGGCATGCAGGCGGTCGATAGAGAGCGCAGCATGGCATCTACAGCACCTGCCGAAGCCTATAATACCGCTGAACAGGTGCGTACGAGTCGTCTGTATACACGTATAGAACGTAATTGCTACTGAGCGCACCTGTCTTGGCGTGCCTGCTCGTTACGTACGCCACCTCTTCCAGAGGATTATGGCCGCGATTATTAGCCTCCATGATTTATCTAGAATAAAAAGCTTCGCCGTTTTATGCGGTTCATGTAGTCACAGGATGTTGTTACAAGCCGGGCTGCAACTGAGAGATCTAAGGAAACGCACAACAGTCTGTTACTGGAACATTTATTTTAATACTCAAAACCGAGCTATTCAAACTGTCTCATTCCTTTCCCACTCTTTTTCTTTCCTGCCACTATACGCGACATCAGAATATTTTTCGCCTTTGCATCTCACTGACTCTCTTAACCATATCGTTCTGGATTTCGACCAGAACATTGAAACTGACCTAACAACCCGGATCTTGAGGATTAGTTTTGCTTACCTGCTGATAACTTAGCAATTATGAGTCAATACTTTCGCTATTGAATCATGATTACTACTACGTCCCCGGTCCAGGAATGACATTTAAAAAGCATTGTTGTGTTTTATTGTGGTAGTTTACTTCTGGTATGAAAAAGATGTCTTTCTAATAATTTAATTGTTCACCCGCTGGATGCTATACACCGGAAAAGTGTGTCACTTTTTTAAAAAAATATGTGAAATACCATTCCAAGAGATAGTAAAATGCGAATCTAGTGGGAACGTATAACTTTAACTTTTTCTCTGGCATGCAATTATCAACAGCACACTGGCGAATCATTATTTTATTTTTTTTAAACCGCAGAGCTAAACTAATGTCAAGGACGCGTCTACATAACTTGTGAAGAAAAACCGTTCACAGTCGATTCCTCAATAATAATAAACAGGGCTTCGTCGGATGTTGATAGCTCAATTAAAGATGTTTCTCTGCAGTTCAGATCTCTTTCAAGAACAACAACGTTCGATAATGGCTCTCCAACCAGTCTTACACAAGAACTTGCAAACAGGATTTTGTGGTATTCGCCATAGTTAGAAAAACGTCACGTTTCCAAAGTCCTGAGATTAGTATTTTGGTGACTGACAACCAACTGTTAGATGCCATGGATACCAAGTTGGAAGGCAGTTAAGCAACGTCGACAAAGTTGGATGGTTTGCCATTCAAAGAATACCAAGCGACCTGGGCAGACTCAACCCTCCCTCCCCTTGGAGCCAGTAACTAGAACTAACACAAACCGGGAGATTGAAAGTTGTCTTATTGCTACATGTATTGCTGTGTTCCTATTTTCAATTTCAATTACGAAAGATAGTTTTTCAATCTTGAGACGATACTTTTGCAGAGTCTCCGTTGAGAATTGTCAACAAATGCGTTACTTGTAGTTTTAATGTGAAGCAGACTATAGCAGTTAGAAAGGTATACGCAAGTCCTACTTATTCAGGACTTGCAACATGTGTCATGAAGATGATTTGAGCGGCGTACTAATGATCGAATGCCTTTACATTTATTGCGACCCGGTAACAGGCTTCGCAGATGTTCAGCCTCAGGAGGAAGTCCTTCAGGATAAATGTGAAGTGACTGTCCACTACACTGATATCCACTGTTAATGGCCAATTATAGGTTGTCATCCATCCACTCCGTCCGTCCGTCCATCCGTCCGTCCGTCCATCCGTCCATCTTCCAAATCTGCTTATTAAGTTAAGTCGTCTGCTGTCAAACATCGACTAACATTGCGGTTGGCGCCACCGAAATTTACGCTGCTGCTGCTGCTGCTGGATTGTCCACCATCCATCCCTCTGCAGCTCAGTTTCTAGACTCCATCTGGCGCCAGTGTTGATGCTGCAGGCTTCTCGACCCTGGACACATCAGATGCAGACAGTTTATTACTAGATGGGGAATCCTGCGTCGTGTATGTATATATATATATATATATATATATATATATATATATATATAGGGAGGTTGATTTATATGTAATATCGTTATAGAAGTCTCTAAGCACAACAAATTAGGGAGTGGAACATATGTTGTTTGGTGGATGTCTTGTGTGTAACGTTATTATAATAACATTGTTATTGCATAATAGCGTTGGCGTTGCAATCTTCATGAAAGGTTAATATTATCAGAATGATGATACATCTGGCAAGTAAATGACACACTCCGAGCAACCATTATCAATAATCCCTTTTACATTGTGCAACCGTTCTTGTCAATAGGCATCACTATCATCTTCGCCGACAATCATGAAAGCATGAATGCCGTCGTTATATAATAATATATAATATAATAAAATATAATAATAATAGAGATTTTAGGGCCGTAATGGTGCATCCTCTTCAACGTTGTTGTTACGCTGAGGCCGTACTCATCACAGTGAGCGTCTTTGTCGTCATCATCATATTAACGTCTCTGTCAATACTATAAACGTCGATTTTGAGATGTTAGTTGTTGTCGTCGTCGTCCTGTTACGGACGAAATTGCACATCCAACGACATTTATTTATGTCTCGCGGGCAAAGGTTGGTCATTCGGTCAAACCGGAACTCACTGGTGGCAGTGTCCAGCTGAGCTGACCAACTGCACTCATTTAATTAAGTCTTCCCATGCGAAATCAATATACCATCTAGCTCTAATTAAGGGATCCGTAAATCCATTCCCGCGTTCAATTAATTCAACGTCCTCTTGTTCTTGACCGCATACACTCGATCTTATTTGAAGATCATATCGTACTTTTACATTTCCTGTACATCTGTACTGTAGAGGAAAAAATTACGGGAGCTATCTAAATTAAGCCCTTGTGTATACTGTTGACGTCAAGGCAGCATTGATGAGTTCGGTGGATAGGGAGGATTTCTGGTGGTTACTCCTTAATTGGAGCCACGAACTCAGACTCACTCGATGTTTATGCACTGACACCTTGAGCTGTGGGAGTGTGGACTGGATGCATCAGACTGTTTTACAGCTGACATTGAAGAACGTCAGGTGATCCGATGGCTCCATTCTCTTTTGCAGCCATATTGATCATTGTGGACCCATGCCATGGTCCATTGCATATATATATATATATATATATATATATATATATATATATATATATATTCGTTTATTGATCATTCTGGATGTCACACCGCATCCAGGTACTGCATTAGAAATTAGATTGAGAGTTTGTTGCTATCATTGTAGCTTTATAGACAATTTACTGGGCAGACAAGTGTTACTCTGCGATCGGAGTCATGGGCAACTAAGGAGGCAAAGGTCTAGGATATGGAGTCAACTACAGTAGGAGCAAGATTCAGATCTTCACAGGTCGTCCGCCTGACCAGCCACTGTCCTGCAGATACCTTCATCTATACCTTTGCATCCACATTGTACCCAGCGGATCCAGCGAATAGGTTAACGCGGAATTACAATTAGCATGTTCTCACTGGATGAAATATAAGGCACTCTACAAATGATCGAAACATCAAGCTGTGGTTCTGCCGATTGTAAACAGTATGTTGCTGTAATCTCCTCCTACAGTTGTTAGGTTTGGACGACTACAGAGGCCTTGAATAAGAAGCCTGACAACTTTCACATGTGGTTTCTCAAATGATTCTGCGAATGATCATTGATCAATACAGACCAAATCAGCAACTTGGTGCTTATAGAAGAAAAACGACGACACCGGTTTCTCTCACAGTCCAAAACGTAGTTTGTGTTTCTTTGGGCATGTCGCACGTGTCCCCAGAAGATGCCGATCACCAGAGAACCTTGTTCATTACAATAGACATATTAATGGCATGTTGGAGATGACCGCGCGGTAGATATAGAATTAGATGAGCTAAAGTCGTGAAGAAGGAGCTGACAGCTTTCAACAGCCTTAAAATCGTATGCAAATCAGTTCAATATCAGTCGGGATATTCGTAGAATGCGATTTGACGTGCCTCGAAATGTCGTAGTCTCAATCGCAAGTGCTTCGCGGTTTCTGCCTTATTGACTACTACAATATTCAATTCTAATTGGTATTGCTTAAAGAGATTTGCACGAACACCAACGGTTCAAAATTCATTTGCAAGAGCCATAATAAGAATCAGCATAATTACATCAATATTGCACGCGTTGTACTGGCTGCCCTCAATTAAGCAATTCAATTTAAAATCTGGCTTTAAGTCCACAGAACATTGCGTACAAATCAGCCGACTATCTTCTCTGTTCCTTGCTGGTCCATCAGGCCATCAAATATTGCACGCGATCAATGGACATCATGAAAGTTGTGACTCGCACAGAAACAGTGTTGAGCTCTCGGGCTTTCTCATTGGCCGGTCAAAAGTCAGTTTTATGAGGTGTTTTTCAGTTGACTGATGTTATTCGAAACTAAACTGAAAACTCATCTGCTTCAGCTTAAAACTCATAAACTTCCAGCTAGTTCTAATGTTCAACTTCCGTAGTTTGACTCATGATTTCTCCAACTTATCAGATTTCGATCTGACTTTTTTAATGGATCCTATTATGACTTTGACTACGAATTCACTTGAAGTAAACCATAGATTGCTGCTTTATGCAATTTTCACTTTAATTGTAATTGTAATTGAACATTTTTATAGCGCCATTCAGAGATTCGGAGGCGCTAGCGATCAAGGTCAGTACTGTGACGTGCTGTCTCTAACAAATAAAACAAACAAACAAATAAAATATGCAATGTGATAACGGCGTTATATAAATCATTAGATTATAACAGCGGACCTCATAATTATAGCTTAAAACAAGGCGCACGAATCCACGATATATAAGCTTGGCGCCACATTGTCCAAACGGCGCTCAGCTGAGATCTACACAAGAGGGAGAGACATTTCCACGGTATTACCATGTTTGTGAATCAAAGTGATATATATATATATATATATACGGTATATATATATATATATATATATATATATATATATATATATATTCAACAAGTAGACCCATATTACACATGTTGATCATAAAAATTTGCAGTAAATTTTTGTCATTATCAGCTGTGGCGTGCCCTTCTCAATAGTCCTAATAGTCGTCGATTCCACGACACGTTTCAGGCCCTCTATAGGGCTATTCTGGACATTTTCTCCGATAGGCCTATTTAACGGGCAAACGGGCACAAGTTAGACCCAACCACTCGATCCAAATCGAAACGTAGGCAGTTTACAGCATCTTTTGAATGCAGAAGCCGCTGGGAGAGGCACCATTGGTCCTGAGTATTCTGAGCACTTTCAAGCTGACTGCAGTGTAGTAGAGCTCCTGGAATTTTTATGAGCTTGTTAGTAGGACGCATTGATGACGGCAGCGCTGTCTCTTCTCCTCAAGGCCTGAACTGTTGGATACCCCAAGGAAAGCATAATAAGCTTATGCTAAATAATTAATGGCCCCCATGTGATACACACTTTCCACAATAAAAGTCTACAATCTATTTGAAGATATTGCTTAAGGATGCTTGATTCGTCATCTGTCACCAACAGAGATGGAAATAGAGCAGCGAAGGTTTGAGTAATCTGTTCAATGTTGTAAAGCTTTGTCGCCATGACATATCAGGGATAGTTTTTACATTTTGCAGCTCTATCCCCGTAAAATAGTCAACCTTGCTATGATTAGGCCCCTATGTCAAAATACTAATGCTATGTTAACAATTTAACATTATAATCAACTAAAAAATCTAATCATATTATAAAAACATGTTTGCTCAAATATTTTGATTGAGTTGCTATAAATGCAGCAATATAAAAGAAGATTTTCGTCAAAAAATCTAAAATATCGTTTTCTTAGTTTCGCAATATTAGCCTATGTGGATACAGTGCAGTATATTCTGTAGGCCTACATACTCTTTATTGAATTTATTTATTTATTTATTTATTTATTTATTAAGGTCACTTGTTATAGCGCCCTTTCAAGATTTCTACTCAGAGGCGCTCCCGACTACAGCGCGGACACTGAATCGGAGTTTCACGCCGAAGCGCATGAGCAATTGCGAGTGAAGGACTTGCACAGGGTCCCTACGCGGCGGCTTGAGGTGGATTCGAACCCGCAACCCTCCGGCTGCAAGGCACCGAACATACCCCTACACCACCGCGCCCCACATGTAGCCTAGAATGTAGCCTATTGCGTCGCCATATCATGAGGTTGCATAAACCCGTTGTTAATTGTACTGTTGCTGTGCTTGATGACGCAGGCTCTCAGGACATAGCGCTCGACCTGCACGGTCTCCAACACTACAACGTCACGCACATCCTCAACGTCACAATCGAAGTTCCCGAACGTTTTCCGGAAAAGTTCGTCTACCGACGAATCGCCATCAGCGACATGCCATCGACTAAGATCGTCCCCTACTTCGACGACGCTTTCCGGTTCATCGAAAGATGCCGGTCGGGAGGGGGCGTCGTACTCGTCCACTGCTACTATGGCAACTCCCGCTCGGCCAGCTTCATCATCGGATACCTGATCAAGGTGGAACGGATGCGCTACGCGGATGCCCTCGAGTACCTGCGCATCCTGAGACCAGATGTCAACCCGAACGATGGATTCCAACGACAACTCAAGGAGTATGAGCAGATCATCTTCCGATAGAACGCTGCTCCTCCGAACATTTACCGGTGTCCAATCGAAGAAGCTGTCGAGAGAATCAAGCGTCATTTCCCATCCATTGTCCAACAGAGATTCTGTGTAAGTTATAGTTCGGTAGCCGAGGAATCCAGTCACAGCAAGAGGTCTAGCAGAGGTTTAACCCGGTGGCTTTGCACCTGCAAAGATGCAAATCTTAGAGGCCAGAGACGACAAGAAGTCCCAAACATCATACCCACATTGGAACAATGTTGTCCCAACATTTTCCAACATTGTTCCAATGTGTGTGTGCTGCCCGGCTAATCGGTGTAACGCAGTTAAACTTACACATTAGGCTACATTGGTTAACAAATCGTGTGAAGTTTCCTTCAAAAACAACTATTATAGTTTTTGTCGGTTTGACAAGTTTCTTTTCTATTACGTTTGGATTTAGATATTTTGGCATATCAGGGATTGTTTTCATGGAGGAATGTAGCCTCAATCTCCTTGCTAATGTAGAAAAAGTCCATTTCCAGTCACAGACCTTTTGTGCAGTGTCAAATATTCAAACCTAAACGTTTACCTTAGGTAAATTTTACGACGCGAAAACCAGATCAAATTTAATTAGCTAGACATGACTTTTGATTTTTTTAATTAATCCCATGTATCGGTACTGGTTTTGGAGAGGAATGACGCTAAGACATTCGAGTAGCAATGAATGTACTCATCCATCCACTTTAATTAACAAACTCTCATAAATCCGTCAGCTTTTTCGTATTTGCGCCGAAACATGTAATCTGCAACTATAGTGTCTTGTGTGTCGTGAAAATGTAACATCTCAGTGTTGTTCTACCGACAAAAGATGAACTATTTGGAATATGCTCGATGATCTATGACTCAGTGAGGTAGGAAAGACGTCGTCTTTTGCGGCGTCAAGCAACAGTAGCGTCATGCACCGAGGTCTACCGTTTTTAGGCCACGGTTGATGTCATAGATCGGCTGGAAAGAGAATTGTCTCCTACGGCAGAGCTACTCAAACTGTGGTCCGCGGCCCAGTACCGGTCCGCCAGTGATTATTAGTTACCGGGACGCAGAATGATATCCGAAATCACAATTTTGACTGTATTCAAATAACGTTGTGCATTGCAAAACATAAAAATTAAAAATGCACTTTGTTCATACATAAAAACAGTTTTTGTCTTTAAGCATGCAACAGTAACAAAAGTATAATAATTGTAATAAATAGTGACAATACTGTGAAATTTAAATTCTAGTAGTTTATAACATGTTATAATTATATGTAAGCTGAAATTGAAACGTAGGCTACCGCTCCGCCGTAAGACTGGTAAAAAAATTACCAGTCGGCAGCATCAGAAAGTTTGATAAGCTCTGTCCTACTGTTCATCATCGCCATAATAATATTAATCATCGTCATTATCGTAATCTTCGTCGTTGTCACGATCTACGCCATTGTGATTGTCGTCGTCGTCATCATCATCGTAGTCGTACCACCACTACCGTCAATGTCATCGTCATTGTTATCGTCATCGTCGTCGTCATCATTATCGGTGTATATAAGTATATGCACAGGATCTTAGGTGCTTTACCCTAAACCTTCATCATCATCGTTGTCATCATCTACGGCTGTTGTCTTCAATATTATTAGGTCTAATATCTGTCATTGTCGTCTTAGTCAACACTCTATGTCGTCATCGTGATGTCACAGCGTGCATAGTCCTTTATCGTCTGCTTGGTTTTTCCATGAAGTATTTCGATTTTTTTAAAAGACGCAATGCTTCGCTGGAACTGTTTTGATCCATCTGTCCAAGAGTTAAGATTGTGAGTTTATTTTCATATTTCAGGAAAGACGGTGTTATAATTATGTCACTGACTGATCGAGGGGGCTTATTTCCACTTTGTTTGCGATATGGAAGAGAATATTTTTGCCGCTAGAATTCTTATATGAAGACTGCGTGTTTCTATTCCATAAGTGCTTGCATTACATTTTCCGCGTGTCTACTGTTTCGTTTTAAATGAAAATGTGATATGATGTCTGAATAAATGGCTGCAGTTTCGTCTTTTCGGTCTAAACATCATATTTTTAAGACAGAACTGACAGAGAAACTGAGCATCGATAATACAGGTGAATAGTCTTTATCAGCAAACGAGTGTATTAATTGTATGCCACAAAAACCAGTCTATTTTCTACTTTAATCAGATTTGTGAATCACGAATGAAAATATTTTAGTTTAACATAAAATCTAATCTCATTTAATCGAATCTAATCTCAAGACTTCTGTAGCGCCATTATAATAATGCCAAGGCATCAATTGATGGTCGCCTCAAGAGAAATCGTTATAAGAAAAAGTCACAATCCATTCGAGATACCATGCAGGTTGAATATTGATAGGTAAGAGAATGTGGAAGTTATAAACTAGGCCTACGGCGGTTAAGCAAGTTGAAAAAGATGTCTTGACTTAATTTAGACGTGAATGAATAAAATCACTGACAGAATTAATTCAACTGAGTAGGCCTAGTGAATTCCAATTGCTTAGGACAGCAACCAAGAACGCTCGAGAAACTGAAACTGTCCAGGTACCGTACGAATCACAAGAGGAGTCATATCGTCCACTGCTCAATTGCAATATCGATCTCCTGAGTAGATAGCCTAATCTTGAAGGGGCGCTATATAAATCTCCTAAAATGAATTAATATCTGTTGGTATAAACCATTGTAATCGTAAGCTCGAAGTTTTCTAAAGCTCTAGTCTAAAGCTAAGCACAGGTTATTGAGGACAGTGCTGCGTTGTGTCAGGCTGGTTGGTCCATGCTGATGGGTGAGCATATAGGCCTAGCAGAAATAGGTTGACTTATTTAAATATAATTTTCGTACCACCCATAAGGTTCTTTGATCAGTGAGTAGGCAGTGTTACGAGTGCAATGACTTCCATCACGCTGCCGTATCTACTGCACAATTAGGCATCAACTGAGTGACAGCGCACTGTCACTCGTCGCTAGATGGCCATTAATTGATCCAATGTGGTCTGAACAACAGCGGCTGTCATTCAATTGTGATCAATGTGAATATAAGTGCGCTCGTTTTCTATATCAACCGCATGACCCTGTTCAATTTCCACTGAATTATCGCCTGAGATCCTTCACACCGCTGCCCGTTTCAATGGGTGCCACGTACGCCATTTAAGGTAGGAACCTACGTGCAGACCGTGCTAATTGCCGTGATCCACTCTTTCAGCCTAAATAAGCAACGATCGGTATGCGAATCAGCATCGTCAAGCCCAATGATGCCTTGACGTAAACTTTAGGCCGAAACATGTAGCATTATTATGTCACGTCTATTCGTGGATATACAGAAGCTTGTCAAGTCAACCGCGAGGATTATTCCCGTTTTGGATGATTGACTGATTGTCAACAATCATCACCGCATGCTTTGGTAACAATTAACTAGCTATAAAACGAACAGTCCGGCAGACTTGTATGCGAGACTTAAAACTTCGAGACCGAGACAATGAGGACCGAGACCGAGACACAAGGTCCAAGACAGTTCAAGACAGTTCAACACTGAGGCGTTTCGGCATTTAGTCTATATATAGGGTAGCACAGATTACAGAATAAACACCTCTACAAATATATAGTCCGCGTTCATTTTACGACATAGCGTGCGTTTAATTAGGCAGCGCGCCCGTTTTTGTTGCGGCCAATGACAACGCTGGCCAATGACAACGCTGCGTATCGGAAAAGGGGATTCCCCGATTCGAAAATTTGAGTCCCCGATTCTATAAGCTAGCCTTTTTTGGGGAGCTGAAATTTTTATAGAATGAAATGTCTGCGAGGTCGAGTCTATCTGCCAAGTTTCACGACGATTGAATGATTGTAAGTGATCGAATGAGTCGTCGCAAGATTTGACTTTTTAGCCTGTGGCTCAAACATAGTTACATAGTTACATTCAAGATTTCCGTAAGTTAAACTAGATGGATAATAAAATACAGCCCGTAAAAACAAAGTTTTTTACTATATCCATCTAGTATCCTATAATGCGTCTTACGAAGCAGTTACCTCTACAAATATATAGCCCGCGTCATTTTACAACATAGCGTGCGTTTAATGAGGCAGCGCGCCCGTTTTTGTTGCGGCCAATGGCAACGCTGGCCAATGACAACGCTGCGTATCGGAAAAGGGGATTCCCCGATTCTAAAAGTTGAGTCCCCGATTCTCAGTGGCGGCGCCAGACACTTTTTGTTACCAGGGCATAGCCAGGGCAGTCATACAAGTAACCAGTGCAGAGGTGATTTATGGCAAGCGTGGTACGCGAGCTTATATGGTGACCGTCACCATATGCATCGTGACCATTTAATTTCGCGCTACCGCGCTCGCCATAAGTCGGCCCTCTGCACTATTATACTTGTCAGGTCAGAGGCTCAGATGGGCAAAGCCCTCTGAAGCTGAACGCTTTTGCACATTTGTAAAGCAAATTTTAACATCTCAGTGAACTTAGTAAAGCATTAGGCCTACTAAAAAATACTCTTTTGGGTAGCATGCACAACAGTTTTCAAAAGCAACAAGTTCAACAAATAGAGCCATTGATTCAGGTAGGCCCTATTGTTTACGCATTTGCTCAAGTAACTCGTGTCATATGAGATGCAATTAAGCCTATAGGGGTTAGACGTTGATTTATGTGCAGTTCGCGTGTGAAATGTAGACTTTATTGTGGGATCCTAAGAAAGACAAGGGGGTTGAACCCCTAACCTCCCCCGGGAATTCTCACCCTGGTGTTTGCTACTGACAATAGGCCTCCCGCTTCCATCTTCTTCAAACGGACTACTAGGATGACATGGGTCCTGAGATAAAGTCATGCTCTTAATTAAAGGAAGCAGATGCGATAGTGGAAGAAAAGTGTGCCCGATCAGTACCGTATATCGAAAGATCGGCCCAGCTTAAATAAATCACAGTCTGAGGTAGCAGTGGAACTGGAAGTAATGTCAATTTCCTCACCTCTAATGACGTCTATTTTCTATTTGGAAGTTGTCGGCACATCGGAGCAAAGTGAACTAATAGCTATAGCCTATCGGCTTCTTCCTCCGCTGTATCTGCATTCTCCACAAACATCTGCAGCTGAAGGAATATCAGCACCTGAGGTTTGCATCTTAAAGAACAAATTGATGGAAGGAGTACCGACAACAGGAACCTCAATTTTCGACTTTCCTCTGCTCCTTTCTGAATGCCAGAACTGTACATACGTTTCAAGGGATTCATGGCTGATGATGATAATTTTCGTCTACGTATTATATTTAAAAGTAGGGCCTACGGTAAACGAATGAATTATACCATGGCATATACAGAGACACTGTAGGACAGAGACAGCGATTATATATATAATACATACATTATATTATAAATGTATGCATATATATAGAGAGTGACAGACAGACAGACAGACAGAGACAGAGAGACACGCTGGAGCAGAGTGGATGCATGCCTCAATGGAAGAATCATCACTCACTGCCATGGCCCTATATCGAGCGTGTCTCCATATACAAACAACTGAGTGTTCGCTTCTACTGTGGTTCAAAATTCAAATTTTCCGACAGGTGATTGATAGACCACACATATACACGTCTGTGGACCTGCAGTTGTGTATCGTGTATCATGCTATAGCCTAAAGCTGTATAGCAAAATTTTGGAGCCAAAATTTGGCAGGGCAACGACCAGGGCAAGGCGTTTTTACCAGGGCATTTGCCCCTGGCATGCCCTGGTGTAGTGCCGCCACTGCCGATTCTATAAGCTAGCCTTTTTTGGGGAGCTGAAATTTTATAGAATGAAGTGTCTGCGAGGTCGAGTCTATCTGCCAAGTTTCACGACGATTGAATGATTGTAAGTGATCGAATTAGTAGTCGCAAGATTTGACTTTTTAGCCTGTGGCTCAAACATTCAAGCAAGCAAGCAAGATTTCCGCAAGTTAAACTAGATGGATAATAAAATACAGCCCGTAAAAACAAAGTTTTTTACTATATCCATCTAGTATCCTATAATGCGTCTTATGAAGCAGTTACCTCTACAAATATATAGTCCGCGTTCATTTTACGACTGCGGCCAATCACAACGCTGGCCAATGACAACGCTGCGTTTCGGAAAAGGGGATTCCCCGATTCGAAAAGTTGAGTCCCCGATTCTATAAGCTAGCCTTTTTTGGGGGAGCTGAAATTTTGATAGAATGAAGTGTGTGCGAGGGCGAGTCTATATGCCAAGTTTCACGACGATTGAATGATTGTAAGTGATCGAACTTAGACCTGGGAGTCACTTTGGTCAGCCAATCTGACCCCACCTGACCCTAAAGTGACTTGAGGTCGACTTGAAGTCGACAACTTGGAGTCAAAACGACTTGACCCGACTTGGCAGAAAAACAACCAACTTCCGACTTAAAGTCGACTTTTGACATGGTAATTACGATTACGTACGGCTAATAATACAAAATGGCATGCCAATTTGCCTGGCAAGCATTATAATTTCTTATACTAATGAGTAATGAGATCTCAACACCTGATGAATAAAATTGCTTATTAGGCCTATTTTAAGCTGTTTGTGTTTGAACAGTTTTGTAATGCTCTAATTGGTTAACAGAAGAACCTGCAGGGACCGCGGACTGGTTGCACAGAATGGCGTTTTATAATGACACAGTTTAATTATGTTGTCATAATTATTTTGCCACTTAGCTTACGTCATTCAAATAGCAAAGCATGCGTATCATCCTACAATACTACCACTCACCGACAATCAAGTCGATCATTGTCTAATACAAGTTTTTCGTCTGCAAACGACTAATGCAGTGCATCAAAGTAGCGCAAAACGATCGATTGATTAGTATAATATATGAGATCCAGATTTCTTTGCGTCGAATTCACTGACGACTAAACGTTAATTGATTTGTGGTCGTTCAGCTCTTGATAAGGCAGACGTGCTAACATTTATATTAACATTTCGATTCACCAGTTTTATTAAACGTATGTGTGACGCTTTAACATATAATAACTCATGATATAGATAAATCGACACCGATAAAAAATAAGTAGGCCTAAGTAACTGCTTAGCCCAACCCCCGCAACCGGCGTCGATAATACAAAATAATATCGCAGTACCGTTCTGCGTTTTTGAATATTTCTTCTTAATCTTTCAAATGAGATGAAAATCAACTTTTATCTTCAACACTTCAATTCAATGTACATCGTCAACATAAATCAACTATATTTCTTAACACTTCACTCTCAATATACAGCTCTAATACTGTATTAAGACAACTGCGTTATTCAAATCGACTGTAATCATCAATTTCTAACCTTATAGCACGTGCTCAGTCAATGTTTGCTCAGACAAGCGGCGCTGACCGCCCGCTCAACTAGATCATGTTTATACATATACAGGGTGCGGCAAAATAAAGTAATCCCCTGCAGTGTGTTGCAAATTCTGTAGCAACCGCTTAGAATTTTTATATAAAACTTGGTAATGATATTGTCTGTTCACATCTACATATAACTTCCAAATGTTATTTAACAATCTTGAAATATGACAAAGTTATGTTATTTCAAACACGACACCCCCACGATTTTACATGGTTAAAAATAGTTACTTTGTAAAGAAACAAGAAAAATAAATGGTACAACTTGAAATATTTTTACAACAAAGCTTTACGAATTGCACTTTCAATTTTACATTAAGTGTTCAAAGTGTCCACCATTGGCCTGCACGCATGCCTTCAGCCGTTTGGTAAAGTTCTTGATGGCCTTGTTGATCGGCGCCTGTGGCATATCGTCCCATATTGACTGCAAAGCGGCTTTCAACTCGGCGATTGTCTTTGGCTTCGGCTGGAGTTTGTGATACCTTTCCAGCATGGCTCCCCACACGTGATAGTCAAGGGGGTTGAGATCTGGGGAATTTGGTGGCCACTGGTCCTTCTCAATGATCTCAGGACAGTTTGCGTGCAGCCACTCCTGCGTGACACGTG
Source organism: Aporrectodea caliginosa (assembly GCA_020284085.1). Classification (NCBI taxonomy): domain Eukaryota; kingdom Metazoa; phylum Annelida; class Clitellata; order Crassiclitellata; family Lumbricidae; genus Aporrectodea; species Aporrectodea caliginosa. The sequence continues at coordinate 189,000 of JACEVL010000786.1, forward strand.
CCGTGTGCGCTGGAGCGCCGTCCTGCTGGAAAATGAACCCGACTGGCATCAACTGGTTGCAGTCCTCAATGAGCTGCGGAAGCAGTCGACGAAGGTAATACTGAGCGTTAACTTTCGCTTTCTCGTCGATGAAGTGGAGCCGACCTTTACCCCCAAAGCAGACCCCAGCAGACACCATAATGTGTTTTGCAAACTTTTCCCTCTGGACCAGCAAGCGACTTGGCCTGACATCGACCTTCTTTCCTCTTGACCACACGCGGTTGTTCTGGTTGCTGACAGGTGGGTTGAGGTAGAAGTTTTTCTCATCCGTGAAGAACACGCGTTTGGTATCACGAACTTTGAACCGACGTAGCAGGGCAGTGGCGCGTTCCAGTCTTTTCTGTCGCAACCGTAAAATTTGCACGTTATAAAGCGTGGGCTTGTCTCTGTTCAAATAGCATAACTTAGTCAATTGTTGTGATAATATAATGTAATTTGGCAATTGTACGTAGATATGAATGACCAATGGCCGTGTAAATTGTCTTATAAAAATCCAACTTCGTTCTTGAGATATCAACCAAACACTGCAGGGGATTACTTTATTTTGCCGCACCCTGTATAGCAGCCTACAGGTGTATTGTCATGACACAACCCTAACACACTATAGGTCTTTAAAACGCTTGTTCACTCTAAAAACACTACAAAGCTGCTTAAATGCTGCCGTGGCCTCACGATCATTAGTGTGGCGAGATAAATTTAGATTTGTTTGTGTTCCAAGTCGGTTTAAGTCGACTTGTGTAGAAAACAACTTGAGGTCACTTTTCTGTACAAATTCGACTTGGGGTCAGTTGCGCTAAGCATAAACGACTCGACTCGACTTGGGATGCCCAAGTCGACTGGGGTCGACTTATTGGGGTCGACTCCCAGGTCTAATCGAACTAGTCGTCGCAAGATTTGACTTTTAGCCTGTGGCTCAATCAATCAAGCAAGCAAGATTCCCGCAAGTTAAACTAGATGGATAATAAAATACAGCCCGTAAAAACAAAGTTTTTTACTATATCCATCTAGTATCCTATCTTGTATTACATGGCTGTCTGTTCTGTTAGTAGTTAAGATTTAAATTGCATAACATGTAAATGTACAGCGCAGTGCGTTTGTCAGGCGCTTAATAAAGAAAAAGATTATTATTATTATTATTATTATTATCCTATAATGCGTCTTACGAAGCAGTTACCTCTACAAATATATAGTCCGCGTTCATTTTACAACATAGCATGCGTTTAATGAGGCAGCGCACCCGTTTCTGTTGCGGCCAATGGCAACGCTGGCCAATGGCAACGCTGCTTATCGGAAAAGGGGATTCCCCGATTCGAAAAGTTGAGTCCCCGATTCTATAAGCTAGCCTTTTTTGGGGAGCTGAAATTTTGATAGAATGAAGTGTCTGCGAGGACGAGTCTATCTGCCAAGTTTCAGCACGATTGAACGATTGTAAGTGATCGAATTAGTCGTCGCAAGATTTGACTTTTTAGCCTGTGGCTCAAGCAAGCAAACATTCAAGCAAGCAAGATTTCCGCAAGTTAAACTAGATGGATAAAAAGAACTAAGACACAAATCCCGAAACAATTTTTCTCTCAACTGTCAGCCGATCACCTGAATAGTAGGCCCTATAAAAGAAGAAATTAAATATTTCAGCCTTTTTCAGGCATCCTGAAAACTTTTAAACGATTCTAAAAATTAAATCAACAATATTCCATAAATTTACGACATAACTCAACTTAAGAGAAACTAGATGTTGGTCAAATAGTTTCGAGGCCTGGCTCGGAAAGCGCCTCTGAGTAGAACCCTTGAAGAGGCGCTATATAAATTGATTGATTGAAAAAAATTGATTGATTGATAGAGAGAATGCCAGTTGACCGAATCGCCTACTACACATTGCACTATAGTATACATGCAAGATTCGAAGGAAAAAGACACTAAGGCAGAGCCAGACAACGCTGGATAAACATATATAAATGAGGATATAACATCACTTTGACTGACACTAATAAAGGAAACAATGGACTTGACAAATAACCGAGGAAAAGGAGATAATTAATTCGTACCCATCGCCGCCAAATGGCTGGCGTCAGAAACTGATGATCAGGATGATGATGGTGGTGGTGGTGGTGATGATGATGATGATGATGATCCAATGCAGATACATGGCGATAGGCTTCTGACAATTTCAATATGATGTACAAACATAATTATCAAACAATAAAATATCAAAAATTACAACCAAATCTGAGATAGGTCACTTACAATTAAGGTATTTCACACATTAATTTTGATGATTTCACAAAGATTGACTCTCCCTTCCTCCCTTTCCTCCGTTCGCTCCTCTTCCTCCCTACCCTCCATTTCGCTCTCTTCCTCACAATGTACTGAAAAAGATGTTTCTTCTATCGTTTCAGTTATGGTGGCAGCGGTACTACGTGTACTATGTGGCTGAGCGCAGGCTATATCTCTTCGGTAGCGCGTCGGTCTTTAACTAATTCGATGAGACTGATTAACTGAATAAGAGCACGATGGTTTTCGTTTTCTGGTTATTATTCATCACCTCGTATATCAAAAACTGCATACTTGAAACAACTTATAAAAGGAGCGGCATCGTCCGTTACTCTCTCTTTCCGATCCGCCGAGCCCGTCTTCTCTCTCCGGCTCCCCTGCTGCGAATCCCCTCTTTTCCGCTTTCCCTCTCTTCTCTATCGCCCCCGCCTGTCAATCAACTCTTTCGCCCCCCAACCGCGCTCTCCGGTTCGTTCCCTCTTTCCTTGCTCCCCTTTCTGCCTTCTCTCCCCTTCACCCTTTGACAGGCGTGGCCTATGCTTCCTCTCCCTTGGGTCTGTCGGCTGTCAATCATTTCTCGTGCTAATACAATGCAATCGTATAATAAATGTAAACTAACATATATATTTAAACTAATATTGATTGTTCTTTCTCTACATGTCCCCACTCTTTAAGCTGCTGGTATACAGGTCGTGCATCAGAAAGCATAGATGGCTTTTAGGTGCGTTCATCCTAACAGTTCGTTATTACACTAATTCTATTACATGAGCACAGGCGACGGAGCATAGCGAGTTGTGTAATGTCTTTTATTTAGTTATTTCTCGCCATCGTTGCTGCTGCGTCACCAGGCTGGATAACACTTCGAACTATGTAAGTCAGTTATCTAAAACATAAAACAAAAAAAACACAAAACAAGTACCCCTGGTCGTTACTGTATGATCAGCGTCTACTCTTTCATCGGTGAACCCGACGACAAACCAAGTAACTCAAATCTATTTTAAACACTCGTGAACAATGTGAAAATATATGCTAGGTAAAGAAAACACTATTTAGACCATCCATAATGACCACCTTAATCCTAATTGGTCATATAGGCTCGAGATAATCCATCAGCCATGGTGTTCAATTTCCCAGGGGTGAAATGAATTTGCAGGTTGTATCGTTGGATCGCCAACGCCCATCTAGTGAGTCTCGGATTGTGGTTTGCCATAGTCTGTAGCCACTTTAAGCAATTGTGATCTGTGTATACGTGCACTTTTGTCCCGTAAGTATATTGTTGAAAATGGTTCAAAGACCAGACCACAGCTAGTAATTCTCGTTCGACGGTGCTCATTCGCGTCTCGCGCTCTATTAGTTTCCTGCTGGCATATCCTATTGGTCTTTCTGTTCCGTCATCGTCTAATTGGGCTAACAGCGAACCAATCCCTGTCGCGGATGCGTCCGAACGTAAAATAAATGGTTTCCTTATGTCTGGGGGTATTAACATTCTGTCAGAGGTCAAGTCCGTCCGTAAAGCTTTAAATGATCTGTCAGCTGCGTCCGTCCATTTGATTTTGTCAGGTTTATCTTTCCGGGTCAGCTCGGTCAAGGGCGCTGCTTTTGTGCCAAAGTCAGGAATGAACCGATTGTAAAAATTTCCCAGACCCAAAAATGCCCTAACTTGTCGTTTTGTCTTTGGGACTTGGTAATTTGCAATCGCACTTATTTTTTCGGGGTCAGGTTTGACATACCCATCCTCAATCACGTGCCCCAAGATCTTTATGGATTTTCTCGCAAACTGACACTTTTTTAGTTTTACTGTGAGGTTCGCCTTTCGCAGTCTTTCTAAGATGTCTCGTATATGTGCCAGATGTTGCTCCCATGATGGCGAGAAGATTATAAAATCGTCCACGTGGGCTGCTGCGTAATCTTCTGCTCCAAGTAGGATTTTATCTGCAAGGCGCTGGAAGCATTTCGAGGAATTCTTTGCTCCGTTTGGTAACACCGTGTATTGAAAGAGTCCAAATGGGGTTTTGAAACCTGTATATTGACGGCTTTTTTCGTCGAGTTCCACTTGGAAGAATGCTTGCTGTAAGTCTAGGCCTGTAATGAATTTCGCTCCTGCCGCTTTATCCAAAATGGATCTCATGTCGCTGGCTGGGTACTCGTCTGCGACTGTGATCGCATTTACTTGCCTCAGGTCTGCACAAATGCGTATCGTGTTATCCTTTTTTCGGACACACACGATGGGGGAGGCATACGGTCCATCTGACGGCTCTATGATCTTGTCCTTTATCATGTCTTTGATCTGGTTGTGTACTTGCTCTCGTAGGCTTTCTGGGATTCTGTAGCATCTCGGTGCTATGGGCTTGTCCGTGGTTAGTCGTATTGAGTGTTTAATTAGGGTTGTTCTGCCTAATTTGTTTTCAAACCTATCCTTTAGGCTTACGAAATCATTCACTCCCTTGCATTCCAAGTAGTAATCAAAAGTGTCTTTCAAGTTCTCTAGTAACTGTGCATATGTCTGCCTTCCAGATCTATGCATCGTTTTAAACCGTTCTAAATAATGTTTCGCATTCATACGACAAGCATGCATCAGGGCTGTTTTTGTCTGTCTGTAATCTGTACAGGTTTCCATTGGCAACCTGTTAAAATGCAAACGCATTTGTGAGTTTAGTAGAGATGGCAGAATTCTGGCCCATTTGCTTTCGTCAATGCCTTGAAGGCAAGCAACCTTTTCGAAAGAAAGAAAAAATGCTGCTAGATCCTCTCCCTCAGTCATGTTAGGCAGTTTAGTGTAAGTAGAAGGGGTAGAAGATAGTTCAGTCGCAGCAACAGAAGCACTAGACTGTAACAGGCCTAATTGTGCCTTTGTCTGTAGCAACTCCATCTCTACCTGCATCCGTTCCTTTTCTGCTCTGATCAGTTCGAGCTTCATCTGGTCTCCCCCTACTTCCTCCTCTGTCTCAGCTTCCTCCTCTTCTTCTTCGGGTCCATTTTTTTCGTATTCTTCTAACGTGGCAATCATCGCCTTCCGAGTTAGCCCATGGTGATTTATATTTCTTTCCTCGCATTCTTCCTCCAACCGTCCTTTCTTCATCTTTCCAAACATTATGAAGTGTACGCTGTGTGCACTGAAATCACCTGCACTTATAAGCAGCCAACAGGGCTTACAATGAAACGATCACTCTGCCAACAGGGCAAACTGTAGTTATAAACTACTTTCACTTTATCTTTAAACAACAACTTTCCTTTAACCCTACTTCAATTGCATCCGCACAGTTTACACGTTTTAAACAGCTTCCCACTCTACATTCGTCAAACACAATTAAAAACGCTCACGATAACAGTCTCAGCCAACCTAACACAGCATTACATGGCTTCATTCACACAACTGGTGTTATAAGGCTCACCCGGTTTATTCTTCAGCTTTCTCTGGACGTGTGGCCCCGAAGGTTGCTCGCGTCCTCTGAGAATTCCGGAAGCTCGGCGCCGTATTCGCTGATCCTTTGTCGTTCGTCGTCCTTCTTCTCCAGGGATGGTCGCCAACGTGTTCCTGCTGACGTCGTCAAGTTCCGCGTGGATCCCGAGTTTCACCGCTGTAGCTGTTCTCCTCCTCTCGCTTCCCGTCCTTCCGTTCCTCCTCGATATTTTTTTAGATACGTGTCGCCCGACAGGTTGCGTCGTTTCTGTTGAGATGCGTGTGTAGGAGAAAGTCTCTGTTCTTTTGTTTAGTAGAGAGAAACAGCGTCGTACTTCTGTCTCGTCTCAAACTAAAATCCAGTCCCTCCTCCTCGGTGAATTGTTTCGTCTCCTTCAGTCGAATCGTCTTCAAAGTCTCTGTTCGATATTGTTTATTGTTCGTAGAGACAGGCAGCGTCGTACTTCTGCCCGATCTCTGAACAAATCCCTGCTGTCACAATGTACTGAAAAAGATGTTTCTTCTATCGTTTCAGTTATGGTGGCAGCGGTACTACGTGTACTATGTGGCTGAGCGCAGGCTATATCTCTTCGGTAGCGCGTCGGTCTTTAACTAATTCGATGAGACTGATTAACTGAATAAGAGCACGATGGTTTTCGTTTTCTGGTTATTATTCATCACGGAGGTAAGCCTCTTTTGTTCTATTGTTCATTTGTGTAGCGCACAGCAGCCAATGCTTTTATTCCTTTGTTTCTTTGTTTGGCACACTGCATCCAATGCATTTATTTCATTGTTCCTTTATCTACCGCTCAGTGGCCAACGTCTTTGTATTACACTCAGCGCGCAGCGCCTTTGTTTCTTTATGTGACACAATACAATTTTGGTCCATTGTGTGGCCCACTACAGTCAAGCGCTTTTAAATACACCTAATTTTATTAACAGACACAAACTTATTCCATATTTCTAGTGAAGGGAGGCTGAGCGGAATATCATTTCTTCATGCTGTACACACGCAATTGGTTCAAGCTATTTGTACATTACACGAATTCCACTGGTTGAAGGTTTAACAGGTAGAAGCGCATCTTACAGAGGCATATTATTTTAAGTATTATTTCAAATAAATACCATTTAATATTTTAATATATTTTAAAGTTGCACTCTTCTTAGTAAGCTATTTGTTCAGGTTGGAAGCCTATTGATAGAAGACATCTTACAGACATGGCTACATATTATTATTATTTCAAATAAATACCATTTAATATTTTAATATACGTTAAAGTTGTACTCTTTTTAGAGCGGTTTATATCTTCATTAGACAGATCCTATTGCTAGAAGCGCATCTTACAGCAACAGGCTATTATTTTAATTATTAGAGTAATATATTATATTATTATTATTATTATTCTTAAAGCGCATAATTCTATTGATAGACATACTTCTCATATATCAAACAAACTTGGTGTAAAAAGGAAGAACACGGAGTAAGAGCATGAGGTTGAGAGGGAGAGAGTGACAGATAGACATATTATTATTCTGAAAGCGCATAATTCTCAAATATCAAACAAACTTGATGTAAAAAGGAAGAACACGGAGTAAGAGCATGAGGTTGGAGGGAGAGAGTGACAGATAGACATATTATTATTCTGAAAGCGCATAATTCTCAAATATCAAACAAAATTGACGTAAAAAGGAAGAACACGGAGAGAGTGTCAGATAGACAGAGACAGAGGTAATCTATAGCATGCAACAGGTAAACAGTTTGACAAACAGATGTCTGCAATATAGCATCAATTTGTGTGACTTATGGGTTTCTATATTGTAAGCAGAGATGCGTTGAGTGTTTACTTGATAGACTTACTGCATCAAAGATTGTTAGGTATTGTGGTCGGTCGATTAGAATGCTTGGTCTGTAACGTGCAGAGTAGACCTACGTATTCGAGCCTCGACCGAGGTAGTTACAGCGTAGGGACGGGAATTTGAACAAGACCTTCGCACACATTTGCTATACAATATAAATGCATATATGCATTTTCATATTGGTGAAGAGATGCATGCGCTGGATGATGGTTTAATACATTAGATTGTTTGCATACCGTAGCTTTGTAAAGTCAAAGGAATTGAGACTTTCTTGTCTAAATAGTTGATTCATATGTTAAATTGTTCATATCTCAAGTTTGAAATCATGTGATGGATTAAGGTTTACATCGCAAATTGAGGAATCACAGCTCGCTCTTGGAGAAGTTCTGAAGAATTGCACATAGAATTTATAAGTAATAAATTTACAACAACACTAATAATCTGTGAATTGCAGCAATGAGAACTCAATCAAGCATCGTACTACCATCGATTGGTCAAACGTTGGCATGTCAGTGGGACGAATACATATGTATATCCGACAGCATGTGTATCGATCGAAATCTAACATGTGATGGAAGGAATGACTGCTTCGACGGATCGGACGAGTTCAGTTGTCCTTTCACAGGTATGGAAATTATGTATATTAATCTTGCTTATGCTAAAATCAAAGAGATTGCAACTAGAGACTTAGAGTGCCGTCGGAGGCACTTCCAACCTTACGACTGAAAATCAGCTTCGTTAATTCATAGTAGAAATGAATATGTGTACATCATATGCATAATATAGGAAACCAATACAATTACACACTTTACATGTTAATTATGTGATACATAGGTGGAGAACTTTACACCGGAGTCATCCGTCGCATTTTCGTCGCAAATAGCGCCATAATCGGAGTCTGCATTGCATCTATTATCATCACCATGTTTGTCTTAATGTGCACGATCTTCGAATTTCGACATCGCACCATATTACGTCGAAACAACAGACGACAAGCTCAGTCCAACATCGAATACCAAGACATGTTTCTGAAACCGCCTCCATATGACTTGTGTCTATCAGATGTGTTATCTTATGCGGAGAATCATCCACCACATACACAGAATTTGACTGGAGGAGATATTCAAAATTTATGAAACTATTAGTATTTGTGAAACTTATGAAAATGGCAACTTGTAAGAACTGACAACTTGGAAGGATTAAAAATTGCGAAACTTGTACACCCACGATCTTTAGTAAATCTGTGTATTGTGAAACTCAACATCCATGAAATATAAAACTTAAGAAACTTACACCTTGAGAAGCTTAAAAATAGACAAACTTAGAAATGTAGCACTTGTGAAACATGCAAACATGCAATCTTTGGTAAATATATGCAATATTGGAAAACTTAGAAACATCCAAACTTGCAATCTTTGTGAAACTTGTGAACTTGAAATCTTAGAAACACACACGCACAAGCACAGTTGGTAGACTGTAGAGTTTGTCAAACTTGAGAAACTTGCAAGTTGAGAAACTTGCAAGTTGAGAAACTTATAACTTGAGAAGCATAAAAATAGTCAAACTTAGAAATTTAGCGCTTGTGACACCTACAATCTTTTGCAAATATATGTATTGGAAAACTTAGAAACATCCAAACTTGCAATCTTTGTGAAACTTGTGAACTTGAAATCTTAGAAACACACACGCACAAGCACAGTTGGTAGACTGTAGAGTTTGTCAAACTTGAGAAACTTGCAAGTTGAGAAACTTGCAAGTTGAGAAACTTATAACTTGAGAAGCGTAAAAATAGTCAAACTTAGAAATTTAGCGCTTGTGACACCTACAATCTTTGGTAAATCTATGTATTGGAAAACTTAGAATCAGCCAAACTTGCACTCTTTGTGAAACTTGAAATCTTAGAAACACACGCACAGTTGGTAGCCTGTGGAGTTTGCCAAACTTGAGAAACTTGCAAGTTGAGAAACTTGCAAGTTGAGAAACTTACACATTGAGAAACTTACAACTCTAAGAAAATTTGAAACTTGTGAACGCACAACTTGAGAAACCTAAGACTTGAGAAACTTACTTGAGAAACTTACAACTTAAGAAACATACAACTTGGCAAACTTTAAAATCTGAGAAGCGCACAATTGGATAAACTTAAAACTTGTGAAACTTAAAATTTGCTAAACTGAGAACTTTCCAAGCGGAAAACTTGAGAAATCGAAAACTCTTAGAAAATTTGAAACTTTAGAAACTTTAAACTTTGCGAAACTAGCAACAACTTGTGAAAATTAAAATGTTTAGGAAACTTCAAACCTTTAGAAATCTTCAAACTTTATGAAACTGGTAATCTTTGCGAAACATGAGAAACCTAAATCTTGAGAAATTGTCAACTTGAGAAACTTACACATTTTAGAGAACTTACAACATATAGAAAACTTGAAACCTAAGACTTGTGAAACTCACAAGTTGAGAAACTTATAACTTGAGAAGCTTAAAAATACTCAAACTTAGAAATTTAGCGCTTGTGAAATATGCAATCTGTGATAAATCTGTGTATTAGAAAACTCAGAAACATCCAAACTTGCACTCTTTGTGAAACTTGATCCTTTGAAATCTTAGAAGCACACACACAGTTGGCAGACTGTAGTGTATGTCAAACTTGAGAACCCTAAAACTTAGATAACTTATAACTCTTAGGTAACTCACAAATTAAGAAACTTACAAATTGAGAAACTTTTAACTCTTGTAAAACTTACAACCTGAGAAAACTTGAAACTTGAGAGACTTACAACTCAGAAATTCACAATCTTTGCGAAACTACAAAAACTTACAACTTGTGAAAATTAAAACATTTAGAAAACTTCAAACTTCCTAAACTGAAAACTTCCTAAACTGAAAACTTGAGAAACCTAAAACTTATGAATATCAAGAATTAATGTAATGTGACTTGGATACGCGCGACATATGGAAATAGGAGCTATATTGCATGGTGATATGAACAGGTAGCCCGTGATATGTTGACATTGGAACGAGTTAAGAATTGCGGAAATGTATAGTTTTTTGAATGAAGAAACCAGCAAAAGTTTACTGGATAAGGGTTAAGCATGTGGTTGTAGTTTGTTGAAAAGCTATGTTTTCGATGAATTTCACATGAAAAGCCTGCACAATACGAATATTACATCGATTGTATGATGAAACTGATAATATACATTACATAGCATGAAACACCGATTTGTTGAAAAGGAGTGTTTCTAACTGAAATATATGTGAAAAAGCATGTGAAAAGAGACCATTTTGATGATTTCAACTGGTTGATCTACTGGGTGTGTGAAAGTTCTAGCTGGAGAGTTTCTATGTAAATTGATAAACTTTGATGAAAATAAACGTGCTTTCGATTGAAGTGCATATGCAGTGTGTATATAATGTAAAAATTTTCAGAATTCATATGATAAAACTGTCATTGTTTGTATTTCTAACAGTATAGTGACGATTCATACATTTGCAATTTATTTGAAAAGAGTGTTTTCATTTTAAACATGCTGCATTTTTAGAGACTTCGGGAGATTGATTCGCTAAGTATAGTTATTCATATGGTTGAAGTTTATTCATTTTTGTCGAAACGCGTGTTATTTCGCGCCCGAAAAGTATGGAAACTAGATAATTTTGATGAATTTAGTTGGTGAAACTAATATGTATGAAGTTCTAGCAGAAGGTTATACCATAAGAGCGAAGCACATAGTGGTAATTTGCATAAAACTTTGCATGGTTGAATGAAGCAAGCATGTAAAAAGATGTATTTTGGAGAGTTACAGTTATTTAAAAGAACAGAAAGACTCTAGTATAAGGACACAAACTGGATTATTTCAATAATATGACTTCATGGCATTGCAAAAGTTTGTTCAGTATAAGAGATTGACACAACAAATTTGATCAAGTTCGTAAATTTTAATCGATTTTCAACATCAAAGCATTCAAGTTTACATAAACGACACTAACATATACATCTCTTATACACAGAAAATTCTGAATATGTCAAAGATTTCAATTTATGTTGATATTAGTCTCTAAGAAAAACAAAGTCTTTGCACAGTTTCTCTGCAAAGTTTGACAAACTCTACAGTGCAAGTGTGTTTCTAAGATTTCAAGTTTCACTGCAAGTTTGGATGTTTCTAAGTTTTCCAATACATAGATTTACCAAAGATTGTAGGTGTCACAAGCGCTAAATTTCTAAGTTTGACTATTTTTACGCTTCTCAAGTTATAAGTTTCTCAACTTGCAAGTTTCTCAACTTGCAAGTTTCTCAAGTTTGACAAACTCTACAGTCTACCAACTGTGCTTGTGCGTGTGTGTTTCTAAGATTTCAAGTTCACAAGTTTCACAAAGATTGCAAGTTTGGATGTTTCTAAGTTTTCCAATATATATTTACCAAAGATTGCATGTTTGCATGTTTCACAAGTGCTACATTTCTAAGTTTGTCTATTTTTATGCTTCTCAAGTTATAAGTTTCTCAACTTGCAAGTTTCTCAACTTGCAAGTTTCTCAAGTTTGACAAACTCTACAGTCTACCAACTGTGCTTACCAACTGTACGCTTGTGCGTGTGTGTTTCTAAGATTTCAAGTTCACAAGTTTCACAAAGATTGCAAGTTTGGATGTTTCTAAGTTTTCCAATATATATTTACCAAAGATTGCATGTTTGCATGTTTCACAAGTGCTACATTTCTAAGTTTGTCTATTTTTAAGCTTCTCAAGGTGTAAGTTTCTTAAGTTTTATATTTCATGGATGTTGAGTTTCACAATACACAGATTTACTAAAGATCGTGGGTGTACAAGTTTCGCAATTTTTAATCCTTCCAAGTTGTCAGTTCTTACAAGTTGCCATTTTCATAAGTTTCACAAATACTAATAGTTTCATAAATTTTGAATATCTCCTCCAGTCGAATGCTGTGTATGTGGTGGAGGATTCTCCGCATAAGATAACACATCTGATAGACACAAGTCATATGGAGGCGGCTTCAGAAACATGTCTTGGTATTCGATGTTGGACAGAGCTTGTTGTCTGTTGTTTCGACGTAATATGATGCGACGTCGAAATTCGAAGATCGTGCACATTAAGACAAGCATGGTGATGATAATAGATGCAATGCAAACTCCGATTATGGCGCTATTTGCGGCGAAAATGCGACGGATGACTCCGGTGTAAAGTTCTCCACCTATGTATCACATAATTAACATGTAAAGTGTGTAATTGTATTGGTTTCCTATATTATGCATATGATGTACACATATTCATTTCTACTATGAATTAACGAATCTGATTTTCGGTCGTAAGGTTGGAAGTGCCTCCGACGGCACTCTAAGTCTCTAGTTGCAATCTCTTTGATTTTAGCATAAGCAAGATTAATATACATAATTTCCATACCTGTGAAAGGACAACTGAACTCGTCCGATCCGTCGAAGCAGTCATTCATACCATCACATGTTAGATTTCGATCGATACACATGCTGTCGGATATACATATGTATTCGTCCCACTGACATGCCAACGTTTGACCAATCGATGGTAGTACGATGCTTGATTGAGTTCTCATTGCTGCAATTCACAGATTATTAGTGTTGTTGTAAATTTATTACTTATAAATTCTATGTGCAATTCTTCAGAACTTCTCCAAGAGCGAGCTGTGATTCCTCAATTTGCGATGTAAACCTTAATCCATCACATGATTTCAAACTTGAGATATGAACAATTTAACATGTGAATCAACTACTTAGACAAGAAAGTCTCAATTCCTTTGACTTTACAAAGCTACGGTATGCAAACAATCTAATGTATTAAACCATCATCCAGCGCATGAATCTCTTCACCAATATGAAAATGCATATATGCATTTATATTGTATAGCAAATGTGTGCGAAGGACTTGTTCAAATTCCCGTCCCTACGCTGTAACTACCTCGGTCGAGGCTCGAATACGTAGGTCTACTCTGCACGTTACAGACCAAGCATTCTAATCGACCGTCCACACTACATAACAATCTTTGATGCAGTAAGTCTATCAAATTAAACACTCAACGCATCTCTGCTTACAATATAGAAACCCATAAGTCACACAAATTGATGCTATATTGCAGACATCTGTTTGTCAAACTGTTTACCTGTTGCATGCTATAGATTACCTCTGTCTCTGTCTATCTGTCACTCTCTCCCTCTCAACCTCGTGCTCTTTCTCCGTGTTCTTCCTTTTTACGTCAATTTTGTTTGATTTTTGAGAATTATGCGCTTTCAGAATAATAATATGTCTATCTGTCACTCTCTCCCTCTCAACCTCATGCTCTTACTCCGTGTTCTTCCTTTTTACACCAAGTTTGTTTGATATTTGAGAATTATGCGCTTTCAGAATAATAATACGTCTATCTGTCACTCTCTCCCTCTCAACCTCATGCTCTTACTCCGTGTTCTTGCTTTTTACACCAAGTTTGTTTGATATTTGAGTATTATGCGCTTTCAGAATAATAATAATAATAATAATAATAATAATAATAATAATAATAATAATAATAATAATAATAATAATAATAATAATAATAATAATAATAATAATAATAATAATAATAATAAGATGTGTTGCTGTAAGATGCGCTTCTAGCAATAGGCTTCGTCTAATGAAGAAATAAACCGCTCTAAAAAGAGTACAACTTTAAGGTATATTAAAATACTAAATGGTATTTATTTGAAATAATACTTAAAATAACAGCCATACATCTGTAAGATGCGCTTCTACCTGTTAAACCTTCAACCAGTGGAATTCGTGTAATGTACAAATAGCTTGAACCAATTGCGTGTGTACAGCATGAAGAATTGATATTCCGCTCAGCCTCCCTTCACTAGAAATATGGAATAAGTTTGTGTCTGTTAATAAAATTAGGTGTATTTAAAAGCGCTTGACTGTATTGGGCCACACAATGGACCAAAATTGTATTGTGTCACATAAAGAAACAAAGGCGCTGCGCGCTGCGTGTAATACAAAGAGGTTGGCCACTGAGCGGTAGATAAAGGAACAATGAAATGCATTGGCTGCAGCGTGCCAAACAAAGAAACAAAGGAATAAAAGCATTGGTTGCTGTGCGCTACACAAATGAACAATAGAACAAAAGAGGCTTACCTCCTCGCTGGGTTAGAAAATAGGTGACTCACTGGGTTAGAAAATTGATGATGACATTGGGTTGGTGTGCGCATATAGTCGTGTGGGGGTGGTATCCTTGGGGTGGTATCCGCGTATACCCGTGGGTTGGTGTCCGCAGATACCCGTGGGTTGCCATCCGCTCATTATAATCTACTGAGGAAGAGAGCGAAATGGAGAAAAGAGAGGCTGAAATGGAGGGAAGGGAGGAAGAGAGCGAAATGGAGGGAAGGGAGGAAGAGAGAGAAATGGAGGAAGGGAGGAAGAGAGTGAAATGGATGAAAGGGAGGAAGAGAGCGAAATGGAGGAAAGGGAGGAAGAGATCGAAATGGAGGAAGCGGAGGAAGAGAGCGAAATGGAGGAAAGGGAGGAAGAGAGTGAAATGGAGGGTAGGGAGGAAGAGAGCGAAATGGAGGAAAGGGAGGAAGAGAGCGAAATGGAGAGGAAGGGAGGAGGAAGAGCGAAATGGAGGAAAGAGGAAGAGAGTGAAATGGATGAAAGAGGAGGAGAGAGCGAAATGGAGGAAAGGGAGGAAGAGATCCTCCCTTTCCTCCATTTCGTTCTCTTCCTCCCTTTTCTCCATTTCGCTCTCTTCCTCCCTACCCTCCATTGGAGCTCTCTTCCTCCCTACCATCCATTTCCTGCACTCCTCCTGTTTTCCTCCTTTTCGCTCTCTTCCTCCCTACCCTCCATTTCACTCTCTTCTCTCTTTCCTCCATTTCGCTCTCTTCCTCCGTTTCCTCCATTTCGATCTCTTCCTCCCTTTCCTCCATTTCGCTCTCTTCCTCCCTTTCCTCCATTTCACTCTCTTCCTCCCTTTCCTCCATTTCGCTCTCTTCCTCCCTTTCCTCCATTTCTGCTCTCTTCCTCCCTTTCCTCCATTTCACTCTCTTCCTCCCTTTCCACCATTTCGCTCTCTTCCTCCCTTCCTCAACTTCTCTCCCTTCCTCTCTGTCCTCCATTCGCTCTCTTCCTCTCTTTCCACCATTCGCTCTCTTCCTCTCTTTCCACCATTCGCTCTCTTCCTCCCTTTCCTCCATTCGCTCTCTTCCTCCCTTTCCTCCATACCCTAACGGTTTGTATTTTTGGACAGCTGTTAAGATCTTCACGCAGTTAGGCAGTTGCGTAGCCTAATGCTAGTTACGCGCCTGTATTCCTACAACACACCAATCCTTCCAGCTCTCCTACCTCCCCAGACAGCCACTCCCCGCAGGACCCACGAAGAGCCGATGCTGCTTGCCCACAGCGTAATACCATCGCCAGCCCAGAGGGACAGAGAACGGGCAACGCCCGTCCATACTTCACAGGCCAGCGCTTATGGACCCGTGAGGGAACGGATGAGCGGACCCCTGCGGGGCCGGCATTTATCGCCTTTACCTCATCAAGCCCTACGCGGTGCGCAGGCTGCGCTCTATAGGGGTTAGCTGGAAGGCCCAGGGCAGATCGGTGCGGGCAAGATGTCACTGCACCCAGCGTCGGCCTCTATAGTACCGCTAGTGGCAAATCATCGCCAGGTGCGGGACCTACGGTTTTACCTACAGTTTGCCCAGACTATGTCACTGTGGGAACTACGATTGTGCCTACAGTTTGCCCACACTATGTCACTGTGGGACCTATGATTGTGCCTACAGTTTTCCCACATCATGCCACTGTGGGCGCTATGAATGTCGTTCTAATTAAGGGATTGTCAGGTGTATTTTTGTATATTTGGTATATCCAATCTCAAAAGTACACAATCCTACCCAGACTAGGCACTTTTGAGACTGGATTGAGCAAATCTAAATGTATCCAATGCATGACATAGAAAAAACTTTCGGTTTCTCTGACAATAATTATATTCAAGTTTACTTCATTCATTGTATCACAAAAACAAAGAATTACCTCCTTGAGTTGTTCACGGTCCGGCCACTTCGCTCGACCCGCTTGTCCTAACCCTCCTCCGCCCTTCCGTCATTTCATCTCTCAAATTTTTAAATCGCTTCATTGTCATAGGTCTAGTGGTTCCGCCTCTCTGGTACAAAAATCCCGCCATGCAGTATTACAACAAATATCGCGTACGCGAACTCACCAAAACCTGACCTCTTGGCTCTTGCTACGTCGTATCTCTCATCAGGTCTTTCACTCAAAGCTGAAAACACGTCGTAGGCCTACTGCTTTTCACTATCCCAAAGCGATCTGCTTTCCTCTCACCTCCTTCATCGTTTCAATTCTAAAGTCTAGACGCTACCAGCCAATACCCACCTTAGCCATCTGACTGCCTGACCCTTTGGATCTTGAAGTCAAGTTGACTCTCTGCCTATAGATTCTGTTTTTATTAAACGCCTGTGAATAAGATGGTTCCCGCGATTTCGAGATTCGTAGCCTAATCGTAAACTCGAGATTTCTAGAGCGCCCACAAAAACGAAGTCATGGGAACCAGCTTATTGACAGGCGCTTAATCAAACAAAATCGATAGGCATGCAGGGATCAAGATTACGCTCGGAAGTGCTTGGCGACCGTGGGCAATTAAAAAGTAGTCCAAATGTCGCGAAATTTTAAGTCACCTGCAGCGCATGGAAAAGTAGCCCAATTCGCGCTTTTCGCGACGACCTGCAGGCAATCATGCTCTGTACTAAATATCGATGGTACTGTACAATGTCATGTAGTAATAGTTTCAGTTTAACGACACTGTGTGGTACAAAGATAATTAGCGTCTCCCTCCTCATTTCTCCCGGCTTGGGACTGGCACTGCCAGATTACGAGCAGTAGCGGAGTTGCACTGCGATGCACTGCGCATGGCTTCGTCCTACGAACTCACAAATCTCATCTCTTATTATCCCTTCACAGGTCTGCCACTCACAAATGAAAACACTGCTGTTTCTCAAATCCTATCCAGCTTCCACATCTTCGCCTCACCTCCCTCGCCATTTCAACTCTAGCCTTAACATATCATCCACCTTCACGTTTGACTGTCTATATATATTCGTTTATTGAGAAAAAGAAAATGACAAAAACGCAGAAATGCTAACATGAGTGATACTGAATAATTAAAGTTCATTAGAAAGTCTTAGAATTAAACTAGTCAATATTTTTATATAATGATCTGGGAATAAATTGCGAGTTGTCCTTGGGTGGGAGAGTATCCATGGTTGTGTGCTCTAGGGCCTAGGCCTATAGATCTTAATTGGTGAGAGGAGAGGGGTCGAGTGGATCCTCGAGGTAGGGTTGGTGGAGTACATGCTTGGGGTTGTGCAATATGGAGAAAAGGAGTTTTGCATCGGCTATATTGGCAAGTTCAGAGACTGTTGGAAAGGATTGCTCTAGGTAACCTAGGCGTTTGGCTCTTTGTAGGAGTTTTCCCAGGCGTTCTTTATCGGAAGCCAGGGTGAGACCCCACCAGGATGGGGAGGCATATAGAAGTTTAGCAACGGTAGTGGCTTTGGTTACATTATGGATGGATGAGGAAGAAAGGTCATGGGTTTTGAGTTTTCTGAAAGCATAAAAAGAGGAGGAGCAAGTGGCTGTAAGGTGGTCTATATGGGCTGTGAGTTTGAGGTTATCTTGAAGGATGACACCCAGCTTGGGTGTCTGCCTGCCTGACTCTCCGAATCTTGACCTCTGCCTATCGATTCTGTTTTTATTGAGAGCCTGTGAATAAGCTGGTTCCCGCGACTTCGCTTTTGTCGGCGCTCTAGAATCTCGAGTTTACAATTATGATGGCTTTGCATTTGCTTTTAAAGTTTTAATACATGGACTAGGCCATCGACCGATTCCTTGCTTTAACAACCATAGATATGTCCTAAACAATTTTTGCACGTATCTGTGGTTATGTAAAATAAGTTGACTTAAATGAATGTTTAATTGCGAACGAAGGAATACATAATATAATAATACGCATCGGCAAAAATCACGAAAATGTAGATTCTGGAATTAACCGAAACAATAATTTTCATGCGCACGTCTTATTGAACTAGATTTGTAGCCTTTAGAATGTCGACGAAGTGTTGTAACGCTACCCAAGACCACTCGAGACGGGCTCTGGCCCGAATACGATGCTTTAAGGAGTGCGTCGAATCTCTGAAATCGTTTTCCCGACCTCTGCCCCAGGCCTTGTGCTTCGTCCCTGCCGAAGTAGAGTACAGAGTAACCAAAACGACACGACTTACTTATTATTCTGGCCCATCAAAAGAATGCAAAAAGCTTTCTGAAATTTCTCTACCGAAAGATTCCCGCATTATCGTATGCAGCGAATTATGCAACTCCGACGGGCAGTGGGGCAAACTGATAAAGGTAATGTATACAAACTTCCTGCAACAGCCACTGAGTTGCCGGTAGAGGTTTAGGGTAATTTCGCATTTTAGCGTTATAAATTATTTGCCCATTGTAGCATTATTATTTTTGATCAATCCAACTTCTACTTAGGCAAGAATTCTTTTCATTAACCCAGCTTCCATTTAAGCAACAATTGTTTTTCATCAATCCAACTTCTATTTAAGCAAGAATCTTTTCATCAATCCCACTTGTGGGCAAACTTATAGTATCGGGGCAGAAGGATTATACAGTATCTTTGGGCATGTTGCGCGGACGCCAAACGGTACCAGGTTTTCTAATGACAACACAAACTTTAACCCTGACCCTAACCGACCCTCACGACGCCTAACCTGACCCTTACCGACACTTAGGACGCCAGTGAACTATATCCTTCAGCCCTCGATACTATAAGCTTGCCCACTTCTGTTCAAGCAAGAATTATATTCATCAATCCAACTTCTATTTAGCCAGAATTCTTTTTGTCAATCCAGCTTGTATTGTACTGATGCTAAAACCCATACAATGGCTTATAATTTAGAATGATAAAATGCAAAATTAGTTTTTATACCTCACAACATTGGCTGATTATATTATGTCCCTATAATGTTTAACATAGTTGTTACTATAGATTAGAAACCTGTAGCCAGGGGTGGACTGGGGAGTTCAAGCGGCCCGGGAAAAAAACAAAAAGCGGCCCTAACTTCATGACTTTTATTTTCTTTGTGCATTTTTTCATGCATACCCGAGGGCCAGTGACCTCCAAAGTCATGGGTCACTTTACAAATTACATTATGCAATAACAAAAAACGATAAATCGCATATATAATTTATAATTATATATAAAATATTAAGAATGCGTCAACTCAAGTTATAAATCAATTTATTCGGACTCACTGTGATGGTATTATTGCTGTTTAATAATAATATTTCCAAGAAATTTCCATGATCGATTGTATCGTCGTTTAATGTATATGCAGCATCATTTTTTGACCGATAACTGAGACCACGTTTTCCAATCATTTTCAGAATCTCAATTACTCTTTCCAGCACTTGTCTCTTTTCTTGAACTTCTTGGTACCTTCGTTTACTTTGCTGAGAGAATAAAATGCTATCAATGTCTCTTCCACTTACAGACATTAAATGAGCTTCCACACACTTCTCGTGATATTTGCTGTTTTCATGTTCCTCTATTCTTTGATGCACATGTTTCCAGGAATTCATTCCCGTTGTGAATGAGTTCATATCGTCAGTCTTGCCATATGCTAAGCATACTGTGCAAAACAATGCTTTAGATTCTTTACAGTATGACACCCAATTCCTATTGATACCATTGCTTCTGAAAAATACCCGATACGCATTTGTAAATGGTAGATCAGTTTCACTCACACTAGGTTGTATTGGGTGAAATTTAAAAAACGATTGTAAAGTATTCTGTCGAGGACGTTTGAAATAGTAACTGGTGTTTTTATCATCGATAACTGAAGTTTCTGTCACTTCTTCTGAACTATCATTCTCGGCATTTAGATCTGCCACTGCCAGCGTTGTGTTGTCAGTTAACTCCGACGGCTCCGTAACATTTTCTAAATGTAAGGTGGGAATAAAGTTTGTTGGCACGACTGATTGGACCGAATGCTGATTGTTTTCATCGTTTCGATTTGTGTCGGGTTGTTTACTTGCAGAAGGTGTTTGTTGAGAGCTGGTGTCTTCAGTTTGAATTGGAGTGGCTTTAAATAAATCGACTAGATTTCGGCATTTAGCTCCATCTTTACCAAGAATCTTTAGTTTCTTATCTCTTACTTTCTCCGCACCACCTTTACATTTACGTTTCGGATTTATATCACTCATAACCGTAACATATCTTATTTAATTAATATTACTTATTACTAACTAACAAATTTAAAAGAAATTTTATCAAAACAAACTCAGTGGAAGACGCCGGAAGTAGAATGGAAGATGTAAATTCTTATCTAACATGGCGGCCGCTGGCTGTACGGAGCACTGTAGGTAAGTAAGTATGCATTGCTCTTTTTCAGTTAATTTACAAACCGGTTAACCGAAACTAAAAACCGGTTAACCGATGCCGCAATTTTTTGTAAAAAAACCTGTATCATCTGTACTAAATTGATTAAATTATTATATCACCGGTCCTGGCGGCCCACCGGGAATCTTCCCGGTGTCCCGGCGGCCCAGTCCACCCCTGCCTGTAGCACTTGAACATTCATGTGTGAAACAGTAGTTTTCAGAATTTGCTATGATCTGGAGATCAACAAAAGAGAATTGAAACTTTTTTCTATTTTCTCTTTTATTTGAAGTTTATTTGAAAGCTTGCTGCTGATATGATATCTAAGTTTCCTCATCAGTCTTAAACTGTTTTAGTTACTCCATTATCTATTAAAATTCAGGTAACTTCAAAAGGTAAAGGCCTCGAATGTACAGAAGTGGAGGGAGAGGCCAAATGGGTTCTTATATTCAGCACCCAGCATTCAGGATCAGATGCTATAGAACCAGTTCTATCACAGAAAGATGAAGTGGAAGTTACGAATGCAGAAATTCTCAGAGGAAAACAATCAAAAACCATCTCCAGGTAGAAGCAATTTAAGTGTTACACTTCAATTTTACTTTGTTATTTCGTATTAGTACTGCCTTTATCGAGTCCCTGGTATTGTACAAATTTGAACATTACTTATCTGAAAATTGCTATAAATGGAGATTAAAATATCTGTACTCTGAAAAGTCGATGGGAAGTTTTGTTATTTGTTTCACTCCTGGTCCTGGACAAAAACCGAGTTGTGGATGCTCTTAATTTGATGCAGGATGGCATTGCCAGCCTTAGGAATAGGGAAAGCAGGCAGTTGCCTGGGAAACCAAAATCTAGGGGATGCCATTATGTGTTTGAGCAGTTTTTTGTATTTTACTCCAGGTAAAAAATTTCTGATTACTTCAACAAATAATTCTTTTTAATTTTTAATAATAAGTTGTCCTTTTCTGTAATTTGAATTTTTCTGTAATTTGAAGTGTTTTCATTTTTTACCATTCCCAAAAATTCGAATTATCCAGGGTTGACTGTACTAGTGAAAAATCATAAAAATAATGATGATGATTGCACTCAGTTGAGCATAATGTTCTGGCTGGTTCCTGAACGGTTCCTTATTGGGTTGTGATGTGGGGTGGACCGTGGAGTGGGGGTCACAGAGCGCCAAATGTATGCTTTGCCTGGGGCGCCATTTGGGATAGGGCTGGGCCTGCAGGCTGGTACAGTGTTGTTTTCGTCAACGAAAACGAAAACGAAAATGGCAATTAACGAAAATTGAACGTTTTCGTTGACGAAAACTAAAACTAAAACTAAAATACGCAGACAACGAAAACTAAAACGAAATTTGTAGCAATAAAAACTAAAACGAAACGAAAATTGATCAAACGAAAACTAAAACTATATTTATCAAAAAATAATTGTTAAATTTTTTTCTTAACTTACTTAATTCACCATTTTGTATTGTACTGCCTTGTGCATTATGTGCAAACGATATGCTCTGCTAACATCTGTTCATCTAATTTAAGACACGACGGGAGAACGAGAACGATATGTTGCTACTTCCAGTTTTTCTTAATTTACTTTCCGCTAAGAATTCATCTATTTCGATTTTAACCAAAACTGTGGTACTTTACTGCGACAAGCTCACTTAATTAATGCAGTAATGTCGAAGGCCTCACTCGTCTCTGACTTGTAGCGTGACGAGTATCAATGGTCGACCAAAGGACAGCCCTGTTTGGGATTATTATTATTATAGTATTGAGCATGATGCGACAAAGTGCTGTGTTCTACTTTAGGTTGAACACAGCACTTCTAATTTCGCAGTTTAGCAATCTTTATTATTCGTCCACTGTAGCATTATTATTTTTCATCAATCCAACTTCTACTTGGGCAAGAATTCATTTCATCAATCCAGGTTCTATTAAGCAGGAATTCTTTTAATCAATCCAGCTTCTATTTAAACAGCAATTATTTTTTATCAATCCAGCTTCTATTTAAGCAAGAAGCTTTTCGTCAGTTCCACTTCTATTTAAGTAAAAATTATTTTCATCAATTCGACATCTATTTAGCAAGAATTCTTTTCGTCAATCCAACTTGTATTCAACCAACGCTAAAACCCATACAATAATGGCGAATAATTAGGAACACTACTATGAGAAATTATCAAACTTCAAGTGACTGGTGGTGCTGGGACAAACAAACCCTGAATATTTAGTTTTTTGTGTCTAAAATTTAAATGGAATTAAATAATTGGTAAAACTTAAACTGAAATTAAATTACTACAAATAAAACTTAAACAAACTTACTAAAACTAAAACTAAAACTAAAATTAGCTTACTAAAACTAAAACTAAAACGAAAATTGATCCATAAAAACTAAAACGAAAACTAAAACTAATATTGACACACAATAAAAACTAAAACTAAAACTAAAAATGAAGACTAACAATCATAACTAAAACTGAAACTAAAATTGAGACATTATTAAAACAACACTACTGGTACAGTGAATCTAAGTAATGCTTCTGGAATGAGAATTTTACTTAATGTAGAGGTTGAGAGGTCTCAGATTGTGTCATGTTGTTGGATTGTTGTGATTTTGTTTGTGTTTCAGCCAATATTATGCCTCTGATTGGTTGTTTATAGGCATATAACCCTGTAACATTTTAGTACACGCTCGTCGTTAAAGGGTTAAAGTAAATAGCCTTTGTGAAGGGCTGATATGAGGACATTGTATGAATATCCAGTGACATGCAGATGCTTTTAGAGCATTATTATTATGGTTCTCTATATCCTAAGAAGAAAACAGTCATTGCATAAATTAAATCAATGAAACGACTATGGTGCTTTGTTTTTGATAGCTGGGAAAAGGTTGTGGAGCATGAATTTGTTCTGAAGTTAGGGAAAAACACATGTATAGTTGCATCACCAGATGACCAGATGATGAACCTTCTACGAAGCTGGCCTGCCAACTGGACCATACATCACGATGAGGTCCTTGCTCAGTTCCTCTGCCAGCATATTGAGAAAGAAAACATAAATCTAGGTTGCATCAAAGATTATGTGGAATCGATTGACGTCTCCAGTATGTCGGTAAGAATACCAGTTTTTCTAGTGCCCAGGAATCATAATGTAATTTAAAGTAACGTATTTGTGAGGTTTCTATTTCAAAGCAATGTATTCATAATTGTAATCTCTCGGTGTCTTCTGAACTGAGGAAAGTGAAGTCACGAGAACCAACTACCGTGCATTTGTAAATAAGACATTTGTTAGGAACCAATTGCTCGATTTAAGATGGTATAGTATACTTGGATGTAAATGGACAGATGGCAATGGCTAAGTTAGTCCTGGCAGACCTGGTAGTCTTGAGGATATCAGTGCAGGTAGTGTCTGTCGGTGATATGAACTTTAAGTCGCTTAAGTTCATACAGCTATTTTTGCTGATGTCAGTGAGATCTGTTTCAGTATTGTTCATTTGGAGCAGCAGCCAGCTGGTTTAACCTCTTGACACTTATGCACTGTGATGCTGTTTAATGCTATGTCTGTCAGAACCAGTTGCTCCATGGAGCTTTGCCAGGAGTATTGTAGCAAATACTTTAGCTGCTGTCAGCTTATTTAACTGTTACTATGTTAACATGAGCTTGTAGATAGATGAATATCTTTACCTTAAATATGTCAAGTATGCTGGTGATTAATGGTATTTAGTAGGCCTACATATTTCTTGATCATTTTCACACTTTTAGAAGTGATTAGTGGCTGTAAATCTGTGAACTCGTAAAGTGTAGCAGGCACCAAAAGAATTTGAGTGCCCCAAAATCGGATTTTAAGTTCTGTGGCATGTAATATTGTCTTGATGTTGCTGTCGTGTGCGATAGGATGATGATGGACCTCAGAATCTGACTGATGACAATCCGGATACATACTGGGAGACAGACGGCAGCCAGGGACAACACTGGATACGGCTCAAGATGAAGAAAGGAACTGTCATTAAGTGCGAACTTAGTTGCTGTTATAAATATTATTAATGTCTTGGAATTTAAATTCGATAATTTGCATATGTCAATTAACAGATAATCCTTGACACAGGTAATTTCTAGAATCAAGAAATTGAAAAGCATAAGATATTAATTATTTATGTTTTATTGTTTATTATACTTATAATCATGTATCTGTCTGGTACCTTCTAGCATACTCAATGTAGGAATGTTGTGGAATCAAAAGTTTCAGCCTTGTCAGCAGTTTAGTACTTCAGAAATGCTATAACACTTGACAGTGTTAGTGGTAATGCTATAACACTTGACAGTGTTAGTGGTAATGCTATAACACTTGACAGTGTTAGTGGTAATGCTATAACACTTGACAGTGTTAGTGGTTTAGAGACATCATAAAGGATACTTCCTCTGTTACAGGCATACAATAATGAACCTACGTCACAATTGTGATGTTACTGTAACATAATGATGCTATTGATTTGAAGCAGGCTTAGATTCCATGATAGTGATAGTCAGTATAGTAATACTCAAGGTATATCACTAATTACTGACTAGTAGATCAAGTAGTTTTTTTTATTATGAATGCCATAAAATTTCAAGTCTCTAATGAACTCTTATAATTTTTAGTTACTTTATGTTTTCATTTAATTTGCAGAAAGCTCCTTCTTTCCATTGATTCTACAGATGACAACTATGTCCCCAGTCGTATTCTGGTTATGGGTGGGGAGCAGGAAAACCTCAAGAAGCTGAATGATGTATCCATTGACCAGTAAGCATTTCTATCTGAGGATTTCTATTCTGTGGGTCTTTATATTCTCACATTGTCAGTTGTGATAAGTGGATTAAAATAGCACACTACTTAGCCTTAGCTCTGGTATTCAGAATTAAGTTTTGTGCGTCAGATAAAGTCCATTTTAATTTTTTATCATTTTAATTTTTTACAACACAATCATAATTACAATGGATGACTGTAGTTATTGCTGTTATTGGTTTTTAAATTCATCAAAATTGCTAGTATTTTCAAGCAGCCACTTATATTGTATGTCTAAACGTACAGTAAGCTGAAACCACATTTTAACAGGACGTTGGGACAGTCAGCTGGTTAGCATCCTGAACTGGCAATGCAGAGGTTGTGGTTAAAAAATCCACCATGAATGATAATACAAGATGTCCTGTCGCAAACTGAGTATGGAGTATGTTGTCTGTACGCACCATCAGTGGGAAGTTCAGACTGGCGAGAGATAGGACTGACCCAGTTATGCTTAAGCTAACATAGGTAGTCACTAAGCACTTTGTTCTGAAGACTACACCTCTGGGTTAGCTCAAAGTACGAACTGATTTTGTTCTTCTTTAACAGATATTTATGTATAATTCATGAACTACTCGATCACTGTTTCATTAATTAGTAAATCAGTTTTCGGTCAACTTCAGTTGTCATGTGAAATTCTTAGATATTGTTGTAGACCATCAGTCAGTGATACTTGATTTGTAGCATATATTGTTAATACTGGTGTATGTGAGACTAAAATTGTAATTGCCAAACTGTTTTGTATTCTTTTTAGTTCTATTTATGGCCCAAATGATGTTCTGGTCTTGTCAGATCAGTCAGAACATTGGCCGGTCATTGAGCTGAGGATCAAAGAATGCAAAGGTCAAGGTTATAAAAATAATTTTGCTTCTTTTTCATTAAGTCTTATTCGAATTATTCTCATAAGTTATTCTATGACCCAGCATCCAATCACCTGCAACTGGTGCCAAAAGGGCCAAAGGACAATCTATACACAAACATACACATTCATGAGGGTCAATTCAGACTTTGATGGGATAGCAGGAATCTCATTCTTTTTGTCAGTTAGATGAAGATTTGTTTTGTCTGAACTTATTTGCACTTTGATGAATTTCTCTTGAAGTTGCAGTATATAAATTTGCAATTATAGTTACAATTAAAATTACATTTATGATAGCAGTGCAACACTTGTGTGCCCATGAGATCAACCTGCTGAGTACTATATTTCATCTGAGAATGCTTGTCCCATGACTTAGTAATCAAGCAGCAACAAAGTACTGGTGGGATGACTGTCTTGAAAATTACACATTCATCACACCAATAACCTAGCAGTACATCAGCATATTCAAATTGATCCACTTTTGGTTCCAGTTTGGAAGGTTGGAGAGACTGGATGATTTTCTTTAACAGATGCCTAACTGATGGAATGTTGAAGTCATCTACCTTCGTGACAAACCTTGAGATTTAGTTGAACCTGGATCCTTTGATTGTGATAGACAGAATAACTTCAGGATTTTACTAAGCCCTTGCACAGCAGAAAATCATGTAATTCTGAGTATAGGTGATCCATGCAATGTGTTCATGGTTTCTGTGATCTGAGAAAGACAGGAAATAATTATAATCAGTCCCTTAAAGACTAGTGTTTTGGAATGATTGCTGTATCTGTGCTGTGACTATGTATGTGATATGATAGCTTTCTGTTCTATTCTTGGTGCTGTCTGTGTTGCCAGACGATGGTATCGATACAAGGATACATGGCATCAAGATCAAGTCAAGCAAAGAGCGAGACCTTGGAATCAGCCGTGATCTCTTTGTGAAGAAGAATCTCGTACGATACCCACTTCTGGATGGGTTTGACCAGGACGTTCTGTACAGAAGAGCTATTGTCCTGCACAGGTTTGTGTTATATGGCTATGTCAGTAGTGATAATTTTAGTAGTTTTTCACATTTTTAAAATAAAAATCTCCACAAACGTTATCCAGCTGCGGCACCCATGGAGCAGGTGCATGGCACCCAGGTTGGGAAACACTGCTTTAACATTTTAACGACAAGATTGTACTGAAAGCGTTTGGGAAAACAATGTGGCTTGTCATTAAAGTCATTATTGAGAAATATATAGCCATGTAACTGAACATTTCCTCAGAGTATGGAAGTATTGTATGTTTGTGATGATTTTGTTGCTATCTGTTAATACTTTAAAATTACTATTCTGTTTTATTATCTTTTTTAGATTACTTCAGCTTGTGGACAGCATTTTGCCATATTTGGTTCCACGCTGGGATTATTCAGTTGGGTATTATGCATCACTTGAGGTATGTTGTAATTTGGTGCATCACCGGATGATGAAGGTAAACCCATGTTGATGATGATATGGTAATAACCGACTTAGTCAGCTCAACTAACTAGTGTAAATGTGCAGCTGACCAGTGCAGGTGTGATGCGAAATGTTATAATAAGATCTGGTTCAAGAGACTTGATGAGGTTGGGTCAGTTCGGATGAAATTGATCCATGGCTACCATTACCACTTCAGTTGTGGCTAGGGCTAGCCCATTCCTTCCACCCTATCATTGATTCCCATAAACATTTTTATTTGCTACAATCTTAAAGAATGTTCGGATGTTCTGCTTGCTGCAGCTGTGTTTCCTGCACTCTGAATTTTGGAGTTTGTTATAGTTGGTTTTACTTAACTTTTATTATTACCTGTTTCATATAGTTTATCGATAATTTAGCATTAGGCTGTAGTGTAATCTGTTTTACACAGTGTTGTAATTTGATTTTCTTGTTGGACGTAGAAAGATGGTAGTGAGTATGTGAGAAATTTTGTTGCATTGGTGTTGTATTTTGTTCACTGTGTGTTGTTTAGACTTTGCGACAGTTGTTGCCTCTATCAAAAAAGCGAATGCTCTTAGTTGATCAATTTCTCAGAGAATCAGAAACTACGTGAGTCTCACTTTAAAACTTATTCATAATTTTTTTTAAAGATTTTAGCTTATCCTTTACTCTAATAATTGCCTGAAGTTTGGAATACAATAAGCATTAGAAAAATTGTGTTCAATTACCAGTAATATTTTTCAGCTATAATGAGTGATTGCACAAATTGAAAGGTGAATTACCTAGTAAAACCAAATTGTTAGACGTGTCAGTGAAATCCATGACCCATTTCATGTTATTTATTAAGTAAGATAGTGCATATAGGAATGGGATTATAGAAGTGCAACATTTAACAACGGTGTTGTTAATTCTATAAATTTATCCTCATTGTAGGATCCTGAAAACTACATTTCGGTGTGACCTTGCGCACGTTACAAATTTATTTATTTAATTTTTTTAATGTATGTTGTGTTTTATTTTTTAGCATAAAGGTTATGATACTTAGACTTTCGGTTTCATTTGTAACATGCTCCATGAGTTATTCATTTAATTCTTTTAATTAATATCTTTTTCAGATGTCCTTCAATGCCCAAGCTGTACATAAACAGGCGAGCCGCCATGGAGCACAAGCTTAACCCTGCAGCAGATCCGCTATACAAGAACACCGTCTTCAGTCAGATGCATGACGGGCTTAAGCCAAGGGATCCCAGTCAGAAACCACTTGACTACCGGTTGGTTTATCCAGTCCAGGAACATTTCTTTTAACTATTCTACCTAAGTGACTGACTCTTTTAACTAGTCTTGACTGAGCCACCTAGTCTGTAAGTTTCTTGCCTTTGTGATTGGGCAAACCAATAACCTATTCAGTGAGTTTGTATGTATACATTAATTTTGGTAGCATCTCTGCAATGCAGCATTGTGCTTTTCTTGTGTTTGGATTGTCTTACTTAAATGGCCAGGGATGCTAAATACACCTTCTGTCAAAGCTTGAAAGTTGTTCTTTTTGCCCTGTGGCTGGGCTATGTGCTTCTGATTGGTTAGCTATAAGGTTGCAGAAATGCTTGGTGTAAGTTTTGGAAGTGAATGATGAATGAATGCATGAACTGTCTTACTTTGTTGCCAATTAAAATCTTTTAATTCTGAGAAAAAGAATAAAAATACTCTTTGCACTGTGAACTATCATCTAACCGTAACTTTTTCTAGGTATCAGTGTACCGTGAGTTCCTTAGTGCAGAGAAATATATTCTTTGTATAGAAGTGCCAGCCTTGTTTGAATTGACGTGTTTGTTGTCCTGCTTATCATGTTTAGGAGTCCTGCATTTTTTACTTTTACAGGTGGCCAATGCGTTATGAGCAGTGGTGGGAGTGCAAATTCTTATCTGAAGGAATCATTGATCAAGGAGGTGGTTTTCGTGACAGCCTGTCTGATCTAGCAGAGGAACTGTGTCCTAGTAACACTGAAGACCCAATGCCGCTTCCTTTCTTCGTACGAACCCCAAACCACGTCAGTTTGCACGCAATCCATATGTTCTATCAAAGCCTTATGTCTTGTTGAGAAAGTTTCTTGATATGTGAGAACTTGAAGAGACAATTTAAAGTAGGGAACAACCGGGTAGACATTTTCTACCGGGTAGCAAATCCGAGTATTTGGATGTACTATTTGCCGGATCCGGGTACGAACCGAGTACCGTTTTTTACATGTAATAAAAAAAAATCAGCATAAACATTATTTTTTTTTTTAACTGTAATAATGAACCAGTTAGATATATATACAAATACGACAGCGACTGTAAGTCTCTATTAGTGTATTTTGTGACTTTTTGACAACCAATCTCAGCGCTAAATAGCGATTTTCGGTTAAATACTTAAATTGTTGCAGAAATTTAGTTCAGTTGTATAATTTATTTGTAAATTGTAACTATAATCTTGAGATTGATCGAATTCCAAAAATTGTAGGTATTTGCGTGGGTATTATTTGCCGAGGCGAATAGTTCCGAAAAACCCGATATCCGGCCAGGGCAAATGGCCGAAGCGATTTCCGGTTGTTCCCTAATTTAAAGCAACTGTTTGATCTTCATTTATCATTACACTTTATTTATCATTACATACCGTTCCACTTTATGTCCTGTTACATTTGATTTACCATTTCACTTCATGCTGAAAAAAGTTTTCTTATAGAGCTTCTGTACTAAGACTTTATATAATTCCCAGATATGTATGTCATTTTCTGGCTTTGAATGATGTAATTGCAAAGAATTTGTGAACTATCAGAATTAAAATATTTTTTAACACTTCAGTAATGTCATCACTTTGAAACTAATACACAGAAATAGGGTGTATTGTAAGCTGGATGTTTGACTCCTTTTGAGTATAATCCTGTCTTTGCATTTAAGTGTTTACAGATGTGTTAAGTGTTAAAATGTACTCATTTCAATTCAGACATTTAACTATGTATAAATGTGCTAACTGTAAATAGTTAGTTGTTGTGGCATGAAGATATTATAAAAGATTGAACCAAAGTAATCTTATTTTAATTGTTCTAAGTGTTATTTTGAAGCATGGTAAATTGTTTATTCTTGACAAAGTATTTGTGTTCTGATATATCATTTCCAGTTTAGCAGCTAGTCGAGGCTTTCTGTACAAAAGGGTAGAAATAATTATATAAGGTGTTATTCATATTGCATTGATTTGTAGATTGATATAAGATTAATGTGATTTGTTTTAGGGAAACGTTGATGTAAGCAATAATCGTGATTTGTATGTACCAAACCCACAGTGCACCGAGTTTCATAAGTACGAGTGGATTGGAAAAATTATGGGAGCTTGCCTTAGAGGCAAAGAAAGTTTGGTTAGTTGTGTCTTTTGACTTCTTTTGTTTTTTAAAAGGTGTATCTGATGCAGATTTTCTATGCTAACATTCAGATGTTTGAACCACTGTAAGCTGGCTTAATTGGTTTGACTTCCTTAAGCATTCTGTATAAACAAGATTATCTTTCCCACATTTATCAACTACAGTTTAAGGATGGCTGGGTGTATGTCATTTTCTGGCTTGCTGTAATGTAATTGCAAAGAACGTTTGCACTGTCAGAATTTAAACATTGTTTCGTAACATTGTTTTTGTATTCCTGTGTTTCGGGCTATAGCCAGATTCAAACCAAGGGAATTGCATTGGCTACTGGATGCACAAATGCAATTAAGTTTAAGATTTTATCTCTGGGCATTATATGTGTCAGTCTCATCCATTCCTGGCTGCAGATCACTTTGTTCTGCTGGATTCTTGCTAGTCCTGTGCTACCATACGACTGCTCACACATACTGTGCTTACCTGTTTAATGGGCTTTCCTTCTTGAACAATCGTCAAATGAAACTTCAAAGTGTTCTACTACAGGCAGTGGTGCATCTGGGTGTCTACCGTAGTCTTGCTCTACTTCTACTGTCTTATCTTCTACACTGTAAGAGCGTTGGTGCTATCTGTCTGCCCTTTATTAGGTTAATAAGTTTTTAATACACTATATCTGTCTGTATTACGGTACTCTGTAGCTACTATATAGTACATATCGATGACAATAAGTTGCATTATATGTCTTTATCAAACGTTAGAGGAAATGCTAGAAGACCTACGTACAGCGTTGTCTGCTCCAGGCTTTGGTAGATTCTATGTAATTAAGTGGGTTGGCCATATGTAGGACTACACAGCATGTTCCTGCACCATGTGTTATTGCATCTCATGAGTTAAACAGGTATTGGCAGAAGCCTAGACTTAACCATGCATTAGGGGGATTTGCGTGTAAATAGATCTCACATAAATGGGTGTTCACTGCATGCATGATGTATAATTTATGTGTATATATGTGTAAATCAACCATGATTTATGTTTGTATGTAAGTATGTTTGTATATGTATTTGTGTATATATATTTTACAATTGTGAGTATTTTATATTGATTATTGTATTACCATGGTTAATATGTTTATATTTTACCGTGATTAGTGCTACAAGTTTATGTTCCTGGTATTTTTCTGTAGGTGCTGTCACTTCCCCCTTTCTTCTGGAAAATGCTGTCCGGTCAAGAGGTGACTTGGTCAAAAGACTTTGTTGCGATTGATGAAATGGAGGTCAGCTGATTGAGTAACTTTTGTAGAATTCAGATGTATGCATGCCTTCCTTAGCATTATTTTATCAAGTATATTACAGAATTAATCAGCCAAAATATAATTGCATAGAAATGACACATACTGAAATATAACTACATAACTGGAATTTATCAGTTAAAGTACTTTAATAAAGATATAGAAATTAAATCAATTACTAGTAAAATGTAAATTAAATTAAATCAAAAACAGATATAATTTGGAGCCACAGAGGTAGAAATTCAAGTCTGAAATTACTTTACTGACTGAGGCATTTATGGTTGAATGTTGAGAACTTCTAAAACTTATTGGAACTTGTTTAGGTGAAGCTGATGGAGTCAATGGTTTCTATGGATGAGGAGTCTTTCAATGCATACTTTGGAGAAGAGAGGAATTATTGGACTTGTCGCCTTAGTAATGGAACGCAGGTGCCTTTGAAGCCAGATGGTGCTGATATTAGCTTGGCTTACTCCGATCGCTTGGAATATGCAAGATTAGTTCAAGAAACAAGGATGAATGAAAGTAAAGAACAGGTCGGCTGATTTTCACTGAATTATTTTTTATAAAATTGAGTGCTTTCTTTTCATGATGAAGGCATGCTAACATGTCACATGCATATGTATAAACATATACATACATATTTATATATATTTTGTTACACACTGAAGTGTGACACACAACTCGGGACCGGTTAAAACTTTTCTTCTCGCAGACGGCCATATGAAATACCTATACACACATAAATTATATATACATATGAAATTCACACACACACACACACACACACACACACACACATATATATATATATATATATATTTGCCTTATGACATGCTAAAAGCATCTGACTATTGGAAGGAGGAAAACCAGTTTGGCAAATAGGGCAATTTCCAATGTATTCATGAACGTAATACTTATTTAGGAGTGGCTGGTTGTTGGAATATGCAAGATTAGTTGGCTCATGCTGGCCATGAGAAAAAAGATTAACGCATGCGAAATGTGGATATGGAGGAAGATGCAGAGAATATCATGGATAGAGAAAAGGACCAACGATTGGGTGCACATGAGTATCGGAATTGAGAAGGAAGAGACACTACAACAAACAGTGCTAAGAGCAAAGTTGAGGTTCTTTGGACATGTCATGCGATCAGATGGATTGGAAAAGGAAATGATGTTAGCATATGGAGAGGGAAGGAGAAAACAAGGACGACCAAGGAAAAAGTGGATGGACGAGATAATAATAATAATAATAATAATCTTTTCTTTATTAATCGCCTGACAAACGCACTGCGCTGTACATTTACATGTTATGCAATTTAAATCTTAACTACTAACAGAACAGACAGCCTGCAATACAAAGGCGCTAATAAGCAGCCTATAAAGCAAATCCGCCCTACAGGGCTCGAACTCGGTACCTCTCGCTCTCTACGCCAGATGTTATCCAATGCGCTATCGGGCCCCCCCGAGATACATGAAACAACTGGAATGAATTTGGCAGAACTGAGAGATGCGACGGGCGGACAGAAGGAAATGGAGAGGCTTGATCATGACGGTCGCTAGAGTTCAAGGAACTGACAGCACAAGGCTCAAGGTTGCTTAAGTCAATGAAAGATGAACCAATGCATTGGGTTTTGTGAAGTCGTCTGAATTGGTATCTGTGATGAATGAATCTTGACATTTGACATACTTTCCTTCTATCTGAACAGGTGCAGGCCATTCAGAGAGGAATTCTACAGGTTGTTCCACAGGCAGTTTTAGAAATGTTAACATGGCATGAATTTGAAAAACGTGTCTGTGGTGATCCGGAGATATCGATGGAAGCACTACGCAACTACAGTAAGTATTTGCCGTCCAAAATATGCATTTGTGATTCATGGATCAAAGTTAGAATATGAAAGAAGCAGTTTATGTGTCGTCAGCCAAAAAACCAAAATGCAGCAGTTTAATCAGGAAGAAACCAATGCAACGTAATTTATATAAATGAAAAATAATAGTGGATCTAGTATTGATCCCTGCAATAATTCCCAGTTGATATTTGCAGCTGGGATAATGGACTACTATGAGAATCTTCGTTTTCTGTTATTTAGTTAATTAATCTATGAATCAGTTTAGACTTGTGCAATTGATAAAACCTTAGTTGAGACAGACACTAATATTGAATCAAACCTTTGTTGTGATTTTCTGTTTTAAATCGTTTTTCATCATTGTGCTAACATAGCCAGCCAGTCTGATGATGACGATCTTGTGCATTTGAACAGTATGCCTTGAGGAAATGGAGCAGGATGAAAACAAAGTAAAGTATTTGTGGGAAGCTCTGGAAAACTTTTCCAATGAGGATCGAAGTAGGTTCGTGCGCTTTGTGACAGGACGTCGTCGTCTTCCGGCTCAAATCCACGTCTTTTCAGGGTCAGTTTCTGCTTATTTGATTCAACTGTAATTTCGTGTTTAATGATGGTGACCATTTCGATAATCACATTTCGAGATATTGTTAATATTTCTGAGAGGTTGATTTTGCTTATTTTGTTTTCTTTGTTTTAGTGTTTGTTTTACCTGTCGGTTTAGTTATCTTTATTTAAACTAATTATTTTTAACTGTAACACTGAACTGTTACATTATTATATACTGTGAATAATGTCCAATTTTAACGTATGTGGATTTAAATCATAGCAGGCGTATTGACAATACATGATTTGGTTTGAAGGATGACTACCTGTACAGTTACTAGTTACATTTAAAACATACGGTACGGTTTTGTTGTATTGCATTGTTTGTTAGCATTGCTTGTGATTGTTGTGACAAAAATTAGATTGGTTTCTCTGTAGTGACCAGACTGATGTTCTTCCAAGTTCATCTACATGTGCTAATTCTCTGTTCCTTCCAAGTTACAGCAGGTCAGTAACTGAAAACTTGCATACGGTATAGAATCTTCTGAGTGAACTGCTTGTATCCGAGGAGCTATCAATATGCTTACGTTACTTTCTTTGAAAGATCTACTACAGTCTGTGTTCATGTTCTTTTTCAAATTGAGTGCAGGGTCATTCTCGTTATGCGACATTTTCATCTATAAAATGTTGCTCAGCCTTTTTCCTAAATTTCACATTGCATATAATTTTTGTCTCTCCAAAAACTAATTAATATGAAATAGTAACATTTGAACTTTGAATTTAAATTTGGTCTGCTGTGTTTAAGTGTGCCTGTAGTTTTTAAATGTAATTACTACTGGTAGTTGTTTTTTATTAATAGTGTGAAGATGGCTGAGGACAAGATACGATATGCAATCTACAACTGCATTGCGATTGATACGGATACCAATGCATGGGAGGAATAGTTGTTGCAATATTAACTGTTTTTAGGGTCAGGTACTTTACCATCTGACTCAGTGAGAAGCTAGAGAAGTATTTTAAATGTAATTCCAGTTTTCTTGCAGCAGTAATTTTTTAAGTGCTGTGCAGTGATGAAAGATGGGGTTAAAATGCTAAATATTTTGACATTGCTGTGATATTTGCTGAAACAGCGAGGCATCATTGCCTGTCCAAGGCTGTTTTGCTTAAAAGCAAATTATACTGAAATTCAACATGTGTTTTGTGTTTTTCTATGATTACTTGCCTGATATGGGGTACTAGGTTTGAAAAGGTTTGTTATGTGGAATAGAAATGTAAAGTTACTGTCCATTGTTTGACAGTGTTCTGGCAGTGTGATAGTGGAACAGAAGTTCCTTGGAGTAAGCTAAGAACCGGTGGAGATGTAACGTGTGTTAGGCTACTGGACAGGGCCGTATTTACTTAGGTGGAGGCCCCAGTGCACCGCTGTGGTGGAGGCCCCTTAGCACGCCGCAGGCCAGGCGCGGATGATGCCTGAAAGTCTGCAGCTCAGCATTGGATAGTACAAATGTCTAGCCATTAATTTCTCCATCATCCTGCTCAAATCGACGTGATTGAGATGGGCTGAAAATCGCCTTTGCGACCGCGGTGATGACACTCCACTTCCACTGTACAGTTGTGGACCCACCGAATTAAATAAGTATTGATTGAGCAAAAAAGCGACTGAATTAGCAATGAATGGTGACACCAGGTGCTGCCAAGAGTATCGAATTCATGTAAAACTTCCAGCGCTAAAAATTCTTGAAGCGGGGTATCCGTAGCAGTTGCTTTCCTCGTAGGGCGCACGTTTCGTGATCGGTGGATAGGCCGACATAGTGCCGATTCAGGTCGTCGGCCGTAAGATCTACGCAGCTCCGGGCAACTTAGCAGACGGTTCACCTCGGCCCAAAACTCTCGAGAACTCCGCCCTAGTCCATCAGAAGAAACAGCGTTTCTCTTGACGATGCAAGAGTTGATCCTGGCCAACACAGCTAGGCTACTGGACTCGTGTGTATTCTTTAATCCTGCTACTCGCATACGTGTCACCTTAGACCTTAGTCCTTCCCGTGCAGGACTGCACATCGGGCAACGCAGTCATAAGTGACTGATAAAATTAATTCCATTTAAATCCATTCTGACACTTAAGACTGGTTCCAGTATACTCGACCAAAACGTAGATCTAGCGGCATTGGGACAGTAACGCTCTTGTAGCTCTGAGCCCTTTGCCTCTGTATATGATCTACGTTACAATCTATAACTACGTCGATTGTTTATATAGTCTCCCATATATATTCACGTTAAAAACGGTGTTTTCGAAGAAACTCTTCTACATTCGTTAATAATAGGTATATGTATGCATGTTTGATTTAAAACAACTTCTGTACAATATTTCATTTATTTTCGTGAGTCTTTAGTAATGTTTTAACATATCGTTAAGAGGCGATTAAGGCATTTAATTTATTTTCATTTAAAACGAGCCATTTTGTATAAGGGGCCGTCCATAAATGACGTCACGCACCTAGGGGGAGGGGTCGGAAATTTGTGACGATGTGTGACATGGGGGTGGGGGTCTGAGAAGTGTGACGTCACACCAGGTCTATGTTAGTAAATTTAACAATTAACAACAATTTAATTTTATTAATAGCAGCACTAATTTTGAGGATTAAATTTTCATTATTTTTTTCATTATTTTAATGTATACGGGCACCATTATTAATAATTTTCTAATTATTTCAATATTTGGTCACCGTTAGAGCCTACGGCTCTAACATCTTTGGTTAGATTTTAAAATATTCATGCTTTCCCTATTTGTTCCATGAAGGAGCATTTTGCTTCACCTTGGAAATTTGGTTTGGGGGTCAGAGCTTTGTGACGTCATTTTCAGAGGGGTGTAACTTTTGTGACGAAGTGTGACGAGGGGGGGGAGGGGTCAAAAATCGGCCAAAATTGCGTGACGTCATTTATGGACGGCCCTAACTACAGCATTATAAGGATCCTGAGTGGCCGAGTGGGTTGGTGCCCGCTCGCCGCGCCGGCGCCCCGGGTTCGCTTCCGGTCGGGTCGGATTATCAGAGATTAATTTCTCGGATCTTTACTGCGGGTGGCTCGGTCGCATTATAAACGTGGAGTACAATACAACACACAATACAACACATCACAATACAACTGGGGCGCGGTGGTGTAGGGGTATGTTCGGTGCCTTGCAGCTGGAGGGTTGCGGATTCGGATCCACCTCAAAGTCGCCGCGTAGGGACCCTGGGCAAGTCCTTCACTCGCAATTGCTCATGCGCTTCGGCGTGAAACTCCGATTCAGCGTTCGCGCAGTAGTCGGGAGCGCCTCTGAATGGGAAATCTGGTAGGGGCGCTATAACAAGTGTTCAAATACAATACAATACAATACAATACAATTATTCGCCATCTGGCGAGTTACTGGACCCGTGTGTATTCCTTAATCCTGCTACTCGCATAAGTGTCTCACCCAGTGGCGGCGCCAGGGGGGGGCTAGGGGGGGCTTAGCCCCCCCTAACTGCGGCTCAGCCCCCCAAACAAAAAGTGGGAAATCTCTGCCAATGCTTACTTCATAATAAGCCAACTGAACAGTGACCAACGGCAACGAAATCATCAACTATCTCGGGCAGTGAGGCAATTATATTACTTGATTATGATGGACAGGGTCACAGACTCACAGGGCCTATTTTAATCTTTACCGATTACATTCTTACTTACTTTACGGTTTCAGTTGCGTGCAACGACCTTTCTTATAATTATTATGGTTGCTTGAGTGCGTGACTGACTCACTTCCGTTCTAAAAGCAAAAGGGTCTAATAGCGGGATTGTGGGAAACAGATTAATGCGATCAATATTTAATTAATTATTTTCTTGGGGTTTCTGCTATAGATTTACGAAGTTTTCCTTAAGTTTCTTTCAAAAACTTTTTGTTATATTTTTATTTTTCTAGAATTTCCAAGTGTTGCCATGGATAATAATTCTTAAGTAAAGTGTTTTCAACTTCATGATGTTGATGTTTTAATGGGTTTGGCGTAGTATTGCATGATGGCTTTATTCCAACATGAAGTATTTCAGACACAAAAAGTGTGATTGGTAATGTAAGTTTGTCATCATGTTGTTTGTACAGGAGGCATAGTTGCAGTTCAAATAAATTCATGTTTGAAAGTTTTCCTGTAGCAAAATGCTGTAATAACTTGTTAGGGATTTTATGTCGCTTATGTACATTAAATTTGTGCTTTACAAGGAAATAAAACATTAGGATTTAACGTGTTTATTGTATAGTTTTCAATCAATCTAAGTGGAGAATAGTAAAACTTGCAAGAACCTGTTTCAAATCAATGCCCAGTAACAGCTGTAAGGGTCTATGAAAGAAGTAATTTGGGAACATCTTAAAGATTTTCTTGTGATAGAGCTCAAACTTCTATACAGTATATTGATTCCATTGTCTGCAGGTTTTTGTGTCGGGTATAGAAGAAGGAAGGGATGGAGGCATAGGCGCAACCACCCTATGGGACCCGTAGGACGCGTTCCCCAACTTTCGGGCAGGCTTTGACGGTGCCCCCCAACTTTTGAAAATGTGAGGTAAACAAGAGCCCAAAATGCACTCCATTTGGTATTAAATGCTCAAAATTGCGTCGTCGTCTGGGGCTCCCAGACCCCGTTGGCGGAGCTTACGACGCTCCCCCGTATCCCTATAGTCGTTAGGGGCTTCTTGCTTTCCGCAATCGCGGCTGTACGTGCACCTTCCGCACTCGCAATTTCCGGCAACTCGAACGTTCTAGTAGGTCCGTCCCCTAACAAATCGCTGGACCTGGCCGATAGAATACAGAGTAAGGCTAAAGCCACTAAACTCAACTGAGTCTATAAGAATTCAGTGCAGGATGTTGCTGTATAATTTCACTCTAAACCTGTAGCCTACTTATCACGCTTTAAAATTCTACTAAGGCTCGCGGTAGAAGCCTAGGAGGACATTTCAATTTTTACTTCTGAGACTGCGAGTGGTATTCTTCTAAAACCTAAAATCTCAGTGTATTCATTACAATAAAGTCATATTTTTTCACATATCTAGATGGTTTAGGTACTTTTATATCGAAATCATCGGTGAAAAATTTGAGGTAAATTAGAGCCCAAAATGTACTGCATTTGGCATGAAATGCCTCAAAATTGCGTCGGTTATGGGGCTCCGCCCTTAGACCCCGATGGGGGGAGCTTACGACGCTCCCCCCCATACCCCCTAGTCGTTAGGGGCTTCTTGCCTTCGGCAATCGCAGCTTCGCGCCTCGGCGCTCGCAATCCCCCTCAGACATTCTATTAGGTCCCCCCACTTCTGGACCGTGGTTGCGCCTCTGGATGGAGGTACAGGAAGGGGAAAAGAGGAGTGGAGAAAAGGAAGGGCTTAGGGCTACAGCCCCCAAACCGGAAATCCTGGCGCCGCCACTGGTCTCACCTGGCAGTAACTGCAGTCAAACTAACCTCGCTAGATGGTGCATACTGGCAAAAGCAAAGTCAATTCGCTAATTTAGCCAATTCAACTAATAAATGATAACAATAATAACAACAACAAATTTATTATTATTATTATTATTATTATTATTATACTATTATTATCTCAGTCATTGTTTTAATTTTAAAAATGCTTTTAACTTCGCCAGCTAGTTTTCACTTCTGCGTGTACCTTGATCACTGGATTTGATCCCAATCACAAGGACAAAATTTAATATACACAGGACTGGAATCTCCTTATGTAAGCGCGTTGGAGAGAAAATGGCGGCTCATGGCGCCTGGCCACCTAGCGACAAAGGTGTAGAAGCTCGTGTTTACCATGCTAAACGCCTATCTCCGTAGTTTAGATTATTTAACTGAACGTCATTAAAAATAGCTTTACATTTATTATTATTAACCTTTCTTCGATCCTTAGAAACCGAAAGAAAAATAATTCTGATTTGATTTTCCTCAAATTCGTGCAATTAATCGCTGAACAACACATTGGGTCCTCCATGCTTTTTCATGTCCATAGACCCTTCTTACACCCGCATCGCCAGTTGGCGCCAGGCTCATAGCCTTAAACCGTAAGCACACGGTTTATTCACGAGTAACCAATCCTTTAATATAGAATCCTTGTTAAGCCACATGCCACAGCATAGAGTTTACGTAAAGTAGAGTAGCAAATGCTTACCGTCTTATTTCAGCGTTATGAGGCAGGGTAGGAAGTACTGAGAGGTGAGACGTACTAGTTCTGAATGGAAAGCCCGAGGAGCTACGGATAAAGGCACTTGAGGCAGATGATTGATGGTGGGTGAACGGCAATAATTCGGGAACTGACAATTTTCGGAATTCAAAAGGGAGATCGTTTCAGCGTCGTGCATGGTGCACTGTGGGATTATGGCTCCGTTGGAGTGTTTGTGTGACCGGGGGTCAAGAACGACTGAGGTAGGGATAATTATGATAAGTAGGTCTAATTCATTTTCATCGCTTAGGCCTATCAGACGACACAAATGTGGATGAATAGGCCTACGCATCAGCATACAGACATACACAGCGCTCGTGAATATGCTGGTGCTCTGCGCGTGGCGCTTTAGAAGTTTGGAGCTTATCATTACGATACCATGCATATATAATTATTATACAAATGATACATACATTGTTGGAAACAATAAATGAAATGAAATGAAAATATACATACATACATACATACATACATACATACATACATATTTTTCAGCTATAATGAGTGATTATACAAATTGAAGAGTGAGTTACTTAGTAAACCATATTGTTAGTTGTGTCGGTGAAATCCTGGACCCATTTAATGTTATTTATTAAGTAAGATAGTACATATATGAATGGGATTATAGAAATGCAACATTTGACAACAGTTTTGTTAATTCTATAAATTTATCCTTTTTACAGGATCCTAATAACTACAATGAATGTTTGTGTTTTATTTTTGAACATATAAGGTTATGATACTTAGGTTTGGTTTCGTTTGTAACATGCTACATGAGTTATTCATTTAATTCTTTAATTAATCTCTTTTTCAGATGTCCTTCAATGCCGAAGCTGTACATAAACAGGCGAGCCGCCATGGAGCATAAGCTGAACCCGGCAGCAGATCCGCTGTATAAAAACACCGTCTTTAGTCAGATGCATGACGGGCTTAAGCCAAGGGATCCCAGTCAGAAACCACTTGACTACCGGTTGGTTATCCACTCCAGGGACATTTCTTTTAACTATTCTAACTAAGTGACCAACTCTTTCAACTAGTCTAACTCCTAAACATGATTAGCAGGACAATAAAAATGGACAGTCTGTAAGTTTCTTGCCTTTGTGCTTTGGCAGTAAGATTGCCTATTCAGTAAGTTTGTATGTATAGTGCATACATTAATTTTGGTAGCATCTCTGCAATGCAGCATTGTGCTTTTGTGTGTTTTGGACTGTCTTACTTGAATGGCCAGGGTTGTTCTTTTTGCCCTGTGGCTGGGCTACGTGTGCTTTTGCTTGGCTAGCTACAAGGCTGCAAAAATGCTTGGTGTAAGTTTTTAGAGTGAATGATGAATGAATGTATGAACTGCTTTTCTTTGTTGCCAAATACAATGTTTTAATTCTGAGAAAAGAATAAAAATACTTTTTGCACTGTGAACTATCATCTAACCTTAACTTTTTCTAGGTATCAGTTAGGGTTGTTAATATCGGTTTTTTCTTGGCAAACCGATTATTGGTTTTAGAAATCCGATTTTAAACCGATGGCTTTATCAAGTTTTTTTATTGGCCTT
Organism: Aporrectodea caliginosa; assembly: GCA_020284085.1. Lineage (NCBI taxonomy): Eukaryota > Metazoa > Annelida > Clitellata > Crassiclitellata > Lumbricidae > Aporrectodea > Aporrectodea caliginosa. The sequence continues at coordinate 231,973 of JACEVL010000786.1, forward strand.
CATAGAAAATTTGATCTATTATCATATAATGCGTTACTGAAAACCGATAATCGCTGCTTACCGTAACGTGAAGAATCCGCTTTTATATATAAGAGGCATTAATACGTCACTGTGGCGGTTCTACTATTACCTCGTTGGCTGTGGAAGGCTCCGCTTATATATGAGAGGCATAATTCGATAATTGTTTTGTCAATAATGAAAACCGATAATCGTTTACGAAACCGATAATCGGATTTCCGATTATCGTTTAACATCCCTAGTATCAGTTTATCCTGAGTTCCTTAGTGCAGAGAAAAATATTCCTTGTATAGAAGTGCCAGTCTTGTTTGAATTTACCGGTACATGTTTGTTGTCTTGCTTATCGTGTTTAGCAGTCCTGCATTTTTGACTTTTACAGGTGGCCAATGCGTTATGAGCAGTGGTGGGAGTGCAAATTCTTATCTGAAGGAATCATTGATCAAGGGGGTGGTTTCCGTGACAGCCTGTCTGATCTAGCAGAGGAACTGTGTCCTAGTAACACTGAAGACCCAATGCCGCTTCCTTTCTTCGTACGAACCCCAAACCACGTCAGTTTGCATGCAATCCATATTTTCTATCAAAGCCTCATGTCTTGTTGAGAAAGTTTCTTCATACTTGAAGCAACAATTTAAAGCAATTGTTTGATCTTTATTTACCATTACACTTTATTTATCATTACATACCGTTCCACTTTATGTCCTATTACATTTGATTTACCATTTCACTTCATGTTGAAGACAGTTTTCTTATAGAGCTTCTGTACTAAGACTTTATATAATACCCAGATATGTACCGGTATGTCATTTTCTGGCTTTCAATGATGTAATTGCAAAGAATTTTTGCACTGTCAGAATTAAAACATTGTTTCTTAACACTTCAGTAATGTCATCACTTTAAAACTAATACACAGAAATAGGGTGTATTGTAAGCTGGATGTTTGACTCCTTTTGAGTATAATCCTGTCTTTGCATTTAAGTGTTTACAGATGTGTTAAGTGTTAAAATGTGCTCATTTCAATTCAGACATCATTTGACTATGTATAAATGTGCTAACTTTAAATAGTTAGTTGTTGTGGCATGAAGAGATTATAAAAGATTGAACCAAGGTAATCTTAGTTTTATTGTTCTAAGTGTTATTTTGAAGCATGGTAGACTGTTTGTTCTTTACAAAGTATTTGTGTTCTGATATATCATTTCCAGTTTAGCAGCTAGTCGGGGCTTTCTGTACAAAAGGATAGAAATAATGATATAAGGTGTTATTCATTTTGCATTGATTTGTAGATTGATATAAGATTAATGTGATTTGTTTTAGGGAAACGTTGATGTAAGCAATAATCGTGATTTGTATGTACCAAATCCGCAGTGCACCGAGTTTCATAAGTACGAGTGGATTGGAAAAATTATGGGAGCTTGCCTTAGAGGCAAGGAAAGTTTGGTTAGTTGTGTCTTTTGACTTCTTTTGTTTTGTAAAGGTGTATCTGATGCAAATTTTTGATGCTAACATTCAGATGTTTGAACCACTCTAAGTTGGCTTAATGGGTTTGACTTCCTCAAACATTCTGTATAAACAAGATTATGGGACTAATTCTTTCCGACATTTATCGACTAGAATTTGTTTTAAGTGATGGCTTGTTGTAAGCGTTCCTATGTTTCAAACCAGATTGAAACCAAGGTAATTGCATTGGATACTGCTGCACACACGCTATGCGTTGGCTTTCAGGTCAAGAGGTGACTTGCATCTCATGAGTTGAACAGATATCAACAGAAACCTGGGCTTAACCATGCATTAGATGGAATTGCATGTCAATGGGTCTCACATAAATAGGTGTCCACTGTATGCATGATGTGTGATTTGTATGTATGTAGGTCAACCATGATTTATGTTTTTATGTAAGTATGTATGTACCTAAATAAGTATGTATGTATCAAGATACTTAATTACTTATGTAGCATAGTTTAAGTACCTCACAAAGACATTGAATGCATTGCTATAAATTAGATCTAAATAAGTGTTTTAAAGACCATTTGAAACTGTTTGCTGAACAGAGTCAAATGCAACAGTACACATACACAGTGGAAGACTGTTAAATTTGTGTATGTATTTGTGTATATATATATTTTACAGTTGGGGGTATTTTATATTGGTTAATGTTAATGGTTAGTATGTTTATATATTTTACCGTGATCAGTGCTACAAGTTTATGTGCCTGGTATTTTTCTGTAGGTGCTGTCACTTCCCCCTTTCTTCTGGAAAATGCTGTCCGGTCAAGAGGTGACTTGGTCAAAAGACTTTGTTGCGATTGATGAAATGGAGGTCAGCTGATTGAGTTACTTTTGTAGAATTCAGATGTATGCATTCCTTCCTTAGCATTATTTTATCAAGTATATGACAAAATTAATCAGCCAAAATATTATTACATAGAAATGACACATACTGAAATATAACTACATAACTGGAATTTTTCAGTTAAAGAACTTTCAATAAAGAAATAAAGAGTTACAAATTAAATCAGATACTGGTAAAATGTAAATTACATAAAAGCAAAAACAGGTATAATTTGGAGCCACAAGGTAGAAATTCAAGTCTGAAATTACTTTATTGCTGAGGCATGTATGGTATGGTTGAATGTTGAGAACTTCTAAATATTATTGAAACTTGTTTAGGTGAAGCTGATGGAGTCAATGGTTTCTATGGATGAGGAGTCTTTCAATGCATACTTTGGAGAAGAGAGGAATTGGATTTGTCGCCTAAGTAATGGAACGCAGGTGCCTTTGAAGCCAGATGGTGCTGATATTAGCTTGGCTTACTCCGATCGCTTGGAATATGCAAGATTAGTTCAAGAAACAAGGATGAATGAAAGTAAAGAACAGGTTGGCTGATTTTCACTGAATTTTTTTTATAAAATTGAGTGCTTTCTTTTTGTGATGAAATGCATGCTAACCTATCACATGCATATACACATATACATACATATTTATATATATGCGGTTACACACTGATGTATGACACACAACTTAGGACCGGTTAAAACGTTTCTTTCGCAGACGACCATATGAAATACCTATACACACATAAATTACATATACATATTAAATTCATATATATATATATATATATATATATATATATATATTTCTTTGCCTTCGGACATGCTAAAAGCATCTGACTATTAATGCCCACAAAATACTAGCAATTATACATTTGGAAGGAAGAAAACCAGTTTTTGTCAAATAGGGCAATTTCAAATGAAGTATAATGCATATTGTATTCATGAACGTAATACTTTATTTAGGAGTGGCTGGTTGTTTAAGTCAATGCAAGATGAACCAATGCATTGGGTTTTGTGAAGTCGTCTGAATTGATATCTGTGATGAATCTTGACATTTACTTTCCTTCTGTCTGAACAGGTGCAGGCCATTCAGAGAGGAATTCTACAGGTTGTTCCACAGGCAGTTTTAGAAATGTTAACGTGGCATGAATTTGAAAAGCGTGTCTGTGGTGATCCAGAGATATCGATGGAAGCGCTACGCAACTACAGTAAGTAGTTGCCGTCCAGAATATGCGTTTATGATTCGTGCGTCAAAGTTAGAATATGAAACAAGCGCATATGTATCGTCAGCAAAAAACACAACATGCAGCAGTTTAATCAGGAAGAAACCAATGCAATGTAATTTATACAAATGAAGAATAATAATGGATCTAGTATTGATCCCTGCAATAAATCCCAGTTGATATTTGCGGCTGGGATAATGGACTACTGAGAGAGACTTCGTTTTCTGTTATTTAGTTAATTAATCCATTGATCAGTTTAGACTTACATCAATTAATAAAAACCTTAATTGAGACAGACACCAATTGAACCTTTGTCTTTGTTGTGATTTTCTGTTTTAAATCATTTTTCATCATTGTGCTAACATAGCCAGCCAGTCTGATGATGACGATCTTGTGCATTTGAACAGTATGCCTTGAGGAAATGGAGCAGGATGAAAACAAAGTCAAGTACTTGTGGGAAGCTCTGGAAAACTTTTCCAATGAGGATCGAAGTAGGTTCGTGCGCTTTGTGACAGGACGTCGTCGTCTTCCGGCTCAAATCCACGTCTTTTCAGGGTCAGTTTCTGCTTATTTGATTCAACTGTAATTTCGTGTTTAATGGTGACTATTTCGATAATCACATTTCGAGATATTGTTAATATTTCTGAGAGGTTGATTTTGCTTATTTTGTTTTCTTTGTTTTAGTGTTTGTTTTACCTGTCGGTTTAGTTATCTTTATTTAAACTAATTATTTTTAACTGTAACACTGAACTGTTACATTATTATATACTGTGAATAATGTCCAATTTTAACGTATGTGGATTTAAATCATAGCAGGCGTATTGACAATACATGATTTGGTTTGAAGGATGACTACCTGTACAGTTACTAGTTACATTTAAAACATACGGTACGGTTTTGTTGTATTTGTATTGCATTGTTTGTTAGCATTGCTTGTGATTGTTGTGACAAAAATTAGATTGGTTTCTCTGTAGTGACCAGACTGATGTTCTTCCAAGTTCATCTACATGTGCTAATTCTCTGTTCCTTCCAAGTTACAGCAGGTCAGTAACTGAAAACTTGCATACGGTATAGAATCTTCTGAGTGAACTGCTTGTATCCGAGGAGCTATCAATATGCTTACGTTACTTTCTTTGAAAGATCTACTACAGTCTGTGTTCATGTTCTTTTTCAAATTGAGTGCAGGGTCATTCTCGTTATGCGACATTTTCATCTTTAAAATGTTGCTCAGCCTTTTTCCTAAATTTCACATTGCATATAATTTTTGTCTCTCCAAAAACTAATTAATATGAAATAGTAACATTTGAACTTTGAATTTAAATTTGGTCTGCTGTGTTTAAGTGTGCCTGTAGTTTTTAAATGTAATTACTACTGGTAGTTGTTTTTTATTAATAGTGCGAAGATGGCTGAGGACAAGATACGATATGCAATCTACAACTGCATTGCGATTGATACGGATACCAATGCATGGGAGGAATAGTTGTTGCAATATTAACTGTTTTTAGGGTCAGGTACTTTACCATCTGACTCAGTGAGAAGCTAGAGAAGTATTTTAAATGTAATTCCAGTTTTCTTGCAGCAGTAATTTTTTAAGTGCTGTGCAGTGATGAAAGATGGGGTTAAAATGCTAAATATTTTGACATTGCTGTGATATTTGCTGAAACAGCGAGGCATCATTGCCTGTCCAAGGCTGTTTTGCTTAAAAGCAAATTATACTGAAATTCAACATGTGTTTTGTGTTTTTCTATGATTACTTGCCTGATATGGGGTACTAGGTTTGAAAAGGTTTGTTATGTGGAATAGAAATGTAAAGTTACTGTCCATTGTTTGACAGTGTTCTGGCAGTGTGATAGTGGAACAGAAGTTCCTTGGAGTAAGCTAAGAACCGGTGGAGATGTAACGTGTGTTAGGCTACTGGACAGGGCCGTATTTACTTAGGTGGAGGCCCCAGTGCACCGCTGTGGTGGAGGCCCCTTAGCACACCGCAGGCCAGGCGCAGATGATGCCTGACAGTCTGCAGCTCAGCATTGGATAGTACAAATGTCTAGCCATTAATTTCTCCATCATCCTGCTCAAATCGACGTGATTGAGATGGGCTGAAAATCGCCTTTGCGACCGCGGTGATGACACTCCTCTTCCACTGTACAGTTGTGGACCCACCGAATTAAATAAGTATTGATTGAGCAAAAAAGCGACTGAATTAGCAATGAATGGTGACACCAGGTGCTGCCAAGAGTATCGAATTCATGTAAAACTTCCAGCGCTAAAAATTCTTGAAGCGGGGTATCCGTAGCAGTTGCTTTCCTCGTAGGGCGCACGTTTCGTGATCGGTGAATAGGCCGACATAGTGCCGATTCAGGTCGTCGGCCGTAAGATCTACGCAGCTCCGGGCAACTTAGCAGACGGTTCACCTCGGCCCAAAACTCTCGAGAACTCCGCCCTAGTCCATCAGAAGAAACGGCGTTTCTCTTGACGATGCAAGAGTTGATCCTGGCCAACACAGCTAGGCTACTGGACTCGTGTGTATTCTTTAATCCTGCTACTCGCATAAGTGTGTCACCTTAGACCTTAGTCCTTCCCGTGCAGGACTGCACATCGGGCAACGCAGTCATAAGTGACTGATAAAATTAATTCCATTTAAATCCATTCTGACACTTAAGACTGGTTCCAGTATACTCGACCAAAACGTAGATCTAGCGGCATTGGGACAGTAACGCTCTTGTAGCTCTGAGCCCTTTGCCTCTGTATATGATCTACGTTACAATCTATAACCACAGAATAGTGCTATAACTACGTCGATTGTTTATATAGTCTCCCATATATATTCACGTTAAAAACGGTGTTTTCGAAGAAACTCTTCTACATTCGTTAATAATAGGTATATGTATGCATGTTTGATTTAAAACAACTTCTGTACAATATCAATCTTTATTTTCACCAAAAGAACATTGGTAGCACAACAAAAAATGAACATGAAAAGCAAAACAAGAAAATCTCATGCACTTATGGTGTCTGAGAAAAAACATAGAAACCTGACAACCTCATTGTCATGCGAACGGCATTTGTGCATAAAATGCAGTCTTCTGGAAAACCAACAGTCTTTAATAGTATTTTCATTCATGAATTGCAGTACCAATGCAACACTGCTATGACATATTTTGAAAATTTTACATATAGCAGAGCTGTACGTGTACTCTAAAGAGTTCAGCTGACTGTTGGTAGGGCTTATAGCCTCCATTCCATACAGGAGAAATGGTTTACAGTGTGCACTAACCAAATACAACAACACAGGTTCACTAAATTTGTAGCATTTGCTATACAATGAGTTAAATGACCGATAAAACTTCACACGCATTTCATGCAAACTAAGTTTAAATGACTTGGCTGCAACCAGAAAACAGCCAAGATATTTTAGCTTGTCCACATAATTAATTTCTACTCCGTTGACATTGATGTTCTTGCACGCATTACGGAAATGTGATCCAATCCTTATCACTTGAGATTTGGCCACATTTAACTTCATGTCAATACCCTCTAGCTCAACAGAGCAAATATCAACCATAGCTTGGAGGTCACACAGGGATGCTGACATTAAGATGAGGTCATCTGCATACATGACACACCCTAAGTAGGTCTCCCCAATTCTACATCCATGACCGGATCGACTTAGCTTTTCAATTAGGTCGTTAACATAAACTGCAAATAGAACTGGAGATAGAACACCACCTTGCCTAACTCCGCAGGTTAGAGTTATCAAATCTGAAAATATATTGTCCCACCTCACGAAGGCTGCACTGAGACTGTACCAGGTTATAAGGGTGGTCAGAACTTCACGAGGAACCTGTCTGTCCATTAGCTTATTGAACAAAGCAAAGTGATTCACTTTGTCAAAAGCTTTTGACATGTCTAATGCACATAAGTTGATAGTTGACCCATGACTTGTAAAGTAGTCCACCACTGTTCCGACTGCAAGGATTGCATGTGAACAACCCAATCCCTTTTTGAATCCAAACTGCAAATCAGATGTGCATAAATAGCTGCCATAATGCTCCAGCACACACATTTCAAACAGTTTCGATAGATTTGAACTTAATGTGATGCCACGGTAGTTATCACTATTGCCATTGTCTAAGGTATGCCCTTTTTCCAGGGGTACAATTATGCCCAAACCAAAACTGGTGGGAACTCTGCCATGCACAAGCATTTGGTTGAATAAAAGTGAGAGCAAAACAACCAGTCTAGGATGAGCATGAATTAGATGTTCAGTCTCAATATTTCATTTATTTTCGTGAGTCTTTAGTAATGTTTTAACATATCGTTAAGAGGCGATTAAGGCATTTAATTTATTTTCATTTAAAACGAGCCATTTTGTATAACTACATCTGGCGAGTTACTGGACCCGTGTGTATTCCTTAATCCTGCTACTCGCATAAGTGTCTCACCTGCAGTAACTGCAGTCAAACTAACCTCGCTAGATGGTGCGTATACTGGCAAAAGCAAAGTCAATTCGCTAATTTAGCCAATTCAACTAATAAATGATAACAATAATAACAACAACAAATTTATTATTATTATTATTATTATTATTATTATTATTATTATTATTATTTTTTTTTACCCGAGGTATCAAGGATCCCTCAGGATTTATAAAAAATTGCTTTAGGAGCAGGAAATTTGTCTGGAGGGTCAGGCCTCGTCTTCGGGGTTTGCAGGAAAAGTGCCTCTGAATGCGACCAAGTATTACTATTATTATCTCAGTCATTGTTTTAATTTTAAAAATGCTTTTAACTTCGCCAGCTAGTTTTCACTTCTGCGTGTACCTTGATCACTTGATTTGATCCCAATCACAAGGACAACATTTAATATACACAGGACTGGAATCTCCTTATGTAAGCGCGTTGGAGAGAAAATGGCGGCTCATGGCGCCTGGCCACCTAGCGACAAAGGTGTAGAAGCTCGTGTTTACCATGCTAAACGCCTATCTCCGTAGTTTAGATTATTTAACTGAACGTCATTAAAATAGCTTTACATTTATTATTATTAACCTTTCTTCGATCCTTAGAAACCGAAAGAAAAATAATTCTGATTTGATTTTCCTCAAATTCGTGCAATTAATCGCTGAACAACACATTGGGTCCTCCATGCTTTTTCATGTCCATAGACCCTTCTTACACCCGCGTCGCCAGGTGGCGCCAGCTCATAGCCTTAAACCGTAAGTACACGGTTTATTCACGAGTAACCAATCCTTTAATGTAGAATCCTTGTTAAGCCACATGCCACAGCATAGAGTTTACGTCAAGTAGAGTAGCAAATGCTTACCGTCTTATTTCAGCTTTATGAGGCAGGGTAGGAAGTACTGAGAGGTGAGACGTACTAGTTCTGAATGGAAAGCCCGAGGAGCTACGGATAAAGGCACTTGAGGCAGATGATTGATGGTGGGTGAACGGCAATAATTCGGGAACTGACAATTTTCGGAAAAGGGAGATCGTTTCAGCGTCGTGCATGGTGCACTGTGGGATTATGGTTCCGTTGGAGAGTTTGTGTGACCGGGGGTCAAGAACGACTGAGGTAGGGGATAATTATGATAAGTAGGTCTAATTCATTTTCATCGCTTAGGCCTATCAGACGACACAAATGTGGATGAATAGGCCTACGCATCAGCATACAGACATACACAGCGCTCGTGAATATGCTGGTGCTCTGCGCGTGGCGCTTTAGAAGTTTGGAGCTTATCATTACGATACCATACATATATAATTATTATACAAATGATACATACATTGTTGGAAACAATAAATGAAATGAAATGAAAATACATACATACATACATACATACATACATACATACATACATACATACATACATACATACATACATACATACATAGGCCTACATACATACATACATACATACATACATACATAGCATACATGCATACTTGCCACTTGCTTGCTTGCTTACTTGCTTACTTGCTTTCTTGCTTACTTGCTTACTTACTTGCTAATTTACTTATTTACTTATTGGCTTACTCACTCACTAATTTACTTACTTACTTACTAACTGACCTACTGCCTTAATTACATACTAATTTACTTACTTGCTCATGATACTAATGCACACTTTCTTCCTTACTAACTAATTTACTTACTTACTTTCTTACTTACCAATTTACTTACTTGCTTGCTTACTATTTTACTTGCTCGCTTGCTTACACGATGTGTGTCTGAAGTGTGTTGTCTGTGTTTTGATGTTGACAGGAGATCCATTGAGAAATGAAAAGAAAAGAAGAGACAGAGAATGGCTTTACATATATTAAACTCGCTTAGGCCAAGGCGAGGAATTACTTGAAGTTCTCATTCTACCCATAGGTGTCCCTACGTCATCGCGGAAACGAGCAGCCCCCTATGCTAAGGCTTCTCAGCCCGCAAACTTCAACCGAGGACTTGCAGGCTCTAGCCGCCCGTGGGGATCTGCATGCCCGTATAGCTTCCGCTCGACACCTATGAGTAGAAATCTTGAACTATTCATTGAGAGTCGTGTTTAAACGGACAAGGTGAGAACGCGATGGCCGAGGCCCGAGGACCGCAGACGAAGTCCTACGCCGTATACTGCACACAGAGGCGTAATTTGTGGGGGTTGCTATGCCTACCCTACGGTCCCTACCAGCATTTTAATAGATAATCAATCATCATATGGGACCCATATGGCTTCGTATATATGGGTCCCATATGGAGACATGGGCCATCTAAGGACTCCATGCGGACTTTATGCTGGCAGGGAAATGGGAACCTATGCAAAATTTGTACCCCCACTCTCTATAGAACAAAATGACGCCCCTGATGTGCACCCACTCAGCGTACCGACCTGGGCTGTATACGGCGCCCCCTCGTCTGCTAAGTAATTGTAAGACATACAAACCTCTTTGAAGACCAGTTTCTCCGTGTTGTTGATCTCCATCCGCCCGGATTCCGCCGACGTCAGAACTGGTCTGAAGCCGCCTCTGCTCCTACCTTTATCACCCTCGTGGCCACGGTTAAGAGGTTTCGCGTTAATCATTGGTTGATAGAAAATGACCTCATGGCTGATGACATCATATAATTTATATGACGTCACATATGTTTCCTAGACAACAGCTATTATGACGTCATATATTTATTTCCCAGACTTCCTTGACAATGCAGAAAACAATGGCAATTGTAAAATAGGATATTTATATAGCACTACTCATAGCAGAAGCGATCTCGTGCGGACCTAAAAACTGGACTATTATCAATGGGGGACTCTGTGAGCAGTTCCTTTAAGCGGCGATAGGCGTCGACAGCAAAACAAATCCCAGAAAACGAGTCGGAATCAGTTTGTCTGTATCAACTCGGCTGCATGCTGTACTTTATTGCATGGTGCCCCACAGAGTTCTGTCTAAGGCCCTATACTAGTTATCGTAATCGTAATTGTAATTGTAATCGAACATTTATATAGCGCTGCTCAAAAATCAGCAGCGCTCTAAATCGTAATCAAAATCGTTATCGAGCATTTATATAGCGCCACTCATAGTCTCATATCAGAGGCTGACTAGACGCAGCGCTCGTGAATAAGCTGGAGATTACGAATTTACGATTACATTTACCGACCTCTTATGCAAGGACAAATATACACAGGACTGGAATCTCCTTATGTAAGCGCGTTGGATAGAAAATGGCGGCTCATGGAGCCTGGCCACCTGGCGACAAAGGTGTAGAACCTCGTGTTTACCATGTTAAACGCCTATCTCCGTAGTTTAGATTATTTAACTGAACGTCATTAAAAATAGCTTTACATTTATTATTATTAACTTTTCCTCTATCCTTAGAAACCGAAAGAAAAATAATTCTGATTTTCCTCAAATTCGTGCAATTAATCGCTGAACAACACATCGGGTCGTCCATGCTTTTTCATGTCCATAGACCCTTCTTACACCCGCATCGCCAGGCGGCGCCAGGCTCATAGCCTTAAACCGGAAGTACACGGTTTATTCACGAGTAACCAATCCTTTAATATAGAATCCTTGTCCCAATCATAGGCCTACAACTCTATTTAAACCATTAGGCCTACTCAATAATAGCATAACTAGCTCTTATCTAGACCTACATAGAAGAACTCTGACTTTTCTTAATTCGTGTTTTCCGATAATTTTATGTACAATAACATATATATATATATTATATATAAAATTATATATATATATTCTATTCTATTTATGGACTTATAGAAGCGCTTCCAGTGCGAAGGGCCCCTCGAAAAAAGAAAGTCTTAAGAGAACGAGCAGAAACAGTGGTACCCCAGATAACATTATATATATATATATACCCCCAGATAACATATATATATATATATATATATGCCTATATATATATCTTCTTCTTTTCTTTAAGTTCTCTGCCCTTCGGCAGTTCCAACTTTCAATGACGCCACTCTTCTCTGTGCTATGCTTTTTCCTTTAATTCGCTGTATCCGTCGGCCATCCATCCCAGCATCATCTGCCTCGGTCTTCCCCTCCCTCTTTTCCCTACCATTCTCCCTTCTATGATTTCTTTCAGGAGGGAGTCTCCTCTTAATACGTGCCCCACCCAGTTCTTCTGTCTTTCTCTTATTGTTGTTATTAGCGATCGTTTTTCATCAACCATTTGTAGTACCTCGTCGTTCGTTATATGCTTAGTCCAGCTCACCTTCTCCATCCTTCTCCAGATCCACATCTCAAAAGCTTCTAATTTCTTAATCTCATTTCATATATATATATATATATATATATATATATATATATATATATATATATATATATATATATGCCTATATATATTCGTTTATTGAGAAAAATAATCTGACAAAAACGCAGAAATGCTAACATAGTGATAATGGATAATTAAAGTTAATTAGAAAATTTTAGAATAAACTAGTAGGCTAAATGTTTTATATAGGCCCTAAGGATCTGGGATTAAATTGAGTTTTCTTCGGGTGGGAGAGGAGGTCTATGGTTAATGTGCTCTAGGTCTTAGTTGGTGAGAGGAGAGGGGTCGGAGTGGAGGTAGGAGTTGGTGAAGTAGGCTACATGATTAGGGTTGTGTAATATGGAGAAGAGGAGTCTAGCATCGGCTATAGGCTAGTAGCTATAGTTCAGAGACTGTTGGAAAGGATTGTTCTAGGTAACCTAGGCGTTTGGCTCTTTTTTTAGGAGTTTTTCCAGGCGTTCTTTATCAGAAGCCAGGGTAAAACCCCACCAGGATGGGGAGGCATAGGCATATAGAAGTTTAGCAACGGTAGTGGCTTTGGTTACATTATGGATGGATGAGGAAGAAAGGCCATGGATTTTGAGTTTTCTGATAGCATAAAAAGAGGAGGAGGAAGTTGCTGTGAGGTGGTCTATGGGCTGGGAGTTTGAGATTATTATTGAGGATGAGTCAAGCTGACATTCTGCGTGGGATCAACTTTGAGGACCTGGTGACCGAATTTGCGAAGAAAACAGGCAAAGTTCCATTAATTTGACATGACTTCACGCTCGAGAGGCCGAGACAAACTAACTTATGACCTTTTAAGTTTTAACTGTTTCTTAGTTTTAGATATTTTTTAAACTGTCTTTGCGAACTGCTGAAATATTTCATAATCAATTATGAAACACAAGTTCAAACAAATTCATGCATTTGTGGCGGAGGCCCCTATGTGGTGGAGGCCTCTGTGCACTGGCACATAGTGCACATGCCTAAATCCGGGCCTGCTACTGGAGGAAGGATAGCTAGAAAATTTGAATCTGAGAGCTTAGATTGTGTCTGAGAAGCAATTTAAGAATCTGTTTTTAGAAAAGGGAAGTGTGATGAAGAATTGTATAGTTTAAAATTTAAATGTGTTGCAATTTTTGTGGTGTGAGATCTTTGTTGCCTGCCATCATAACTTTGGAGAAAAAGAACTTAAATTCCAAGATAGACAAGCCAAAGAAAAGCATGGATATTTGCCTGCCGAGACAAACTGATAACCAATTTCACACAGGCACTATCTCAGTTAATATGTGTTACATAAATAATGGGCCTGCTGCGATGTTCTTTTGGACCCACATTGAACCAATTGTCCGTCACCAATCACGTTAAAGTGGTGGTGTCAACTATAACAGGGTGGATGACATCACCATTTATGTAACATAAACAATATGTAAGTACGCTAACGTGAAGGCTGGAAAAAATATTTCAACACTGTCACCACTCGCCACCGCTTTTAAAAGTGCTGTTGCAATTCAAAGTTATGCCTGTGCACGAATGCTGCATCAGCTTGGAGGGTTTATTTCAGGAGAGAGAGAGAGAGAGAGAGAGAGAGAGAGAGAGAGAGAGAGAGAGAGAGAGTGTGTGTGTGTGTGTGTGAGAGAGAGAGAGAGAGAGAGAGAGAGAGAGAGAGAGAGAGAGAGAGCTGTCATTTAGCTGGCCAACATAAGGGGCCGTCCATAAATGACGTCACGCTATTTTGGCCGATTTTTAACCCCCTCGTCACACTTCGTCACACTTCGTCACAAAAGTAAGACCCCCTCTGAAAATGACGTCACAAAGCTCTGACCCCCAAAACCAATTTCCATGGCGAAGCAAAATGCTCCTTCATGGAACAAATAGCGAAAACATGAATATTTTAAAATATAACGGTGACCAAATATTGAAATAATTAGAAAATTAGTAATAATGGTGCCCGTATACATTAAAATAATTAAAAAATAATGAAAATTTAATCCTCAAAATTAGTGCTGTTATTATTAAAATTAAATTGTTGTTAAGTGTTAAATTTATTAACATAGACCTGGTGTGACGTCACACTACTCAGACCCCTCCCCACCCCCATGTCACACATCGTCACAAATTTTCCGACCACCCCTCCTCCCCTAGGTGCGTGACGTCATTTATGACGGCCCCTAAGTGCTGCAGATAATCATGGCCCTTGAACAAAGTATAACTGTTTGCAAATGCCTCATAAAAGACGACATCGAACAATTGTAGCACCGCAGGCAGATGTAGTTTACTATATTCAGATTCTTCAATGACCTGCCCCTTAATTCCGTCACAGACCTACTTTTTGCCAGTCTTATATGGGTAAAATTGCCAGCATACCCATGAACAATTGAAAGGACCCGTACATGGGTTTCATGAATCATGAGCATCCCATAATTGTGCATGGGCATTACGGTCTGTATAAAGGAATAGATATGGGACCAATCATAGGCGGAGACTTGGTCCTGGGTTTGGGGACCGGTGAAGGAGCGGGCGAAGGACGATCGGCGAGGCGCGCAGCGCCGAGCAGGGGAGGGGTTTAGGGAGGGGATGTGCCCCTCCCCTATTTAAATTTTGTTGAATTTCCACACTGTAATAGCAGTTTAAGCTGTCATCTGAACAAAATTGCTCTATAATTTGAGTGCTGATAAGAACCAGCTGTCACTCGTACATGTCATGTCTGAGTCGTGTTTGAGTTTGTGGAGGGGATGTGCCCCCTCCCCTATTTAAATTTTTTTGAAACACTGTAATGGCAGCATTTTAAATTATTGCTCTATAATTTGAGTGCTGATAAGAACCAGCTGTCACTCGTAGCTATTATTATTATATTCATGAAATATTTAAGAAATATTGGGGGGATATAAGCAGCTCCGTCCCCTCCACCTCAAGTTTTTTGAGGGGGACCGTTCCCTCTGTCCCCCTAAGTCTCCGCCCCTGGGACCAATGTGGACATGGTGGCAGGCATGTACGCATAGTTTATTTATTTATTATTGCTGGCGGGAAAAAGCCTGAGCAGAGGTTTTTTAAAGTTCAGTTCGCATGATTAAATTCATGACCAACAACGATGTCGCCTGCGAACAGGAGGATAGCCAAATGCCTGTATGTAACGTTACCCTCACGTTACATACTTGGGATTCGAAACCAGGTCGCAGAGGTGAAAGTCCTCTAGCCAAGGGCCTATATGGCATCATCGTAAGAACCTCTGAATTGCTGTCCCATTATGCATATATTTATAATCTACATTACTATAAGAGTAACAGTTAGGCCTACTCCTTGTCAACACGTAGGCCTACGCCTCTGCAGCTGTAAACAACGCGTTCCACGGAAGCGTAAGTAGGATCTCAAGAATGAAATGTTTTTCAAAGCCATCATATTAATGCAACGTTGTGACAACTGTTGTTGAACCTCGAAGTTTGTACTCATTTACCGATCCAGAGGAAGCGCCCCGGCTCTCGTTTGTCTAGAGCTGTACCCGGTAATCCACTGATGGAGTCGGCGACCCATTCAAGTACTAGCTAAGGGTCAACGATTAACATCGCAGCGCTTGCCTGCAGCGTCCTATCGAAACCACTAAGGCGCCACGAACATACGCTATAATACATGCATGTCCCTATGTTTTAATTGAGATGCAAATCGATGTAAACTGATTCGATTGTCTTGACGGAGGTGGGCTTGATCGGCGTCTGCTGCAGACTTTGATGTGGCCTAAGTATATGGACCAATGCATTGGAAGTTTTATTTTCATCTGGATTGAGGAGTCCAGATCGCGACTTTAAAATCAGAACGGAAAAAGGAAATGCACGTATACGTATACGCTTATAATGTAGACTGTATATACACGCACAGGCACAAAGTACGTCTAGACCTTATGGTCACTGAAGGCGGTCGATTAAAGGCAGGCATTAATTAACCTGGTTCAGTTCGAACTGCAGTCCTGTAACGACTGCAGCCGCAAAACGTTTTCATTAGAAAAGCAATTAGCAGCACTCCTCCGTCTGCATGCTACAACAGCTACTTGTCGCTTTGGTACAGAAACTGTTGGCCACTGCGGTGACACGTGCGGACATAAAGCAGTGTATTATAAGCTTACGTATTAAGTATTCGGCTTGAACACTGCTCGTACTCTGGCAGTGCCAGCCCCAAGCCTGGAGAAAGGAGGAGGGCGACGCTAATCATCTTTGTTATGACAGTGTCGGTAAACAGAAACTACTAGGGTCTACTATACTATTCAGCTGTCGTGAGAAGGATCATTGTCGCTACATATAGCCTATACAAGGTACGAATACATTTAACGTTATTCGGGTACAGAAATGCATTCAGACTTACGCATAGACTATATAATTATGGCCTATCTTCCATCATAACAGTTCTATAGCTAACAATAGCTTCATCGATGTCGGCGATCTTTGCGCTTTACTGCCTGTGGAGACGTGCTTGTACCACGCTTCGATACTATGGGGGACTCTGTGAGCAGTTCCGTTAAGCGGCGATAGACGTCGCCAGTATGTGATGTGGTCAAACTTTAGACAACTTTAGCGTAAATAAACCATAGACATCATATATTAAATGTAAGATGTCTATGAAATAAACCTACCGCACAACAGAGCACACATTTTACCTAGAGTAGCCAAACTATATCCCATCCTGGCGCCACCTATAGCAGCCATTTTTACAGAGTCCCCCATTGGCCTACTGCAGTTCAAACCCATTGTCTTTTATCATGTCTTGGACCGTTCTCTTGGAACAGTTTTCCTCTGCCTGTGCGATTGTGCGTGCTGTCACGCTATTTTGGCCATTTAGGCTAACATGATAATAAAACTTTGCCCAACTGTCTTAAATGCCCTTGTTCAGATCAGTTAGATATAGTCACGCGTAGTGAGGTAGACCTACTTATAAGACGGGCACTATAACTTTTATTGTGTTCTCACACATACATACACACATACGTGTTTCCCTACTATCAATACTATATGTATGTGTATAATTATTTACATGATTCATGTGTTTTTGCGGGTATAGTATCCGTTTAATTGTTTAGATGGGCTTTTGTCTGTGAGTCTGCTCTACGTCAAGGGGGTACGCCGGTGTGTAGGATTGCTTTTTGCGGTTGTTTCCTGCCAGCAGGGCATATCTCCTTTGTTGCCCTTCCAATTTTTTCTTTAATTGAATGATAGTCTGACAGTAGCCTACAACGAAAACAACTTGTGCTATACAGTACATGCATGCATACATACATGCATAGACACACATACATACATACATACATACATACATACATACATACATACATACACATATAGCATACATACATACATACATATACATACAAACATACATACATAGGCCTACATACATGCATACATCATACATACATGCATGCATGCATACATACATACATGCATACATACATGCATACATACATACATGTACATACATAAATACATACATGTACATACAAAGAGACAGTCAGACAGATAGACAGTCTGTCAGAGAAACTGTAGGCTGCGCAGGCCTCCACTGCAGCTGTCTATAATAGACTCATCATTAGCCTTACGGGCATCCATTATGGAACGGCAGCTGATCCTGCACGTGCAGGCGCTTCTTTAGATATTTTGCGATACCGTAAGGGTCATATTATGCCAACGTGCACATGTGTACTGTGTGCAGAATTTCTAAAGCCTTCTCTTAGATAACGGATCCTATTGCGTGGAGTCCTGAAGGAGTCAGTTCTGTATATTTTTAGGTACAGGTGTGTATATATAGGCATCTATAAATTATAGGCCTATAGCTGAATCGTTGGCTATAGGGCCTATGGGGTGGAACATATAACACTATTCATTTCCAGTTGATATTAAATTGGTATCTATAGATGGGCGTCGTTGCAGCTTTTGCAAAAGAGCCTGTTCTATAATAGGCCTACCACGTATGCATGCAGGCTTATTGCCTATAATGGGCCCGCGTGCAGCTTGCCACCGCTTCATGGTGTCTTTGTGATCCAGACAACTTCTGTCCATCTGTGGTCATTTGCGCCACTGATGTACATGCGCTGGTTGTTTCTGCATAGGCCTACTTCACGCTTCTTTTTTATAGCAATTAGGCTAATGGTATGGGCTAACTGTGTTGTAGGAAATGACGAGCACTTTGGAGCAGTTCCATGTTCAGTGCGGTGCACTGAGGCGACGATTAAATTGGACCAGAGTGAAGCAGGAGAAACCTCCGACCTCTGGTGACAAGCATCGTCCCTCTCCTGTTCCTCCTCAACAGAACGAGCGCAGCAGCTGGACACCAGATGGATACAACATCAACGACTTACCCACCTCCCGCCTTCTGTGGCGCCCAAGGAAAGACCTTCCGCCGATTCCACTGGACAATTCATGCTCGTCATCCTCCCTTGCATCCAAATGGTGCTCGAGAACTGACGCCGGATCGCCCGATCACATCTACGAAGAGATTCCTTTCTTTACGGATCACACCAGGAACTACGACAGCAGTTCAGTTAACCCTACGCAGACCACGCTCAGCTATACATGCGAAAACCCAGACGCCCTGCCTAGTATCGGGTCAGGTACTACTGTTGTTAACCTAAAACCGAAGCCGAGTTACCTGCCATTTCCAATTATTACGGCAGAACAGCTTCCTAGAAAGAAAGAAAACCTACTGAAAACGTCTGGAACTT
Source organism: Aporrectodea caliginosa (assembly GCA_020284085.1). Lineage (NCBI taxonomy): Eukaryota > Metazoa > Annelida > Clitellata > Crassiclitellata > Lumbricidae > Aporrectodea > Aporrectodea caliginosa. The sequence goes on from JACEVL010000786.1 coordinate 250,991, forward strand.
CCTTCGAACTCGACTCTCAGCTAAGAACGTCGGATTCTAAATTAATTCGGGCAAGGGCTGAAATTCAACTCAGGAGAAACACCGATGACAATATTTTAGAGAAGGATGTTCAAAGCAATGATGGCGGTCCGTCCACTTCAATGCAATGCAATCAAAATGACAGAGAGCGTTCATGGATGACGTCACAGAATGGCTTACGTAAATCGCCACAATGCTCGAAGCTAATTGGTTCCAGAATTGCCACTGAGAAGTTTTCCAATAACAACTACGATACGATTAGTACAGAAATAGAACCGGGAAACATTATCACTCCTATTAATAACGTCGACGTCACCGTCATGGACAGAAATAATGCCGCCTTCGAAGATATCGGTGACGTCACAATCGGAAACAAATGTGACGTTTCCAAGGACAAAGGCGATGAAACTTGCGGAAGCGCTAGAGACGCTATACTAATAAATAAAACAGACGTCAGCTTATCAAATATCAGTGACGTTAGGAATAGAAGTGACGTAATTGGTTGTCATAGTTTCGATTGTGCACAATCATCGAGGCAAGATGACGAGGATATTAAATTTTCAGATGAGGTGGAACAGATTCTGGTCGACTTGGACGCTTCCCTGAACCGAAATTCTATCCATCTGTGCGGCCTAAGTGACGAATACGACAACCAGTTCGAATGCTCAGATGTCCGATCATCGCCAGATAACTATGTAGGCCTAGACCAAATCGTAGATCATGGCATATGGAGCGCGCCAAATTCAACTTTAGGCCTACTGGAGAAATCATTGTCTCCAAAGGAAAAAGACCCATACAACAAAAGACGTGGCATCACTGGAATGCATTACATCTTGTCAGCCAACAGTCGCATCCCTGAAGAATTGGAAAACAATGATTTCATAAACCCTGAAGCGAACTTTAAAGTCAATACCAACTTGTCGGACTCGCAAGTATATTGCAACTATAATACGACGCTTACACCGCCTTCTTCGGAAAGATTGTCGTACATGTTGAAGGACCCCCACACGCTGCAAACCACCATCTTGGATAGATCAAGTAGCCGTCTAGCAGTGGACTTAGGCTTATTGAACGTGAGTGGCTGCGAATGGAAGATTTCCGGCGATAGGATAATTGGTCACAATCGACTTCTTGAGGTTCTCATTCGGAAAAACTTTGATCGTCAAACGTTTTTAAGTTGAACTTTTAAATACTATACATAACACTGTAACACAGTGGGGCGCGGTGGTGTTGGGGTATGTTCGGTGCCTTGCAGCCGGAGGGTTGCGGGTTCGAATCCACCTCAAGAGGGGTATGTTTGGTGCCTTGCAGCCGAAGGGTTGCGGGTTCGAATCCACCTCAAGCCGCCGCGTAGGGACCCTGGGCAAGTCCTTCACTCGCAATTGCTCATGCACTTCGGCGTGAAACTCCGATTCAGTGTCCGCGCTGTATACTCGGGAGCGCCTCTGAGTAGAAATCTTGAAGGGCGCTATATAAATATCTGAAATGAATGAATGAAATGAATGAACACAGGCAGTACCCATAATTAACAATTTCCATCCGGGTGTTAATTAACAAGTAAGTTAGTAAGCACATGTGTTAAGTCATGCGAACTGTTAACTGTTATCGACTCTAATGACACATTTTTGTATCTAATTCATCTGGATGGACTAAACGTTAAAACCGCTGTGGGGTCGATCTGCTGGGGAAAAATATGAAAATATATTTATTATGTCATTTCAACCAATGTGTCTCACTTTCCATAAATTTGAGAGAAAATTTAATGAGTTCGTTCACTAACATATTCTTTTTTTCCCATTGCATCTTTAATTTAAAATAATTAGGGCTGGTACTGATTAAAATAATTTTAATCGATTAATTTCAAAAATTTAATCGAGATTAATCGATTAAATTCGATTAATTTGGTCCATGTTACATAAAGTGTGAAAACTGTTTAGACCGTATGCACTGCAAAATCCTTCAATCATTCGACATGCTAAAGTTTAAATTGTCAAACTGAGTAATGTAGCCAGTAGTAACTACCTTCTATCTACAAAATCTTCAATAATTTTGCCATCTTCGACTTTTCCCTCAGCATTTACCTTAAATGCAAAATGATCAAATTATTAATTTTCCACTCAAATGTTTCATATTATTACTGTTCGCCATCTTGTTTATTCTGGAAATAGGTTGGTTGACGTCATACAATAAGTTGACGAAGCTGCCTTTATTACGTCAAGTAGGCTAACCATGGCCCTCTGGATATAATCTAGAGGGCCATGGGCTAACCCGCACGCATTGCGGAATATTTTCTTTAATTAAAGATGAAATCAACTGTCGCATAATGTAAGCTTGGTGCAAGAATTACTTAAGTCGTGTGCAAGTGTAACTTATCGTTTGCTTGTGGTACGTGGTTAACTTGTGGATCTATGCAATCCCGGACCCTGTGGCTTACTGCTCCGACATCAAATCCTATAGCCTAGAGCCGCCAATGTCGACGCTCTTTATTGCTGCATGTTCAGACATGCACGTAGGCTATAATATTATACACTGTAACACACATGTAGAGGTATAGTCTTTGTATTCGCCGTTCGATCCATCATCATCCAATTATAAATATGAATGGAAGTGATTTAATTAGACAGATGGCAACCATGACATTTCATCAGAAATATATAGACACAGAAGATGTTGCACGCAATCAAATAATACACGGATGCAGCATATAAGCCTTGAATTACTATACATGCAGACATACCCATTGATCGACCATACACGTTTTTATATATATATATATATATATATATATATATATAATAGGAAATTATGACACTATAATTATATTATATCGCCGACATTTAATACGCCTTATAATCAGATGTGATCAATAATAATTGTAGTCTTTTATATCCCTCTCTTTTAGGCCTAGGCCTACATGTTTGCCTATTTTCGTCTGTATAGGCCTTTCCGTCTCATGAGTCAGTCATGCATCTTTGTTAGTGAAAAAGGCGTTCACAGACTATAGCAGCAGCCGTTAGACCATCATTGGTTGCTTTTCTTATCAGGTTAACTCGTCTCTGGCAGCGTTTGATTTATGCCACTTCCGATAATTGTCTTCTTCCGTCCGTCGATTGGGGCGAGGGGGTGCTTGGTTGAACAGACGAATTAAGCTGGTAGAGAGGCCTATTATAGGCTCATGAGCTGCCTCCGGACGGACACGCAAGTCGACGGTGTCCTAACTAGACGATTGACAGCTGAAGAGGTTCAGCGTTCATGCATGAATGGGAGAAGCTCGATCATGGGACCAGAAGAGAGAAGAGAGCCAACCGAACCAGATGATTAAGCTATAAATCATAGACGTTATGATTATGATCGCCAGAGGGGATGGGAGGGGCGGAGTAGTATGACTTAATTAAAGCTATAGAAACGTTTTCTGTTGAAGCTCTACAAATCTGAATCATGCAGTTCTTATAACCTATAGGTATATTCCTTTTGTAACTCTCGTTGCCTTATACACAGGCCAACCTTATAGGCCTACGGGGGTTGATTTTATCGTATACATTCGCAATATGATCGATTCACTTTTCTGCTTCAATTAAATCACTCCTACAGCGCGGGTCACAGATGGGTCGTGGAGCATGCGCACTTGTTGAAGTATAGGCCTAGTGGGCACAATGAGAGTCACGAATTCAATCCCGAGTCTCTATTTCGATGGGATACCTGGCACTGTGGCAGATATGAATGCACGTCAATTTCTCTCCATTCACTTGCATGACGCTGCACGCCGCGGGTTAATAATTACACCATGAGCCTGCAATTCATTGTTAGATTACCAAAGGCCAAAGGACTTTCATTCACTATATGAAGACATCTATTAGACCAGTTGTCACCAGTAGGCCTATACGCCCTAATTCATACACGGACAAAGTCCGGTAATTGCGTTTATTTATTGCTTGTATATCATATGAACTCTAAACTTATAATAATGGGCCTAATGAATGAATTTTAAGACTTTCGGTACGGCTGGGAAAGGAACCATTACACCCTTAGTTTTTCGCCCTTGTGTGGGCCTGTATACGCTGTAGCTGAATACAATAGTGACCAGCAACAGAACTACAGAATCGCAATTTGTCTTCTAAGTTGGGAAAGCAGCATTAATTGATGCATCCCTATACCTCTCGATCTGCAGGCGAATGCTCTGTCTGTCGCGTGCTTTTTTTTATTCTGATCATCCTTGTTTGTAGCGATCGATCGAAGATGTAAAGACTCGTTCTTTTGGTTGTAACGACTAACGGTATCAACATATATATAACATCGTGGCATAGGCTGAGCGCATAGCCGCATATAATTATAGATCGAAAAATAACTAGGGTTCTCCTGTAGACATGCACGAATTTGAAATGCGAATGTAGGCTAATTCACAAGTGGCTCATCTTCAAGTTAAACCCCAGCAATCCAGCATACCTTTAGAACTGACCGGTAAAGAGGAATTGCAATAGCCATGCAGACATGAAATGTCACACACCAGCCATAAGTTTTGGAGGTCATTCGATTCAACATTCTTTGCCCAATACATGCGATTATGTTTCTTCTTCTGTTATCTCGTATAGGATGAATTCAAACTTTTGAAAAATCTATGGGGGGGTCCGGTGGCGCGTTGGATAACATCTGGCGAAGAGTGCGAGAGGTACCGACAGTGTGATTCTCGTTAACGATAACGATAACGAAAATGTTCGTTAACGAAAATAAAATGATTTCGTTAACGATAACTATAACTATAACTAAAAATATCATTAACTATAACTATAACTATAACGAAAATAACAATAACGAAAATTCATCTTTATTTTCGTTAATACAAAAAATAAAAATAGAAAGTGCAATATGGATGATTCGACATAAATAAGAACGAAAAATGCGATATTTTTATTATGCAATTTGTCAGTTAATTTGGAAACTTGTGCATTCGTGAAGCTGAATGCATCTATGCTTCAATGGGTTTCAAAGCTCTGAGCAAATTGTGAAACAGCGTGTTAATACGCACAATTTTACTTATAGCCTTAACTATTGTAACTAAGTAGTAACTAAAATTAACTAAAATAAAAATCCATTAACTATAACTATAACTGTAACTAAAAAATAATACTAACTATAACTACAACTATAACTAAAATAAAAAATCACTAACTATAACTATAACTATAACTAAAATAAAATCTGTAAGGAGAATCACACTGGGTACCGAGTTCGAGCCCCGTTAGGGCGGATTTGCTTTGTAGGCTGCTATTAGCGCCGTGTATTACAGGCTGTCTGTTCTGTTAGTAGTTAACTAGTTAAGATTGTTTCAATTGCATAACATGTAAATGTACAGCGCAGTGCGTTTGTCAGGCGCTAAATTAAAGAAAAGATATTATTATTATTATTATTATTATTATTATTATTATTATATGAGGAAAAGCGTAGCAGAGAGCAGCCGGAGTTGAACCGGCGACCTCTCGATCTGCAGTCGAATGCTCTGCCACTGAGCTATACCCCAGCCATCGACGCTGTCTTTGTGATTCTAGCCGATTATGTCCACTCGTGTGGTATACAATATCGTTATTTCTCTTCTGTTTAAAACCTGCTTCAATACAGCAAATAAGTATGTTCTTTATTAAACCAAGTGACATGGTGTGCTGCATCTGACATGTAATTTCGTGAATGTCGAGGTTTCCAAGGATTGTAACAAATTGTCGGAAAATAGGCAATTTGAAGCAAAGAAGATATAGGGCCTATACTGTCATTTTATTCGGAACACGCTAACAGAAATACTTATATATCAGCCTAGGGATGTAGCTCAATGGTAGGGCGCTTGATTCGCACGGGTTCAAAGCCCGTCATCTTCAGTTTCCTCGTATGACGTCGTGACACGGTCATTGCATGGTTGCATAACGCGGTAACTATAATAACGAATTCCTCTTTTTATCCATTGCGCACTCATCAGTAGAATTAGCTGAATTATTGTTGATATCAACACCTGCATTAACTGTGTAATTTTTCTGCCAAGACTATTCTCAACTGTCATGTTATAAAGGCCAGGACATACTGTTGAAGTTCACTTTAGTTCTTTAGGATTATTTAGATATAGAACTGATCAGAGTTTAAACATTTTAATTAGCACAACGAGCAAGGAAGAACGTAAACCGAAAGTAGAGTACATAGAGTACTAAAGAGTCCTCTTAGCACACCACCTATTGTCCAGAATGTGTATAACACAGGCTTAATTCCAACACCCCAACTTTACACACATTCTAAAACAGATCAGAGTCTTATTTCAGAAACCCCATGCCTAAGATGCATTTTGCATGTACATCTTTAAACAGTCCCTTTGTCAGACAGTCAGCAACCATGTCTGTTGTAGCTATCTGTTCAACACATATATCTCCAACAGTGATTCTATCTCTAATAAAATGATGTTGGATAGCAATGTGCTTGGTCTTGGCTCGATATCCAGGATTTCTTGCGAGATCAATTGCACCTTTGTTGTCACAGAAGATCTTCACAACACTAGAGGCTTGAGGAACTAGTTCTTGATGAAGTCCCTTCAACCATACAGCTTCTGCAGCAGCCATGCTCAGAGCCATATATTCTGCTTCAGTGGTTGACTTTGCAACAGTTGGCTGTTTCTTAGAGTTCCAACTAATTGCCGCACCACTCAACACAAAAATGTATCCTGTAGTTGATTTTAGATCCCTTTTGTCTCCACCCCAATCAGAATCACTGAATCCAGCTACATCTTCATCATTTTTCCTGTATATCAACTTTAAGCTTGCAGTTTGTCTTAGATATCTGAAGATTCTTTTAACTGCAACCCAATGGGCTTGGCCATAGTTGTTGTTGAATCTACTCATGACCCCCACTGCAAACGTAATGTCTGGTCTTGTAGCTTGTGCTGCAAACATTAAGCTCCCAACCGCTTCTTGAAAAGGAACCTTCAGCATATCTTCCTTTTCAGCTTGACTGTTTGGAAGAAGTTCTTCCCCGAACAAGTCTTGGTTTGGATCAAGTGGAGTTGATACACCATTACACTCATTCATATTGAAACGAATCAGCATTTCTTCAATATATTTCTCTTGATCAAGTGAAATTGTTCCCTTTTCACGATCTCTCTGAATATGTATGCCTACACAATAATGCGCTTCTCCCAAATCTTTCATCTTAAGACGTTTCATCAGATCCACTTTCAGTTTCTGTTTCTCTTTCTTATTGTTCGAGAAAATCAAGAGATCATCCACATACACAGCAATGATTAAGATCTTTCCATTTTCATTCTTGTAATAAATACATGTGTCGAAATTTGACTGCAGAAATCCAAGATCTTTCAGTAACTTGTCTAGTTTCTTGTTCCAAGCTCGGCTGGCTTGTTTCAGGCCATAAATTGACTTATTCAACCGACAAGTTCGATTATTTAGCCGATAACCACTTGGTAATTCCATGTAAACTTCTTCTTCTAATTCAGGATTCAAGAATGCCGTTGTGACATCCATTTGATCGATGTCCAAGTCATACTTTGCTGCAAGTGCCATTAGAAAACGGATGGATGTGTAACGTACAACAGGTGCGTAGGTTTCCTCATAATCAATGCCTGGCTTTTGTGAACAGCCTTTAGCCACCAAACGAGCTTTGTAACGTTCAACTGTACCATCTACTTTCAGTTTCGTTTTGAACACCCATTTACATTTTATAGCTTTCCTACCATCAGGTACATCAGAGAATGTCCATGTATGATTTTCAACATGTGCCTTGATTTCTTCTTCCATGGCATGTTTCCAATCATCTGCATTCTTAGAACCGAGGGCTTGTTCAACTGTTAACGGATCGATGTTTCTGCATAAGGTAGCTTGATTTACCACAAAGTCCTCATTAAATATCCTCTTATTCGGAACATGAGTTCTTTTTGGCCGTCCATCATCCTCAGAAATATTTGCATTGCTCAGTGGAATATCTGCTGTTGTATCATCAACGAAATCAACATTGGAATCTCTCAACTCTTCATTTTCAGTGCATGCGCCATCAGTAATGTTAGTCTTTGTACTGGTAGACTCCCCCACTTCAACAGGAGCCTGGATTAACTGGAACTGCTGTTGAGGAGGTATCAAAGAGTCTGTAAGAGTAACAATACTGTCATCAGAAATAACTGGGAAAGGATCGAATGAAGATATCGGTCGAACTGAGAACTGAGATTCGAAGAAAACAACATCCCTTGATTGAGTGAGTTTCTTGGTAAATGGATGAAGAAGTCTGTATCCTGTGGTGCCTTCTGAATAACCAACAAAGATATACTCCTTTGACTTTGAGTCCCATTTTCTGCGAGAATTTCCAGAAATTTTTGCCAAGGCTTTGCATCCAAAAACACGAAGATGACTAAGATCAGGTTTTCTTCCCGTCCATGCCTCTTCAGGTGTCATGTTTGGTAGAGCTTTTGTGGGTGAGCGATTCTTCAGGTAGTTGGCAGTGTTAACTGCTTCTGCCCAAAGTCTGTGCTTACATTGGATTCCATTATCATGGATCGAGCCCTTTCCACCAAAGTTCTATTTAGACGCTCTGCGATTCCATTCTGTTCTGGAGAATATGGAATCGTCGTCTCATGTCGAATTCCGCAGCTTCGTAGAATGGTCAAAAAGCATTATTGACATATTCTGTACCATTGTCTGTCCGTATAGCTTTAATACGTGCACCAGTCTGGTTTTCAACAAGTGCTTTGTATTCCTTGAACTTGTCGACAACCTCAGTCTTTGACTTCAGAAAATAGACAACCGAGTGTCGTGTGAAATCATCAGTGAAGGTAAGAAAATACCGTGCACCACCAACAGATGATACTTGCATAGGACCACAAAGATCAGAATGAATAAGCCCCAGAACGTGTTCTGCACGTTTGACTCCTGTTTTCTTAAATGGTTTCCGATGCTGTTTGCCTTTCACACATGCTTCACAAGGAATGCTTGAGACTTCGTCTAATTGAACACCAGACGACATCTTAATTTGCAACAGACGCATCGAAGGACGATTAAGATGTCCAAGACGACGATGCCACAAGTTCACAACGCTTGTTGACATTACTGCAAACGAATGTGATTTCTGGCGATCCAGGCAATATAGTCCATTAACTGCTGTGGCAGTAGCAATGACATTCTTTGAATTGACCTTCAACTGTTGGTTGATTATACGACAACCCTGTTCGTCAAACAAAACAGTTTTACCTTCCTTTGCTATCTTGTGAACTGCTAAAAGATTGATTGCTAAATCTGGAGCATGAACCACATCAAAGGCAGTCATTGTTTCTTTTGACGACAATGGAATGGATATGTTCCCTGTTCCAGTACTTTTCAATTTAGTTCCATTTGCAATTCCAACCTGTTGACTATCATTAGGAGTAAAACTCTCAAACCAGTCAAGTCTCGATGTTAGATGTACTGTAGCACCAGAATCAAGGTACCAGTCATCACCTGTCGAAGTGGTGGAATTCTCTGATGAAACAGAAAAATTCGTGTGTGCTGACAAGGCACCAACATGTGCACTAAAAAAAGGTTTATTTTGTTTAGCACTGATCCTTTTTGAAGATTTGTATTGATCGCACTGTGGACGAGTGTGCCCATACTGATTGCATTCAAAACATCTTGGTCCTTTTGGTTTACCCTTCTTTTGGAGTCTGGGCATGGAGAAGGCAGACTGAGTTGCACTTGCACTTGCACTTGCTCCAATATTCTTAATGCCATCTTGTAGCAAAAGACCTTTTACAAACTCCACTGTTGTGTCTTGTTTTGACCCTTGAATACCCAATATCAGAGGCTGAAATTGGTCAGGAAGGCCACCAAGTATTATACCTCCCACAACATTCTCCGGAAAGGGTTGACCAATCGACTCTAACTGTTCAGCAATTGATAAAATGTGATCAACATACTGTTGCATCGAAAGAAAATTTTCGAAACGTGTCTTGAACAAACTCGAATATAAACCAATTAGGCGAACCAAAGCAGTGCTTTCATATTCACCTCTCAATGCATCCCAAGCAATTTTTGCAGTTTGGCATTTCTTTGTGATTTTTGCCGCGCAAGGCTTTAGACTGAGATTGATTTTGGCTAACGCTCGTAAGTCCAAATCCGGATCAACAGACTGACCTTCTTTTGGCAAAATGCAACACCATAGACCAGCGTCTATCAAGAAATTTTGCATCCAGAACTTCCAATCACCATAATTCTTTCCATCAAGATGTTTCGCTTCCGATAACCCTCCAAGTGAACTTGAAGTTGCTCGAATGTTTTTCAGGCTAATCTCCGTCTGAATTTGCTGCATTTGCAGTTGTAATTCTTCTAATGACGACATGTCGGAATGAACACGCGGTACAAAGAACACAATAAAAACAGCTTCTGTCGACACTGATAAAAAACGATAAATCTCGAAAAATATTAGTCGACACGCAGTAAACAGTTCTTTACAAGTCGGCCTGGGCCCATAACCTGTTGAAGTTCACTTTAGTTCTTTAGGATTATTTAGATATAGAACTGATCAGAGTTTAAACATTTTAATTAGCACAACGAGCAAGGAAGAACGTAAACCGGAAGTAGAGTACATAGAGTACTAAAGAGTCCTCTTAGCACACCACCTATTGTCCAGAATGTGTATAACACAGGCTTAATTCCAACACATACTCTAAAATCTGCCAAAATTAGGAATGCTCCATCGTACACTCCAGGAATGCACTGCCGTTCTCTATGTTCTATGTTTGTTCTTTCTGAGGAAAAACGAGATGCTAATGACATTTCAAAGATATATAATCTGCTTCAAGATTCTTAGCCTACAACATGTTCGAATTGTGTTCCCTTTCGTTTACTACCTCTGGGATCAATGCTATATATTGAAAAATCTGTTTGATGAAAAGCGTAGCAGGGGGCAGCCGGAGTTGAACCGGCGACCTCTCGATCTGCAGTCGAATGCTCTGCCACTGAGCTATACCCCCATCTGACAACGTATGATTCGTTATTCTAGTCGGTGTTTTACCTGGACTTGAAGTCGTTATCTTTTCTGATAAAGTAGGCCTATATACATGTATATCAACTACGATAAACTCATGCTTTCGCGAATGTTGACTTCTCCAACGACGACAGATCATAGCAACTTTTCCGACAATGTACATGTAGGCCTACACCCTAAAACAGGGGTCTTCAAAGTTTTCCAGCGGGGGGCCACATTGCTGACTTTCTAAAGCTCCACGGGCCAAAACTCCGAAGAAAAAAATTTCTCTGTGCGCAGCTGTCCAGTGAATTGTGAGTAATGCGATGAATGCTTGGATTCATAATGTCTCAGAATATTGTACTCTTTAAGCACTGCAATGGTGTCATTGCATATCAGGCACAGTGCCTTACAAACAGCGACATGGATTTTGGCAATATGCATGTCAGAGTACAGCGGCGTTAAAATTTTCAATTTTCCCAATTTAGTTTGTTTCTTCAAGGAGAGTTCCGCGGGCCAGATTAAAGGCCTTGGCGGGCCGGATGTGGCCTGCGGGCCGTACTTTGGAGACCTCTGCCCTAAAACAAAGAGTGTAGGCTACCGTGTATAGGCCTAACGTCAGTTTCTTCGGGATCCATTCACTTCAATGTAGATTGAAAATGTAAGCCATGTAGGAATTCTGCCTTACCTGACCTTGTTACCTCATCGCCTCCGGTTTAGGTACCGTACAAAAGGTGGATGGTCATCCAAGCTGGTATATTGGTGCTGGTGTTTTAATGATGGTTTAGTGCTTCTGAAAGGAAGTGAGGGGCAATAGATATGAAGAGTTGTGTCATCAGCAGACAGTTGACGACGAAATGAGTTTGCTGAGTGGGAAGGCGTAAAGAATTAACAACAGAGGCCCGAGAACAGAACCTTAAATACACCACAGGCGAGAGTTTGAGAATTTGATGAGTTTACAGCAGCATAGGCTATAGAGTGAAAGAACATGAAGAAAAGAATGAATTGGTCCCAGATAGGGCAGTTGGGGGCCTACCTGAGAGGCTGAGACTCCAAATGGAAGTTACTGGGCTGCAGACGGAATACGTACGTAAGATCAGAGCTCGAAGTGTGACGGTATGAAACGGTATGCCAATATGCCATACCGGCACCTCTCCTGGCCGGCTCAAAGCATACCGGTACTTCTCCAGGCAAGACATTCATACAGTTATGGAAGGGGAATGGTTCTTATATCCAGACTTGGATTGTCTCGAGACACTGTCTCGGTCTCGAGACGTCTTGAGATAGGTTTTTGATGTCTCGTTCTCGGTCTCGAGGTCATTTCTTGACTTTTGGAAACTGCCTTGAAGCGAAAGTCTTGTTCTCTTGTAGAAGCGGTCTCCATTGTTCTCGCGCAAAATGAGTGATGTGACTTATATCGCGAATATAATATATATATATAACTTATGAAATGTTGTTGGTTGAAGTTTTTTTAATCATTTAGATTTTAGAAGATTTCAGAATGGCTGAAATATTGAATTTTTGCAGTTTATACTATCGAGGTGATCGGCTGATTTCAATGACTTGTCCATGGTATTAGACTTCAAAAGTTGAGAAAAATTGATCCAGGATTTGGGTCCAATGTGCATTTCACTCGTTTTGCACCGTCTTGAACTGTCTCTGACCTTGTGTCTCGGACTCGGTCTCGGTATCGGACCCCACTATATCGGTCTCGAAGTTTGATGTCTCGTTTACAAGACTGGTTAGAAGCAACGTATTCCTACACAACGAAACTGAGGCGAGACAGTCGAAACAATTCAATAATTTTGGCGCCACAGGAATTCTCCAGCGAGCGAACGATGCATACTTTGCAGGCGACATCTGGTGAGTGAATGTCTTCGTCGATAACTGCCAAACGCGGTTTACACTGTACAGTTTCAATTTTAAACGTAGGCTACGCTGTACATAACTTGAAGACGTCACATTGTCTTCGAAAAAGAATTTTACAAATCTGAGGGCATTGCAAACAATACTTTCATTTCTTCCTCAAATACGAGCCTATTTTAGTTTCTTCTGACTTATGTTAGCCTATATGTCACGTGTACGATATTGAGTTAAACACCTTTGGAAACGTTTTAACCGCGTCAAGTATAGAATTTTTGGCTGCTGGGAAACTCAAGATCATACTTTTAGGGATCATTTCTATAGTATGTATCGCCAGGACGTCAGGTAAAACTGATTACTGGACCGCACACCAGGATGATGTGACAGAACGTTTTCTCCTGAGCGTGAGAAAGACACTGCCGTGGATCGCTCTCGGTCCACAAGGCAGTGCTCGGCGAGGATCGTTCCTCTAAGGACCTTTACGGGACCAAGAGGAGGGAGGAAACGCAGTCTGACTGGTCTGCTTTTTTAATCAACGAAAAATAACGCGCTTATCTGCTTTGTCGCTAAATTGTTTCAACAAAGCCAATTTTTGTCTTTACAATTTTTATTAGGCCTATAGACCTATAGCCTATAAAATCGATTCGAACGTTAGCTTGCTCATTTCTACACATCTATCAAACGTTGCGATTGATTAAAGATGACACAAATGCTCTTCAAGCAGTGGCCCGTAAAGTGTTTAAAAGTTGCCTCAGTCAACCATAGCCAAGAACAGACTAATTAAGGTGGATACAATTAGGGCCTATACGTAACATCCGATATAATCTAAAAGAATAATTTTCTTATATAAATTATATTTTTTTACAGCCAAAGGAAAAGTTTATTAGCATCGGCACCTTTAGCACTATGGCTCTAGGCAGTGCATATTTTAACGGATTTGGACTACTGGGACCAGGCGTAAGTAGGGTTCGTGTCGTTGCGCCCGTCCGGCGGAAAATTGTCTTCATTACTTTGAATTTACTTCCGCCAAAATTTCTGATGACTTTTTTTTTTTTGCTTTTCGCCCGAGAAGGACAATGGTCAGGAAGCGTGTCAGCCGCCTCGTAGCTATATAGGTTTCCCATAAATTTTTCGAGGGGTCGGGTAGTAACGAGTGTTTTCCACCAAAATGTTCCCCTCCAGGGCCCTCCTCCTCAATCCACATCCACCCTGACTCTACGTACGGGTACATAATAGACACAATTCTCCCCCCATTTATATTACGCCACTGACTAGTGGGACAAAGTCTCCTACTGTAATTCCAATGTGTTATGAAATTAGAGTATTACTTACGACAAATCACCAAAACTACTGGGACATATCCTAAAACTGCTGGGACATATCCTAAAACTACACCGGGACATTTGTCCCAGTAGTTAAACAGTTAAAATATGCACTGGCTCTAGGACCTCTGTCTTCAAGTTCGACAGCTGCTGATGCAATTCTTATGCCAGTCCTGAGCGTTACTGCATGGTTGCCTATGTGTCTGAACCTGAATTAACGTACCAGCAGTTCAAGTGAGAATCGGCAATTTGCTCTGTAGACGGCTCATCAGATGGAAAACGCAATGCCGCAAGACCTTGTCTCCTGTACGAAGCCTCATGTGCGAAGTCTCTATGACAAGTTGACAACAAGTTAGAAGCAACGTAAGCCCATGTCACCACGAAACTGAGGCGAGACAGTCGAAGCAATTCAATAATTTTGGCGCCACTGGAATTCTTCAGCCAGCGAACGATGCATACTTTGCAGGCGACATCTGGTGAATGGGCTCTGTAATTGCAATATGAGTTCTTTGTAGGCTTTAATGGCAATACGAGTCCTATGTTGGCATGCTGGCAAGGATACTAGTCTAGCCGATACTAGGGCAAAAATAAACTATAGCCTAGGCTTTAGGAAATGTGTTATAGGCTGTTATGACACTGCAGTTAACAAGGCAAATATGTGCAAAATGTTTCTGCGATTTCTTTCTAATACTGTTTAGATAAATCATAAACGTGAATATTTTTCCACCATCATTATTTTTAGACCTAATTAATGTAAAGTTCGATTATTATCCCGTTGCACAAAAGTATAGTAGCCTACTATATAGGCCTATTAGGTAGGCTACAGCGTATACGTAGGCCTATTGACACTGTCTGAAATGCTTGATCAGTAGCCAACTGGTCAGCCTGGAAGTCAGTCAAGTACGCTAGTAAGGGGTTAAACAGACTTCATGTCTGGATATTCAGCCTGTTTAGGTTTTCCTAAAGAGAACTAAAAGAAACACCGAAATAATAATCTATAGCGCTATAAATGCAATGTGGGAGTAGTTTGTTTACATTCATCAGGCACCTACTGATTAGCGGTCGTGTCAGAGGTCATTACGCAGGCGCACTGGTGGTAAGCAAAATGGCAAGTGACGAGGAAAGAGAGGGTTTGTTAGGAGTGGCGGAGAAGGGACCTCGCCTGAAAATAAAGACCCTTTACGAAAGCGATCAGGTCCTCGGTCGTCATAGTCCGTACAGAGCCGAGGAAGACGGCATTATAAACCTCTGTGCCACGAATTCGCTTCAGATCTTGTCCGAAGCCGACCACATAGTTGCCGTATTTGTTGTCGCCTTTGATACGAAGGCAGGTCAGTGGGTGTGTGTAGGGTCAGTGTGTGGATGGGTCAGTGGGTGTTTGATGCAGTGGGTGGATGGCTGAGTGTGTGATGGGCCCAGTGAGGTTAACTGTTGACTCAGGGGGTGGTCAGATGGTTAATATTGAACGGGCGCAGGCGATTGAATGTAGGTGGATGTGTGGGCTAACTGTTTTCAAAATGGGCGCTTATGTAGCGCTGTTTTTACTGACTGTAAGATAACTGAAAGCGACTGACCAATCTACAGAATCATCCAACGGCTGTGGCACTGTTCCAAGTGTTTTAACCAAGTAGGCTTGAAGTATACGCTGTGTATCGCCTACGTATGGGGCGCAGAGTAGTGCGTAGAACAATGACAAATAGAGCAAATTGCCGTGTAATAATAATAATTGCATATCAAGGTATACCTGTGGTTCTTTAAAAGAATGGACCAGCATGCCTATGTTATGCTAGTTATATTGATTACAGTTCTGTGACTCAATCCACTAATGATGGGTACTTTGTTTCACTGATGGCAAATATGAGTGTTTAGTATTTTGATGTTTGTAGCCACGATGTGATTATAACTAAGTTGTATGCCAGTGCATAAATAGAAATCAAACTGCTTCTTGCTATTTGGAATGGGATGTTCATTCTGAGAATTTATATAGCGTCTCTTCAAGAGACCTACTTAGAGGACTTTCTGCGCTAGCCTATTATGATAAGTGTCATTACGAACGAAAATAAAACATCAGTTAGCAAAACAATGCACGGTAGGCTGGAAGAGTCACCAGTGGTGGGCCACGAACACACGTGGAACCAACCAACGGATCCCTGTCAAAAACTGACAGATGGCAAGGATGTTCAGAGTCTCTGTGCCAAGTTGTGTCAATAGAGTAGAGCAGCCATATTGTTCTTGTACTGTTTGCATACTTACATAACTAAATGTTTTGAAATTTAAAGGTAACATTGTTGAATGGCGATTGCCAGAAGATGTTGAATTGGATGGAATTGAGTTCAAGGCAATGGCCAGTGGATCACATACGCTGAAGACAGATTTTGTGTAAGTAACGATTGCAAAAGTACGCTACAAGATCAGACAATGAGCTTTCTTGGTTGGTGGATCTAGATTTCGGAACTCCCTCTTTTTCTCTGTATCATTCCATTCTTCTCAGCCACATATGTCATTTTGTTCTCAACTTCAGAGTATCCTTTTTTCAAATTCGTTATCCTCCATAGACTGCCTATCTGTCTTACAGACTGATCTTCTGGATATAGACCTATTTTCTTGTTGTTTGCTGACCCGGTAGTTAGTCAAATGTTGTGTAGTATACCAGTTTATCTGCCATAGCATGTCGACATATTCCTACATGACAGCGCTGGTAGCGAAGTATCCAGAGTGTGCCGGACAATTGCAACGTCTAAACTATTAGAAAAAGATGAAGATGAGATGGATAATTCTCCAGTGTCAGCTGCAGTCGATGCTGGATATTAAAATCTAGACTGTTCTGAGATGGTGCAGAATGCAGAATGCAAGATGTGTGCGTCTGTGACAACCATGCATCAATATTGACTGTTGTATTTTACTAAGCTAAAGAAAGAAATGTGACTCACTGATGTTTTAAGAAATCGCAGACTATGCTAAATTTAACTGCTTAAAATATTCTAAATGATGCAAGAATTTCTTTATTGTGTATTGTTTCTTCCAGATAAAAGCGATTTTAAGGTGTTGTATATGTAGTTAATTAGTGCCACATAAATTTATTGCAGAGTTCAAGGTACGTGAAAGTGGAAAATGAAAACAAAGAATAAAAAGTTGTCTAAGCGGAGTTGAACCGGCGACCTCTCGATCTGCAGTCGAATGCTCTGCCACTGAGCTATACCCCCAGCCATCGAGGCTGTTATTTGTTGTTCTAGCCGATTATGTCCACTCGTGTGGTATTGTATATCGTTATTTCTCTTCTGTTTAAAACCTGCTTCAATACCTATAAATCAACTATATGTTCTTTATTAAACTTTCGTGACATGGTGTGCTGCATCTGACGATGTAAGACCGTGAATGTCGACCTTTCCAAGGATTGTAACAAATGGCCGGAAAATAGGCAATTTGAAGCAAAGAAGAGTATACAGGCCTATACTTGGGATTTATTCGGAACACGTGATGGGGAAAATACTTCTATATATCGAGTATTTTGATGTAGCTGAGTGGTAGGGCGCTTGATTACGCACGGGTTCAAAGCCCGTCATCTTCAGTTTCCTCGTATGACAATTCCTCTTTTTATCCATTGCGCACTCATCAGTAGAATTGGGAAAAGTATTGTTAATATCAACACCTGTATTAACTGTGTAATTTGTCTGCCAAAGTTTATCACAGACTAAGAAAGTCATATAAAATTGCCAGGACATACTGCTGAATATAGACTTTTGAACACCAGCAAAAATATTTATCCAGATATAGAACTGATTAGAGTTTAAACATTTTAATTAGCACTTTACGATCAGCAGTTAAGAGCGTTTCAACCGAAAGTGGGGTACTGTGCTTCTACTGAAAGGGGGACAGTCTCTTAGCACCTGTTGTCCAGGAGATATTGGCCTTAACACATGCTTAAATCCAGGCACTATAGTCCATTAACTGCAATGTGGCAGTAGCAATGTAAGCATTCTTTGAATTCTGCCTTCACTTGACCTGGTTACCTTATACGACAGCCCTGTTCGTCAAACAAAACAGTTTTACCTTCCGCAGCTATCTTGTGAACTGCTAAGAGATTGATTGCTAAATCTGGAGCATGAAACCACATCAAAGGCAGTCATATGTTTCTTTTGACGACAATGGAATGGATATGTTCCCTGTTCCAGTACTTTTCAATTTAGTTCCATTTGCAATTCCAACCTGTTGACTATCATTGGCCCGAGTACAGAACTCTCAAACCAGACCACAGTCTCGATGTTAGATGTACTGTAGCACCAGAATCAAGGTACCAGTCATCACCTGTCAGAGATGACAGATTGGAATTCTCTGATGAAACAAAGGAAAAATTCGTGTGTGCTGAGCAGGCACCAACATGGCTTTTCAAAAAGTTTATTTTGTTTGCTTTGGTCCTTTTTGAAGGAATTTGTGGCGCTGATCGCACTGTGAGGACGAGTGTGCCCATACTGATTGCATTCAAAACATCTTAATTTTCCTTTTTGGTTTACCAGCTGGGCATGGAGGCAGACTGGGTTGCACGCACGCTTGCTCAATATTCTTAATACCATCTTGGCAGCTGCACTTTTACACCAAACTACACTCAGGCGTTTGACCCGCCGAATTTTTAATATCGAGAGGGGCTGAAATTGGTCAGGGAAGGCCACCAAGTATTATACCTCCTGGTCATTTCTCCGAAGGGGTTGACCAATCGGAGCTCCAATTCCAGCTTAAGTCGGTAAATGTGGTCGCTGGACATGCTGTTGCGTCGAAATTTTCGACAGGCTCGAATATAAAGCCGGTGGAGACTGAGCGGGTGCTTTTCGCCAATTAGCCTCTCATTAATCCCATGTTGTTGGTTGAAGCATTTCTAATCATGTAGATTTTAGCACACAGCTTTATGGCTGAAAGATTGAATTTTGGCTAACATATAATGGGTCCGAAATCGGATCATTTCAGACGACCTGTCTTTGGCAGGTAGACTTGCCTAATGGGCTCCAACGTCTATCCCAGAATTTTCAGGCACCGTGCTCATAATTCCTTTCGTCGAGATGTTTAGATGGCCTCAGGTGAACTTGAGGTTTAACAAGAGATGTTTTTATCGGACAGCTCTGACAAAGTCTCGGATTAAATGACTTGGGCATTATTCAGGATGAACACAGAACCACGTAATAAACAGCCTGACGCGATAAAAAACGATAAATCTCGAAAGTATTAGTCATAGTAAAGCAGTTCTTTACAGGTCGACGCAGACCCTGTGAGTTCACTTTTGTTTCTTCAGTCAGTTTCGGTACTTTGGCTCACATGTACCAACGTTGGACAGCCTAAATGAAATTCTTCCTGGCGAATGTACACAATTCCAGAATGTACACAACACAGGGCTTCAAATTTAAACGTAGGCTACGCTGTACATAACTTGAAGACGTCACATTGTCTTCGAAAAAGAATTTTACAAATCTGAGGGCATTGCAAACAATACTTTCATTTCTTCCTCAAATACGAGCCTATTTTAGTTTCTTCTGACTTATGTTAGCCTATATGTCACGTGTACGATATTGAGTTAAACACCTTTGGAAACGTTTTAACCGCGTCAAGTATAGAATTTTTGGCTGCTGGGAAACTCAAGATCATACTTTTAGGGATCATTTCTATAGTATGTATCGCCAGGACGTCAGTTGTAAAACTGATTACTGGACCGCACACCAGGATGATGTGACAGAACGTTTTCTCCTGAGCGTTGAGAAAGACACTGCCGTGGATCGCTCTCGGTCCACAAGGCAGTGCTCGGCGAGGATCGTTCCTCTAAGGACCTTTACGGGACCAAGAGGAGGGAGGAAACGCAGTCTGACTGGTCTGCTTTTTTAATCAACGAAAAATAACGCGCTTATCTGCTTGTCAGTAATTATTACGATGAATGGCCGGTTTAATCTCAAAGCACTGATTGTCATTACGCATATCAGAATTGCGCACAAGGTACGGCAGCGTTCAAGGTACGGTTTCCATTAAGTTTGTTTCTTCAAGGAGAGTTCAAACGGACAGTTAAAGGCTGCTTGGCAGACGGATGGCCCGCAGGGCCGGGAACCCTCTGCCCTAAAAACAAAATTAGCCGAGAACCGTGTATGAGCCACAACGTCAGTTCTTCCATTCACTTCACATGTAGATTGACTAATGTAAGCCATGTAGGAATTCTGCCTTACCTGAATTACTTATATCATCGCCTACGGTTTAGGTACCGTACAAAAGGTGGATGATCATCCAAGCTGGTATATTGGTGCTACCTGTTTTAATGATGGTTTAGTGCTTCTGAAAGAAGTGAGGGCAATAGATATGAGAAAGAGTTCGTGTCATCAGCAGACAGTTGACGACGAAATGAGTCCGGCTGAGTGGGAAGGCGTAAAGAATTAACAACAGAGGCCCGAGAACAGAACCTTAAATACACCACAGGCGAGAGTTTCTCTAGGACCTCTGTCTTCAAGTTCGACAGCTGCTGATGCAATTCTTATGCCAGTCCTGAGCGTTAGCCTACTGCATGGTTGCCTATGTGTCTGAGCCTGAATTAACGTACCAGCAGTTCAAGTGAGAATCGGCAATTTGCTCTGTAGGCCTAGACGTCTCAACGGTCTCATCAGATGGAAAACGCAATGCCGCAAGACCTTAATTGTCTCCTGTACGAAGTCTCATGTGCGAAGTCTCTATGACAAGTTGACAACAAGTTAGAAGCAACGTAAACCCACGTCGCCACGAAACTGAGGCGAGACAGTCGAAGCAATTCAATAATTTTGTCGCCACTGGAATTCTTCAGCCAGCGAACGATGCATACTTTGCAGGCGACATCTGGTGAATGGGCTCTGTAATTGCAATATGAGTTCTTTGTAGGCTTTAATGGCAATATGAGTCCTATGTTGGCATGCTGGCAAGGATACTAGTCTAGCCGATACTAGGGCAAAAATAAACTATAGCCTATAGGCTTTAGGAAATGTGTTATAGGCTGTTATGATCGACACTGCAGTTAACAAGGCAAATATGTGCAAAATGTTTCTGCGATTTCTTTCTAATACTGTTTAGATAAATCATAAACGTGAATATTTTTCCACCATCATTATTTTTAGACCTAATTAATGTAAAGTTCGATTATTATCCCGTTGCACAAAAGTATAGTACTAGGCCTATTAGATACAGCGTATACGTAGACCTATTGACACTGTCTGAAATGCTTGATCAGTAGCCAACTGGTCAGCCTGGAAGTCAGTCAAGTACGCTAGTAAGGGGTTCAACAGACTTCATGTCTGGATATTCAGCCTGTTTAGGTTTTGCTAAAAAGAACTGAAAGAAATACCGAAATAATAAACTATAGCGCTATAAATGCAATGTGGGAGTAGTTTGTTTACATTCGTCAGGCATCTACTGATTAGCGGTCGTGTCTGAGGTCATTACGCAGGCGCACTGGTGGTAAGCAAAATGGCAAGCGACGAGGAAAGAGAGGGTTTGTTAGGAGTGGCGGAGAAGGGACCTCGCCTGAAAATAAAGACCCTTTACGAAAGCGATCAGGTCCTCGGTCGTCATAGTCCGTACAGAGCCGAAGAAGACGGCATTATAAACCTCTGTGCCACGAATTCGCTTCAGATCTTGTCCGAAGCCGACCACATAGTTGCCGTATTTGTTGTCGCCTTTGATACGAAGGCAGGTCAGTGAGTGTGTGTAGGGTCAGTGTTTGGATTGGTCAGTGGGTGTTTGATGCAGTGGGTGGATGGGTGAGTCTGTGATGGGCCCAGTGAGGTTAACTGTTGGCTCAGAGGGTGGTCAGATGGTTAATATTGAACGGGCGCAGGCGATTCACTGTAGGTGGATGTGTGGGCTAACTGTTTTCAAAATGGGCGCTTATGTAGCGCTGTTTTTACTGACTGTAAGATAACTGAAAGCGACTGACTTATCTACAGAATCACCCAACGGCTGTGGCACTGTTCCAAATGTTTTAACCAAGTAGGCTTGAAGTATACGCTGTTTATTGCTTGTAGACGTATGGAACGCCGAGTAGTGTGTGGAACAATGACAAATAGAGCAAATTGCCGTGTAATAATAATATTTGCATATCAAGGTATACCTGTGGTTCTTTAAAAGAATGGACCAGCATCATTACGTTATGCTAGTTATATTGATTACAGTTCTGCGACTCGATCCACTAATGATGGATACTTTGTTTCACTGATGGCAAATATGAGTGTTTAGTATTCTATGCTTGTAGCCACGATGTGATCATAGCTAAGTTGTATGCCAGTGCGTAAATAGAAATCAAACTACTTCTTGCTATTTGGAATTGGATATTCATTCTGAGAATTTATATAGCACCTCTTCAAGAGACCTTCTAGTGGTGGGACCACGAACACACGTGGAACCAACCAACATATCCCCGTCAAAAACTGACAGATGGCATGGATGGTCAGAGTCTCTGTGCCAAGTTGTGTCAATAGTGTAGAGCAGCTATATTGTTCTTGTACTGTTTGCATACTTACATAACTAAATGTTTTGAAATTTAAAGGTAACATTGTTGAATGGCGATTGCCAGAAGATGTTGATTTGGATGGAATTGAATTCAAGGCCATGGCCAGTGGATCACATACGCTGAAGACAGACTTTGTGTAAGTAACAATTGCATAAGTACGCTACAAGAACGGACACGCTGAATGAGCTTTCTCAGTTGTTGGATCTAGATTTGATTGGGACTCTCTCTTTTTCTCTGTAACACTCCATTCTGCTGAGTTGCTTATTTCATTTCGTTCTCAACTTCAGAATAACCTTTTTCAAATTCCTTATCCTCCATAGACTGCCTGTCTGTCTTACAGGCTGATCTTCTGGATATAGACCTGATTATTGTTTGGTTTTTTTGTGCCATTGGTTGAGGCTTTGTGCATTGACACTGGCACAATAGAAGTTATTAATTATAATTACATTTAGATGATTCTGTATTGTTTTGTTTATAACATATTGAGCCAAATACTTATCCAGCGTTGTTATCTTCCAACTCTCTGGCCGATCAGATTTGGTATTTCATTAGTTGAAGTCTTTTGCATTATTATAATTGGACTGTAGAAGGCTTGATTAGTTTGAATAGTAATGAAGCATGGTAACCCGATTAGCTGTATTGCTTAGAGTGAACATCAAATGTACCTCTTCGCGAGGATGATGGTTTGCATACTGGTAGTGGCTTATTTAAGAGACTTGGCTAGCATGACCATACATGGGAACCATATAAATATTATGGTGTGGTACCATTCAAACGGGCAACAGTTGTGAAGGATCTCTCCTGATCAGTTTATTGAAAACTGAGCAGTGTTGTGGCTAATGGCTATATGGTTGATATAGTAAAGCAGTTAGTTATATACACATGTCTCATATGAATTGTGACAGTCTTTAAGTGTAGCATATAATGGTGCTATAGAAGCCTATTTGTTTCATTTCATAGTATGCATAGTTATGCTAAAACTTTTGTAGAATTGTTATACACTGGACCGTGCTATAACACACATCAGATTTGACTATAACCCGGATGCAGCCGTGTTATAGTCAAATTTAGTTATGAACTTGTGTGATCTATTGAAGAAAACCTCAGCCTAGCTTTGGTTATATAGTTTCTTGTTGTTTGCTAACCTGGTCAAATTTTAATTTTAAGTCAAATTTTGTGTAGTATACCAGTTTAGCTGCCATAGCACGTTGATATATTCCTACATGACAGCGCTGGTAGCGAAGTATCCAGAGTGTGCCGGACAATTGCAACGTCTAAACTATTAAGAAGAAGATGAAGATGAGATGGATAATTCTCCAGTGCCAGCTGCAGTCGATGCTGGATAATCTAGACTGTTCTGAGATGGTGCAGAATGCAGAATGCAAGATGTGCGTCTGTGACAACCATGCATCTATATTGTCTGTTGTATTTTACTAAGCCGAAGAAAGAAATGTGACTCACTGATGTTTTAAGAAATCACAGGCTATGCTAAATTTAACTGCTTAAAATATCCTAAATGATGCAAGAATTTCTTTATTGTGTATTGTTTCTTTTACATAAAAGCGATTTTAAGGTGTTGTATATGTAGTTAATTAGTGCCACATAAATTTATTGCAGCATTCTCTACTCTCAGCCAGAGTTCAAGGTACCTGAAAGTGGAAAATGAAAACAAAGAATAAAAATTTATCTAAAATACTTGATATTGATCCCAAATCCCGTGTTATTGCAAGGATCTGGTGTGTATGGTTTAAGAATATTTTAGCCTTGATTTCTATATCAATGCATGGTATTGGCTTGACTTAAACTTGTAAGTTTACTTTTGCAGATATTTCCGTAAGAACAACCTGTTTGGTTTGGCATGTTTTGAAAACATGCCTGTGAGCAATGAGTCAGAACGAGGTGCTCGTATGAAGTCGGTTGGCATTTTGGCGACCTCGTATACACTTCTGTACAGACACATGCAGTTCCTAGAAAGTCAAGTCAGGTAAAAGACCTTCTGATGGAATATTATGGGCATCTCCTGTCAGTTGGTTGGCTCACGTGTGGTTGATTCAGTCATGTTTACTAGATGTGCAGGCATTGCTACTTTTAAAATGAAGCAGCTTGTAATTAAACTGCAATGAAAATGTTTGACCAACTGACAGTATAGTGACTATCTGATCTTTACACTTGTGTTGTTTTGACATATTTATGATTAAAATGCCTGTGTATTGATGGAGTTAGTGCTGATTAATAGTTAAAATAATTATACGTGGACAATTAAAATGTTTATGTACTCATAACAGAAACTCTATTGAAAATTGTCACTACAAAGCCAATTCTTGCAATTACCAATGCATCTGAGGTTAATCATGCTGCTACTGTTTCTATTACTAAAATAGATGTATTACACATTGACTTGCACTTTTCTGTTTGATATTGATGTTTCCGGTTTTATATTGGTTGCTTATGCAACAACTTTGTTTCATTTTGCATGAATTATAATTGTTAATGTGACTATGATCACGTGATTGATTTTGCTCATACATAGCCATTTTTCAAAGGGTAGATGGGTAAAAAGAGGAGTTTTTACGCATATGGTTGTGTGATGAATAAATTAGCATTCATTACAGCCATTTTATGTCGTTTTCATCTAAATGGCAGAAATATGTGTAGCATGAGCAATTTATTACCAGTTGCTTGATTTACTTTAAATTACCAAATAATTTATCAGAATAAACCAACATACTTTCCTTTTAGATTGCATTTACTTGTATTGCAAAGATAACTTGGGTTGAGAGAGTGATAGAAATGGTGATGCCATGGCTGTGATTTCCTTGTTTAGTATGCATGTTGTTATGTATTTGATGCACAAAAATATTGTTGTTAACACATAGAGATGATTGTGCTGTGATTTTGTTTTGATTTGAGTTTATTTAGTTTGTGCTTTATGTGATGCTGTTGTGTTGCAAGGCACCTCATGCGTAGCATAACCACTGAAGCGGGCTTGAAAGAAAATGACGCTAGTAATTCTACTGTCAGGTTAACCTTTTTTCTCAGTTTCATCTGCTTAAATGCCATAAAAGTTTCTTGTACTTTGGGCCTTGCAGGAAAATCATGAATCATAGCATCATCAATGAATATTGATAAGAATTTATCAGTGTATGCTATGGGTAATGGTGATGGTTTTGTGATTTTCCTACAAGACTGGGAGTATGTTATAAATAGTGGTTGAAATTTTTCTATCACAGGAAGACTGTGTGTTTGATTGATTGATTTGTAATTGCATACAACTAAGGATGGCCTTTAGCTGCTCCCTTTGTAGAATGTGCATGGTGCCATCAGAATACGGATAAACCTGTAACAATATTTTGGTCAAATGCACAGTGAATAGTACCGGAATATTAGTTCCAGTGGTTTGCATGCTATTATTTACGTATTTTTTCTGTTTATTTACATAGGCATATCATTCTTAGAAGATTCTATGTACTTTGTGTAATGCCACTTTTAATTTTCATTTGCTTGTTTCAGTATCTCATGTTACATGTGTTTAAACTAAAAGACTATTCATTGAATAGTAATGAATGCAATTATGATACCTTGTAGTGAATGCACTCATTAAAAACTCATTAGTTATTGAAGGCTATTAAAACAAATTGCATTATAATCAGTTGAGCATAAGTTGATCTTAATGTGACAAACTTTTGTTGTAAGATGACTTTATTAAAATTACCGGTATTACTGGCAATATAGAAAGGTTTGTTCCATATGCATTGTACTGCATATTAAATATACTATTGTTTTAGAAAATAACTTTATGTTTTTAGGCATCAGCTCGAGAGACCAAGTCGTTATGATCAGTTAACAGCATTCTGGGAAGACAAGAAAGGTGTGCTGCCATCTGGCAGCCTTGCAAGCAGTGCACAGTCTACTTCTTTGGTCGCAACTTCTAATGATGTTCAAATCCTACCTGCAGAGCTTAAGGTCTTTCATTGCACTTACACTTACTAAAATGTTTATGATATTATTGATTCTGCTGTTGAATATTAATATACATATGTTGGTTGGCAAAGTGGTTTAGGTCATAAGTCGGTTCTGCTAAGGACTGTTAGGCTTTAAGTAATGCAAACTGGCATGGTAATGATGATGATTTTGGCAGCGGTGGTGAGGTTGACAACAATTTTCCTAATACTAATACTTTGCAAGTTAACATTAAATGGACTGGTCATCATAAGGAACTTGGTACCAATGCCTATTCAATTAATTCCTAATTTGAAATTGTCTATTAAGCAGATGCAAGACCTTCTAATTACTCTTATATGACTGGTTTTTTTGTTTTCTTAGTATTTTGTTTTCGTAAGTTTTGTCCAAGAAATTCTTTTTTAGTTAGACTTACTGGTTTACATTGTTAGTTTTGTTTTATGCTGTTATATTGTACAATATTGCATTTTGCGGTGAATCAGTTGCTATCTCCTTTCAACCCATGTTAACGGGTGCTCTAACAAGTGGGACTATGGTTGTTTCTGGTTCTGCTAATTACATTGTGTTTATCGTGACACACATGGTTACATAACATAACATAACAAGGTTTATAGTGGCTCAGAAGACTTTCATCTGTGTCAGAGCCACTCTCTCGAGCCTCATCCACTGCATCTTTACTCAGTATCCAATTTTATTGAGTCTCTTCTTGAACTCCATCACCAAGTCTGCAGTAACAATTTCCTCGTCCAACTTATTCCAATTGTTCACTACTCTTGTACTGAAGAATCTTTGCATTATTGTCCCAGATGATTTTTTAACAATCTTGTAGCTGTGCCCTCGAGTTCTTTTGTTAACTGAGAATTCAAAGAGCTTTTGTGCTGGTATCTTGTCTCTTCCTGTCACTATCTTGAATGTCTCTATCAAATCTCCTCTATCTCTCCTTTTCTCCAATGTTGTCAGCTTGCATCTCCTCAGTCTTTCTTCATATGTCAGATTGCCGAATCCCTTTATCATTTTCGTTGCTCTCCTTTGTATTTTCTCCAGTTTTTCTACATCCTGCCTCAGGTATGGGCACCACACTTGCACACAATACTCCAAGTTAGGCCTGACCAATGCTTTGTATAATTCGAGCATTGTTTACATGTGTCATGTTGCATTTGGGGATTGATAACAGTTGTGGTGGTGACAATAATTACTATGAGAATGATGACATGGATGATGAATACATTTGTTACTGCTGGCACTGAGATATGTAGGGTCAAAATGTGATTAATTGTGATTTGCTATTTATTCCTTTATGACTTCCTTGCTTATTTTGATATGGAAGTCGAGAGGAATCTGTTGAAATATGAACAGAAAAGACCTTGTTGCTTTTGTATTGTTTCTATAAGCAGTTGTACTTTCTTCATATTTTCATTAGGTGACACATCCTGCACAGTGTTTCACACATTTCCTACAGTTCTTTGGACATCAAGTCTTCACACTGTGGAAGTTTGCCCTTCTTGGAAAGCGTATTCTATTCTTCTCTCCCCCACCAATTGGGGTTGTATGCTACAGGGGTCAGTAACTGCTTAATATTTTGAAAAGACGCTTGAGGTTAACTTGTCACTTGTGTTAGAACAACTGTATTCATGCAGTGCTCTACAGATTGGTATGCTAGGTTTTGACTTAAATGCTTTTGTTTGCAATTTTTTTACATTACAGATGTTTCAAATAATGCTCTTCTTATATACAGCTATAGAAACTTCTCTTAAGCATGGTTCTGTGACTGAAACATCTTCTGTTGAAATGCTAATATGCCAACAGCAGTTAAACAAAAATCCCTTTCAAAGCCTTCTGACTTGTGTTGATACTTTTGACTTTGCTTAGACTAGTAGAGCAGTAGCTAACCATAATGCACCAGCTATTTCAGTACACACACACAGATTGGCTGATTAGTTGACTGACTGAGCTTCATTGATTTTTTGTGTAGTTTACTGCTCCTGTTGTTTGGCAAGTCATTCTATGCATCGACTTTTAGCAAGTGCAGAAGTTAAACCTCATTTCTACATCAATGTTGCGGACATTGACAGCCTTGAATCTGAAGTCTCGTACATTGCATGTAAGTCGTAATGCGTGGTACAGTCTTACTGATTCTAATACGAAATTGTAATGGAGGAGTGACTGTTTAGGTTAGGTCTAAATTGATTGAATCTAATCTGATCTAATCTTGTGTAACTGTGAATGCTGTTGGCAAGCAAAACAACGTTGATGAAAGAAAGGGTAATTGGCTGTGCGGATTTCTATGGAAGGAGGTCTTCTGATGTGAACTTAGTAATGTCAAATGTTAGGTCTAGGAAACAGAAGTTTGACGACATTAAAGTGTTAATGTCGTAAACTCAGGAACTGAGAAGTGAATCTATCTTCCTAGCTCATGGAAGTCAGCTGCATTTCAAATATGATTTGAGTCCATGACTGAAGGAGATTAGGAACTAGTGGAACAGACGGAATCTAGCAGCAAAGTCCAAAGCAAAACAAAGATGGTGATCATTGTTGCTTTTAAGGGCTCGGATTTATGGTAACCATGATAGCCTCATGCATATTTCTGTAGGTACCACTGAAAAGATCTTTGAGACGAAGACACACCTGTACGATGTTTATGTGGACAACCAGATCGTCATGGCTCCTTCCGATTCTCTAAAAGATCTGCTGAAAATCAGTGATGCTGATCGAGATAAATTCCAGAAACTCAATAACCAGAGGTATGTCTAGTATCTATAGCTGAACTGAAGTTGTTTATTGTTTGGCCAAATACTAATAATTAAGTGCACTATTCAACCGAATATGAATAGTAGGTAACGGCAATAGCAGGACATGATAAATATAATATAGTACATTTTTAAATCCGAGTACAAAAATTTAGACAATATTTTTAAACTGTTCCGTTCAGCTCACTTGCCTGTAGTTACTGAACTTCCCAAAGTTTGCTAAATGTTGAATGTCTAATATTATTGTCACTAGACAAGAAAGTAATGTAAAGTATGCTTAGACAGATTAATGTTTTGTGTTTTCATGTGAAAGGTGATCCCTCCCTCCTGGTTATTTTTCTCTTTGTGCTGCCTTGTTGAGCTAGATTACATTATGGCCACCCCAGATTCAGAGAAATATAGAGCACTGCGTGCTGAACATATCCAACTTGTATTGATTTTCGTGCCATTGTACAAGTATACCTCCACCTCATCTGTACCTTTTGGTCTGGTGTGGCACCACAAGCTCAAACCAGTTCGTAATTTATGGTTTTTAGGTCCAAACTAACACTGGCTGGGACTCTTAATAATCTGATAAACTGTCCCTAATTAGGTAACACTTTTACTTTCTATGCTCGTCGTTTTCTTGTGTTTCCCCCATGGTTTAAAATTCTGTGGACACTGACTATTGCTGCCTCATCATGCTTGTTTTTATAAAGTATACTCTACATGTTATAGTTCCTTCCCAAATCTGGTGGAGACAGGTCTACTGGATTTACTCGTGGATCACCGCAGTTTGGTCAATATTTGAACTTGGCTCAAGCACATTCATTTTATCTGGTTCCTGGTTCTGCCTTGTCAGTTCAGTCGTATGTTCTGCTGCTGTGTGATATGGGCAGCATTAATTTCCATCCTGTGTTTAATGCAAATTCACATCATGGGTTGCCTTTGTATTTGCTTTTGTTGCTTATTGTGGCTGGTGATATTTAAATCAATCCTGACCCAGTTAGAATTCCGAGTCTGGTTATTTGTCAATAAAATATTTCTTTGTGTAGAAGTAGGATTGCAGTTTTACAGAATTTTTTGCTCTGTGAGCAGTCCTTACATAGGCTTGCACTGAATGAAGCCTGGCTTCAACCTAATGATACATCAGCATTTGTTTCTGATCATCCTCCAGCCTTTTATATCATCAGTGAGCCGCAGTGCAATAGTACGGGTGGGAACCTCCTTTTTCTTTCAAATCTTAGCTCCCATTGCCTCATTGCACAAATACACTTTACCTATTCCAGCACATCACTTGAGGTCCTGGTTACTATGCATTCTAGTCAGCAGCACTAGACACCGGCACAATAGAAGTTAATTATTGCAATTACAATTTGCTGATTTTTCTGTTGTCTTGTGAGCCATTGCAATGTTATCCTTGTTGATGTAACCTCTCTGGACTGTTTAACAGTGACCAAAGATCATAGCTGTTTTTTATCACTGTGAAAACTTGTAATTTTTGATATTTTGAGGTTTTAGAATTGTTTAATGTAAGGAAATTAATTTTTCAGAAATCAAGAGCAGTTTCTCAGAGAGCAGGTTGGCGAGGAAACTTTGGATGAAGAGGATGTATTTACTTCGTATGTATTGCCTAAACAGAGTTTTATGGAACACATAATATTGCAAGTTTCACGTAATTTATTATTCTACAGCAGAAGAAACAAGAACTGTGGTGTCCTGTCTTCTGGTGTAATGTCATGTCATCTGGACTACTGCTGAACATATCATTTGTTCCATGGGCCTGCATACTTAGTGATTTGCTTCTGGTTTTAGAAGGGCATCACTCACTGTTAGAGACTTTATCAAATTTCAGTTTAATTGTGCCTATTTTTTCAGTCGTTGAGGTTCTTTACTTCCAACCTGTTCGTGACTACTGCTGAGCATATCATTTGTTCCATGGGCTTGCTGAAAGTTTATATCTGCTGTGGCTCTTAGTGGTTCTGCTTCTGGTTTTAGAAGGGCATCACTAACACTGTTAGAGACTTTATCAAATTTCAGTTTCATTGTTTTTCCTATTTTTTTCAGTCGTTGAGGGTATTCTTTTCAATAATTTACAATAATATAGTCATCTAGAAAACCTATAGTTTCACCCATGATATTCTTCTAAGTTGTTTGGTTGTCACCTTTTCATTTCTATATATTATACCAAGTAGTTTTAGAGTTAATAATGTTTTACAATGCATATTTGTAAAGACATCCATTGTACTTTTTCATACCAGGTTTTTCACGGAACAAAACAACCGGTTATTCCAAACCCTGCTCGATGTCTCGACTTCGCAGGATCGACAGCTTATGTCGGACCATATGAAGAGCATGGGCCTTGATCCTATTGGAGATCGAGCATTCCTTATGGAACTCGTAGAGACATATGGCATTGATGTTATGTTGATGGTTGACAATCCTTGTTGCCCAAACTGATGTTAGAGGATCATAGTCATTTGATTTATGGATGTTGTCTCTCTAAACGATTTTCATGAATTTAATTGAATTCATGTCGATCGTTACGCCGAATTTGTAATGTTTGTTGTCCTTCGTAACTCTAGTTGTTCCTTTTTGTCTTTCATGTTGACCATTCTAGTTGTGCACCAACTTTTTATTTGGAGCCAAACGGAATAATGTTTGTAATGTAATATTTTATTTGTTACCCAGAGGGATGGAGAAATGTTTGACTGATAGCTGATTTGTTTGGTGATTGGTTATCTGTATGTGTCTTTCAGTGGTTTAAATTAAATTCAATGAGAATTAGGTAAGGCTTCATGTGCTGCTAATTCTATGATTATGGATATGATATTGAACTTCAGTTTTCTAGTAACTTTGACTAAACCTGTCATATGCCACACTGAACTCTAATTGTTTAGGAATTATGACGAGATCTGTTCATTTTAATGTGGTCAAGAACAAAATTGTTTCTGACAAACATTGATGTTTTGCAGTATGAGATGGTGAAATGCTTCCAACTGTTAGTCAAGCAGTTGTCAACTGCTACTAAATGTGATTTATTTAGTAGATAATTCGGTGCTATGTCAATGTGCAAGAAGTTAAGATTTCTGATGAGAATAAAGACGTTAAAGAAAGATGTCACGACTGTTGACAGCAATCCACACTTTCGTAGAATGCTTGACCTGCTTCTTTTGCTTTAATTTTTGCCCTAGCAGTTTACATTTTGTAGAACGTTATGGACCTCTGTCAAATGATAAACAACTCGTTCTTAACAATCAATTTCTCGACATATTGACTATACATTATTTGTTAGGTTCATTGAGCAAGTTCATCATTTATTTTGACATGGGGTTTATAAATGACCGATGTCAAATTGATGAATTGGCTCGTTATTGTAGGTCTCGATGATAATTATAATAAGGATTGCACCAATATGGCCAATATATTGTCAACTGTACATAAAAGATATTGCTATGAATGTTCATTGTGCATCTCTTCTTACTGATCATAAATTTCAAGATGGCTACCTAAAGCAAAAATGCAGAAGAGTTATAGAGAGCCTTTCAAAATAATGTCTATAAATTGTTTTCACTTTCTTTCTTCATATGACACAGAAAAATCACAAACTTCAACATTACACGTAAGTAGTAGTTGGCTCAATTAAATAGCATGTACTGTTTGTGCACAATGCCAGCCACTCTGTACTTGAGCTAATGTTTGGTATGGCCATACAGTATTTGTTACAACAAATTGCAGTAAAGAATGCACAGGACAGATTATTCTGAAACACATGAAGCAAGCACGAGAAACTTTCTTGTCACAGACTGCACTAGCGTCTGTTGTTGGATCCATGAAAGTTGTTGGCAACATACCGACTGATTCTAAAGGTGTGCATTGCATGTGTGTTAAAGATATCTGCAGTGTTGGAATACTTGATTTTATCTCCATCTGTGACCTCACCAGTGCTTGTCCCAAGTTCTTTGAGAATTGTGAAATTGAGTACGTACACCAGGCAATTAGATATTGGTGTTCGACCGTTTGTATTAAAAACAGCAACATAATAATTATGCTTATAATGCAAGGCTTATTTTGGCACTTGAGAAACATGAAGTTTCCCTGTATGCAGCAGGCTTTAACAATTTTCCACCCAAGGCCAAGTTTCTTTGCCACCCCTAACATGTATGTTCCAAAGTTTTAACTTTGACTGCTGTCATTATAATTATATTTACTGCATTCCCGCTAAAAGTTTTAAACTAGATTTAATGTTCAATACGTAATTACTTCTTTTTTAAAGTTTTGCCGCCGTCTGCAATGTGCCGCCTCTAGATGGCACTTCCTGTAGTAGATCCGCCACTGCATGCAGAATGTTCTTAATTTGTCGTCTGCTTCTATCAGGTCTGTAGGCTGATTTGATTCTTATCTAACAACTTTGAAGTCCAAGAAATGTATTATTGTGTGCATTTATTTAACTCTAAGTATCGGTCATTGCCTTTGCCCGTTTGATCTAGCTTCGTTTTAAGTTCGAAATTAGCCAAGATATAGTGCATACACGAATGTTAACCGCCACTGCGCGAATTAATTATATGAGTATATATTTGCGCCACATAAAATACGGTACATGCAGCGGTATAACAGTTAGCAAAACTAGATGTATGGTTGATATCTTTTGCCGAATTCGTGTTCTTCGGTCGGGGAAAAACAATAATTGTAGAGTTGAACTTGGTACAAAAAGACAAGGTGGAAGTTGCAACTGTACTTTCGTATTGAAATGGGTTTATTTGGAGTGGTAAGTATTTAGAGAAAAATATATAATTTTTGCGTACTGTAGGAGCCTAGTGTTAATGAGGCAACGGCCTGATTGCTGATCCATCGTTGCGACTCTGTTGCAAGGAAACGCGTTGAACGAACATCTGATCGATTAGGCCCTACTGTGGTTTAAATGACAATTATAATTAGTAAATTTGCATATGTTTTCTGGATTTTCCCACGCGGTTACGAAAACCAGTGTCATCTGATATAATTGGAAAATACCTTGCAATCGATTGAAATAGGTGAATAATAGTGACGAAACCGATAAAGGTCATCACGAAATCCAGTTGGCCTAGTTGCTGTAGGCTGCTATAAAGAGTGGTAGCGCTGGAAGTGAAACCTGTGTTTTGAGTACGAATTTGTCGAATTGCATTCATAATACGGCTGAATAACGAATGTTTCGCTGGAGGCATAACAGTAATTTCTATAGAACTGACATGGGTTTGCTGAAAAGCGTAAGTTTTAATAATGATTGTGGGCATTTCACTCCGTTACTGTACATAATTATGTGTTTAAAGCATTAAATTGCAACATGTAAAGATATTCCATGTTTGACGATGTCCAGTGCTATATGTTGTTGAACTTGTGATTTAGGTGTGATATAAAATTGAACACAAAAGACACGGTACCAGAGAGAATATTTCATCTTAACCAGCATAGAACTTTTGCTGTTGTTGGTCCATCTTTTTGCATAAGCTTCATTGGAATCCACGACTTGAGCGTCTTGGCATTTCTTTGCCTCATTTCTATAGATGCTTGAAAGCCATTCTATTCGATTGTGATTTTGTTTTGGTCTGGAGCACCTTCGATTCGATACAGCCTGTATCTAAGTGACTAGCGGACTGTGAAATATTTCACAGGCTGACAACTTAATGAGAAAAACGTTTTTAACAAGAATGCTTTATAATGTGTAATTTCATGTAAACCAATGTGCGGTTATGCAGTTGGATAAATAAAGAATATACTTACTTACTTACTTACTTACTTACTTAAATACAATTAGGGTGTGAATAGCGGACCGCCAGTCTCACTTGACTCCAGAGAGACAGGCGGCCCCCAAATTTCGAATACTAGTGATCCAGCAAATGGAAAATTGACAGAGAACCTTAATTTGGGCTTTATTAAGCTAAAGTGGCAAACATTGAGTATCAAGGTGCATCAGTTTACTGGTGTTTTACGGTATCTTTTTGGCATGGTGCTAGGATGGTGCCATGTTTTTAATGACTACACTAACCCTGACCCTAACTGACCATCACAATGCCTAACCTTATCCTAACCAAGGTGACTACTCATAAGCAATCCCAACTCCAGACCCAGGCAGATAGGTAAGTTTTCAAATGTCCATGAACGTAATGGGGTATAACATAGGAAAAAATATCTGCCATGGCCGGATTCGAACCTCAAACCTTTGAATTGACATTCCAGCACGCTAACCACTCAACTACAGAACACCGCACAATCACAATGAATAATATCATACCTTCTTCGGCATATACTTTTTCGTATATTCTAACGTCTTTGCATCACGCATTGTTAGATTACTTAAATTAATTGTTTCATACACTTTCTTCCAATTTTGTAACGCGTGAAAACTAAAAAAACAACTTTTACCCAAAACAAATGATCTGTACATAACAGCCGTAACTTGTGACACGTGACTGGCGGCCCGCTAGTATTAGAAACTTGCGGGTCGCCTGTCAGTCCGCTAGTAATTTCAATACAATTACAGTAAATGCAGTATGCCAGTCAGATACACGTTATGGCTGCATGCCTTACCTGCAGCAACTGAAGTACAGGCTCATGCATTTAGGTGTATATGTATTATGTATAAATGATTATGGTAGACTAGTAAGCGGAATTAATATTTCACAGTTAAGTTTATTTCACTTAAAAGGATATATTGTAGAATAAATTTTGTAATATAATGTGACCAGTCATAGTTTATTACTGTAATAGAAAACAACATTTTGTGGGCAAAGTGTTAGGCCTACCCCAGCTTGTTTGAGTTACTCATTAGTTACTATATATTTCTAAATGAAATTTTAAAGTTACATGTCTCATATAATGTACCATACCGTACAACTACAAACTATTCAGTCGCATTCTACTTTGCATAAAAATCTGTTATTCTAATTTGCCTTTGCCAGAGATAATTTTCTGTTCGTGAATATTTTTCATTTCATCTACGGAGTTGTACATCTGCTCTCTTTCTGGCTTAATGAATTTCTGAGAAATTCCTGTGTATTATTATAGAGTACAATCAGTACATGTAATTGAAATGTACCTATAAGATTTGCATAGAATAATATTCAACTTAAACAATTTAGGTAACAGAACAGGTGCGTTGCTCTATATCTCATTCCAATGTTGACCACATATGCATTGATATGACAATCAATCATTTTAACGCTAGAGTTGGCCAACCGACAAATTATGATTCTTCCTTCCATCTGTCCATCATTAATCATGCCTCATCCATCCGTCCAAGAAATGGATCTGCTCAAGTAGCCATTATACACTCTGAAAGAATACTTCCTAAAGATGAACGTCATTATATAGTGATTATGGTCTCATGGACCATCATGTTGTGATGGTAGCGAGAGTTTCCTATTACCACCAATTATTAACACCACTCGAGTAAAACATTGATGATGCCTAACTACACTAGGTGAATATGAAGTGAGAAGACCACCTTTCCGCAACCTGTTATGTTTCAGTTAACATTTAGTCTAATCATCAGAACTGATGAGTTATTTTCACGGTATTCAAAATCATTTTCATAATAATCGATATTTTTGTCTTATCAATTTCGTCTTAAGAGAATAATTTAACCTTAAAATGCATTGTCATGGGAACATGTCAAGCTTTCATTTTTTACTAAGTGATATTTGTCTCATCTTAAGTGTTTGGCACTGTATTTATTAAAACAATTCGTAATTGATGCATTCAGGTGAAAATGTATTCATGATCTCACAACATGTTAATTCTAGTCATAAAAGTACTGGTGCTTGTGTTTTTCAGTTTTTATCATTTGCTGTTGGAGTGTATGCTGGTATCTACATGGACCAGAATTATCAGGTGAAGTTCTTTCAGAATTAGGATATTTTCATTAAATTATTGTGTTAAAGTTCTCATAATGACCTGATGTTTTACACATGCACACATAAACGCACACCATATATAATGTTACATAGATTCATATAATATATAGATTTTTTGCAGACAAAATTTCAACCAATCTTTGCAAGCAACAGTTTTGTTCTGCTGACAATAGACTCAACTCCCTAACAAAGTTTGATCCTGGTCTTCAAACTTTTATGACCATACTCTGGTTGGCTCAGGTTCTGACTTT
The DNA here is from genome assembly GCA_020284085.1 of Aporrectodea caliginosa. Lineage (NCBI taxonomy): Eukaryota > Metazoa > Annelida > Clitellata > Crassiclitellata > Lumbricidae > Aporrectodea > Aporrectodea caliginosa. The sequence goes on from JACEVL010000786.1 coordinate 288,491, forward strand.
TAAATTCTCAACTTATCCTGCCTATGTTTTTGCACTTGCCTTAGTCCTACTCTGCTTAACCAATTCTTTACATTATCCACACTTTTCTCATACTTATTTTCCAGGATATTCTTGTCATTTGGGTGCCCACTGGTATTCTCTTTCCATCCAGAACGTTTTAAAGCTATAAAAGTTAGATTCAGGTACACACTGTCACTTTGTGGATCATGAACCTATTAGTCTTGTATTAACTAACATTTTGAAACAATGTAGAGCTAACCTGTATATAAAAATTTCTGTAGTTCCCTTATGATACTCATGCAGATGCTTCAAAATATGGTTTTCTGGTGATGTTTTGAATGCAAGTAATCTGATTTTATTAAATTTTATAATTTATATAAAATTAAAACATTTTAGCAGCAGTTCCAGTAAGTTACGATTGAATCCAGACATTGAATTTAGGCATTATTCCTTCTTTAATATTTGTCATGTAGGTGCCTCGGGTTGATGAACCAAAAGATATCTGGAAGAAGATCAGAGATTTTGTCGATCAGTACAAGAAAGATTCTTCTTCTGGGCCTCCAAAGAGTTAGAGAAAATGAGACTTTTGTATATGTAAAGTATTTTGATTCCATGGACATTTTGCTGTATGGAATTGACTTCTTGGAACATTTGGGGAATTGTTTAAATCCAGGGCATAGGTGTTATCTTTAACCTTTTGCAAGCTATGAACAGTCTTTTTCACCATCCCTGTACTACGTGCTTTCAGTGTTGCCGCCAACTGCCAGTGGCTGTGTTAACGTGTACATAAATGTAACTGACTTCAAATGCCTAATTTTTTGCCTGTTGCAGAATAGTATGTGTATTCAAGTGTCTGTTCATGAAAATACTGAACTTTGTTTCATAACCTGTTGCATTTGAAAACTTGGATTTGTCATGTAATTTGCAACTGTGTTGTAAGAATTTTGCTTGTATTTATAGTCAAACCCAAATATCTGTTAAGATTAGCATTATATTGTTTGGTGTAATTAATAGCTAATGAAATGAGTAATTAACCAACAGTACATAAAATTACTATATGATTAGATCTCATAGAGGCTTTGTAAGGAATATGTTGTGTACAATTCAGCGTTACTCACGATCATGTTCCTCTTTTGTAACTGATTATTATGCTCATGTAGTACTTGCTATGTGCTAACAAGTACATAATTTAGCTCAGCCGCTCATTAATACCTCTGCAAAGAAACAGAGCAACAATCTGTAACTTTGCGTTTTGAATGTGTTTTATGTAACAGGGTGCAATTAGCACATTGCTTGACGTAATGGATTTTTAACAGTAGGCCACTTTGCAGTTGTTGTATTTTGAGTTATTCGCTATATGAATGAATACCTGAATCGTGTTTGACATGTACATTTGAGCATGCATAATGTCATGGCTTGTAATGTTCTAACATAGAATATTTTCAGTTGGAATGATTATGTGTGAATATGAAATTATTTAAAAATGAAGGAATGAGAAGATATGAATTTGATCTAATCAAAAGAGTGCCATACAATGGTTTATGCACTGCAATAAACCTGCATAAGATATTCCTTATTTTGTGTCCTGTTTTTTGTGTCAAAAATGCATCTCAGATCATCCTGAACTATTGCGTCATGTCATGCCCTGACACAATTACCTGGAATACAGATGGTCACAATGGAGAGGGAAGGGGTCACCCAACTACAGAAATGTGGGTTACTCCCAGTCCAGATGTCCACAGGCCCGGATCTACAGTTTTGGGGGCCCTGTGCTGATCGAATGACGGGGCCCCTTACAATTTTAAGAAGCAAGGCAGACATACAATAACCCAACAAATAATTTGTTATACTTTACACTGTTTACAGCACATAAGAAGTAGATAGGACAATTGTCACGAGCTCACGACTCACGCACTGACATGGAAAGAACATAGTCTGTCAAAGAACAATATTCTGTATAAACCATTACTACCTTACTGTGCCACAGTGCTAGAGTGTATATGTTACAGGCAATTTGTAAAATCAGGGATTTGGTAAAATGCCTGAAATTTTTAGGCAATTTGCTAAATCCCCAATTCACTCAGGCACTTTACAAAATCCCTGAAAAAACCAGGGATTTTGTAAAATCCCTGAAATATGATGATGAGAATTTGACAGATTGCCTGAAACACAATCGAAGTTTGACATCGACTGTTGCACTTGACTGCTGCACCTATTTATCTTGCAGCGTTCAGTGGACTTCGAGTTGCAGAATAATTAAAGTTCTTAATACTGTAGCAAAATTGCTGTGTATCCACAGTTTAACGGCAGCTTATGACAACATAGGCCGTTGCCGCCGACAAAGATTAGTTTTGGCATATTACAGCTCTTTTTTTAGATCAAATTGCTGGTCGTTAGGCGTTTCACTATATCACAAGTCATGTCCTTTTTGGCTATATTTCTAGTCATGTCCGCCTTTGGCTGCTTGTTCGACAAGTCCGCCGGCTATGTTTCAAGTCATGTGGCCGGGGCCTTGACTTCTGTGTTCCCTTCCCCTTAGGAGCTTAAATAGAGTTGTGAGTTGTCGCGGCGGATTGATGAGAATGTTTCCCAGTACTTCGGACTCTATTGTTATTGGAGCGAGTAGAGCGGGTGCCGGCCGTGCGACACCCTCAGTCTGAGATTCTGAACATTCTCCCGCTGTGGTTGGCGAAATTGGCGTCATGTCGTCGTTTCCGGTGAGAAAAACGTGGTCAACTTCTGTAAGGAGGCTCGAGCGTCTTCCACTGCGCTCCTTCTTTTTCTCTTCTCTGCTCCACTATTGTACTTCCTCTTATCCATTGAGCTCAGTTCTATGCTTGAATTAAGTTGAATAATCTTGATTGACGCTAGCGGCTCACAGTCTAGGGGTCGATCCATTAATTATGTCCACAAATAGGGGAGGAGGGGGTTTGGAAAAGTTTGACAGTTGTTGACAGGGGAGGGGGTTTGGTCCAAGTTGACGCCAACAGATTTTTTGGGAATAAATGGAAAAAAATATGGTAAATGACTAAAAAAAGGTCATCAGGAAAAAAATGTCTAAAAAACGGTCATCGGAGTTCAAATCTCTAAAAAGGTCATTGAGAAAAAGTCAGTCTGGCTACGCTGCCGGTAGGGGGTGGGTTCTGGGATTGTTGAGATAATTTTTTGGGGGGGCCGTCAATGTTTGACAGTTGTTGACAAGGGGAGGGGGTCAAAAAGGCCTAAAATTTGTTGACATAATTAAAGGATGACCCCCTATGCTTTATTATTGTCTGAAATAAAAATGACTTAAAAGTTCAAAGTCCCGCATGGCCGCAGGTAAAGAAACTGTATTAAGAGAGGGTCGATGTAGCCCTTTGAGAGGATACATCAAAGTGACGTCATCATATACTATGACATTATTTGGTTATATATTATTTAGTCATAGCTATGATTGCTATGCATAATGCATTGCAATTTGCACTGTTTCTTTCCATAATCCTTTATTCTTTTTTTTTACTTTTACAATTTGGGGGCCCTGTGCTGCAGCACAATCAGCACCGTGGTTAATCCGGCCCTGGATGTCCACATCTAAATACGATACATAGTTATTTCAGTACAGCCTGCGTTTTAAGCACCAACTTCAGTCAGTCAACAGATGGTCTGTACTGTGTGGAATCTAATTAGAGTTTCCGTGCTGGATGCATCAGTACCAAAGTACCCCAGAGCACAGTTAGCTCTATTGCAACAGAGTATCCTAATGTAGACTTTATTACTCAATTGGAGTGTGGACATCCACAATTGGGTGTAGGAGGGTAATACCAAACATGGTGAAAGGGGAGCAAGAGGTCAAAAGTAGGTCATATTTGGAAAACATCTATTGTGGACGACACCTACTAATTTTGTAACCAAATCACCCAACGTTTTTGTAGTGGTTTTGACACCTTTCTTCTTTTGTAGTGCTTTGACATCTTTCTTCAAGCCATCTTACTTTTTGTACTGTCCCTCAGTTTCACTGCACTTGAGTCTTTTTCATTCTAAGCATTTGGATTGACTTGATGATATGTTGATCGTCTTGCCTTCAGTTGCGGAGAAATGCGCTTAATCATATGCACCATCTTGTTCAAAAGTTTGTGTAGAGATTACTGTATGAAGAACTAGATCTGGGAGAGGGATGGATACAGAGGAGTTGACCGTCGGTTGTGTTTAGATTGAGAAAATTGGGAAGGTAGCAGGTTACATGGACAAATAGATGCCGGTGAGCAAAAGGGCAGATTGGAAACTGAAAGTTGGGGATTCAGATGGAAGATTGTTCCACAGACAAGGTGCCGTGTGGGATGTGGATTAATCTGAGATCATTTTCATGAACAATTTAACCCTTTGTGGAGTTTCCATTGAGTTATTGCAGTTTGATAGGTTTTCAGCCTGAAGTTATACTTCGCATTTGTCATGCGGTCGCTATGGCTGCGACTGCAAACAGAAATACATCGCGCCATCTAGTGTAAAATCTCAACAACTGAGCATGGGAATGTACACGATGACCCACTAACGTGTAATCTATAAGATAACCTACTGTGGGGTCAACAATGGCACGTGGGCGCACCATTGGTGACGGACTCTTCTGGTCTTGTGCATTGCTTTTCTTCCACACTTCTTGCTTACGATATTTCTATCCTTCTGATAATGATTATAATGAAGTAAGAGGATGATCAAGTAGAGCGGGCTGGAATGTGGTTATTGGATGATGAGGTTTACACAGATTAAATGAATTCGTTAGGAGTATTGCAGAGAGTTACAGCTATGTTAGTGAAGAACTGAAGACATTTTGAATTCACTGTGGTTGGGGGTTTTCAGCTAGTGCAGTACATGATTTTATTAGGCCTAATTTTTTTATCAGTTTTCATGGCTAGAGAGCTATAGCTCACATTGATGAAGTGCACTATTCTGACCACTCCCGCCAGCTTTGCTAAATTGGGGCAACACATTGCTTTCTTACTTTTCTAAAGGCTTCTTTCACTGAAACTACATATACTACCCTCGATCCAAACCATATATTCATTACTTCACTGAGAGAGCAAGTTCGTGCTGCCCAACATTCTGCCTTTTAATATGCACAACACAATCAGAGTGAGACCTTCCTGGCAACTGGACTTGGTAGCGATTTCGAATTGGCAGTGTGATTTTCCTTACAGGATAGTTATAGTTATAGTTAATGATTTTTTATTTTAGTTATAGTTATAGTTATAGTTAGTATTATTTTTTAGTTATAGCTAGTTACTACTTAGTTACAATAATTAAGTCTATAAGCAAAAAGACTATGAAGCATGGGTACATTCAGAGAATTTCACAATAAAAATTTCGCATTTTTCATTCTCATTTATGTCGTATCGTCCATTGCACTATCTTTTATGTATCTGGTTACTACCATAACGCCTTTAAATGACCTCATTAAGAACACTCTATCTTTTATGTATCTGGTTACTACCATAACTGCCTGTGCAATGCAGTCTATACCCAGATGATATTAAGTATCATTAAGGACAGAAATATCGTAAGCAAGAAGTGTGGAAGAAAATCAATGCACAAAACCAGAAGAGTCAGTCACCAATGATGCGCCCACGTGCCATTGTTGACCCCACAGTAGGTTATCTTATAGATTACACGTTACAGCGCAGTGCGTTTGTCATGCGCTTATTAAAGAAAAGATATTATTATTATTATTAGTGGGTCATCGTGTACATTCCCATGCTCAGTTGTTGAAATTTTGCACTAGATGGCGCGAGGTATTTCTGTTTGCGGTCGCAACCATAGCGACCGTATGACAAATGCGAAGTATAACTTCAGGCTGAAAATCTATCAAACTGCAATAACTCAATGGAAACTCCACACACGGTTAAATTGTTCATGAAAATTATCGATACAAATTTACTGAATAATTATGCGGGTTTACAGGAATCAGATGGAGCCGAATAAGAACTTTTTAAAAGTCCGAAAATAAAATGACGTCATTATGGTGTGTAGAATCTTCCTATGTTGGATCTGCGTTGTTACTCATTATGTGATATATTATTCCTAAGGAAACCGTCGAGCAGTAAAGTTGAGTCAAAAGCAGAGTTTAGAATGGTAAAGTCTGTTATTTTCAACCGAAACTATGTTTTAAAATAAAACTGTTAGTAATTAAAGCACAAACCACAGAGTGTGGTATATTTTCTATGTAAGTTTTCGTGTAAATGGCGAATCAGGTCCCAGTCATACGGGCATTTACTAGGAGTTGCAAATGGCTCGTTTGTCTAAAACCCTAATCCTAAAATTGAAACTCCATCGTACCTCCCAAAATATATTTTCGGCATTATATTTGTTTCGGGAACCACAAGTTTAGGGTAAAGTTTAGGCTAATATACAGTATGTTTGATCCAACCGTTGTAGTGCGCCCTTAGTGGTCGATTTAACTGACACATAGAGTATAAGTTGCAGGGACATTCTCAACCGTTCTTTGACGCTAATCATATGTTATTGAGCGTCGTTAAATAAACTACATACTGCTTCAACCGTTCTTCCCAATGGTAAACCTTGTCGTCAATCATCACGAATCTGTTCGAAATTCAATAAGATATTTGCAGAGTGTCGTGAGGGTCGGTCAGGGTCAGGGTTAGATTACTTGTATGGTGAGCGCACAACTTCTTCTTAAACATAAACAGATTAGTCGCTCGGCATATTTCAATGTGACTTTGCCACAACAAGTTTGAATGGTCAAGCTCAGTAAAACCCATTAAAATAGAGGATTTTCAAACAGGATTCATCCTGCAGTATTCAGTCTAGTTATTGAAGTCTTTATTGGAAGACACCGGTAGAATTGTAGATTATGGGCCTCGCTCCAAATCTTACCAAACTTCACCCGATGATACCTTGTATCATAAGCATTCAATCGCGCCTATTCCCATATCTCTAGAATGATCCTGCGATTTTATAAAAAAATTTTAATTCGTAAAAACTCATTGTTATCGCCATGTTTACGCGTATTTAATATCGTTCAAGAGAACGCACGGATATCATTGAACGATATGTGATTTATAAAATGCAGGATCATTTTAGAGATATGGGAATAGGCGCGATTGAATGCTTATGATACAAGGTATCATCAGTTTGGTTATTTGGAGCGAGGCCCATAATCTACAATTCTACCAAGACACCTCTTCCAGCAGCTTGTTGCCAGAATGCCTATTGTGGAAACTGGATTGCGAATATTGGTTTTTCTATATGTTGATTTTAGCATCTGTTAAATATATTTGGTTATGTATTGCAGTCTGAAGTGGAGGAAACGCTGAAGCGAATTCAGTCGCATAAGGGTGTCCAGGGTGTGATTGTGATCAACAGTGAGGGTAAATACTACAACAATTTCTAATCTAAACTCTGCATGGTTAATTTTAAATAAATAAGTAATTATCGAGTATCGCTTGATATGAAGCATAAAAAAGCCTTTGCCATGCATGAGAATCGTCTGTCAAAGTGTTGTCTGGGCTCCACTGCATTTATAATCAAATTCCTTTTCATGTGATCACGGTTCACCTAAAAGTAATTATAATAAGTAACTGCCTCTCAGACGCAAGTGACGATATCTTCTGGATATTGACGTGATTACAGTTTGGTTTTGGTGAGCCATCGTTTGACGTCTTGTGCATTAGATGCCGTCACAACAGAAGCTACTAATTACAATTACATTTATGTCAAGTACCATACTGATGATTATCTAAAACAACTGTGTGAGAGCAATTCGTGAGCGATGTGGCCTTGTGAAAGCTGAAGTCCTTAGCAATTTTACACGAAGGACAAGAATGGTTAAGGGCCTGCTGTTCAGTTCTGGTCTGGTGGAAGCTATTAAGTTCAAAAGTTTTGAGTATGAATTCAAATCAGACAGAAATGTTCAAAATTTTCAAAGTACATGTATGTGGTTCAGATTCTCGTCAGACTGCAGAAAATTTTTAAGTTTGGAAGTTCTTGAGAAAGTTTTTGTACAGTAGGTTCTCTTTCATTGTGGAGTTCTTAGAATTTATGGTTTTCATGAAATATAAACTTTCCATAATTTCTGTTATGTTATTCTCCCAGTTCTGGCCATGGTGAAAACCTAGTACTTTATAATGTTTACTTCTTACCACTTTGGCTACCATAGTTTCAGTAAATGTAAGAAATATTAACTATTTTGTTTGATGAAGGTATCCCTATTCGAACGACGCTGGATAACTCAACTACTGTTCAGTATGCCAGTCTCTTGAGCAGCCTGGCAGCACAGGCACGCAACTGTGTCCGGGACACTGACCCACAGAATGATCTGACATTCCTTCGAGTTAGGTCCAAGAAGCATGAGATCCTAGTTGCTCCAGGTAAATCAACTGTTACTGCTACAAGAACTTGGTTAATGTATGCTTGTATAACATGGATAATAATGTGTGCAGGTGTGAAATAACCTGGTTTGCTGATGCTGTGGCTGCTAGGAGGGAGTATTCTATCTGATGCTCATTGATTTCATATCAGTTCTTCTGACAGAGTCTGTTAAAATCTACCAGTATACTTTTTTTTACCACATTGCACAATGATCTCGTTAATTATTAATTTGGCAGATTTGAGAGTATTTTAATGGCTGTAGGAGATTGGATGATGAGAGATGTACTAAAATGTAGCTGCGAGTCAGGACAGGTTAAAGAAAACCTACATTGTATGGTGGAATATGGAGCCTGCGAGTGCAAGGCTTGGTAAGTTTATTGAATAATTTAACAAATGTTATTTGAAACCATTTGTGTGTATAGTATTTGCCGCGGTGAATACTACCAATAGTGCCCAAAAAATGGCACTATTCGGCCGAGGCGATTTCCAGTTATTCCCTAATGCCCATGACATTGAGGTCTAGTTAAGATGAGCAAGGTCATGTAATAAACTGGCCATGTGACATGTTACTTAACTCTTATCTAACCTTTTTTTGCATCCTTTGTTTATTTTTCAGACAAAGACTACATGCTGATTGTAATACAGAATCCAGCGGAGTAGTCAGTTTGACACATGAAGTGATCGTGCGATCAACCGCTTACGAGGACCTAACTTATTTCTGCCACTGGCGACAATTGTAGACTTTAATTCTGAACAATTTTGAACGCTGAGCCGTTTTGTTTTCAACGGTTAAATTAAACTTTCATTTTCAACAATGTTATAACCTGGTCGGATGGGGTTGCCTGAAATTTGCTTTGCAAGAACCACTAAATGCTTTTGATGTTTAAATTCAAGTTATTTTACTGCTAATATGGAACTGCTTTTCCTTTGTGCCAAAAATGCCATTAGATAATTTGCTTCGGAAGTTTGCTAAACTATGTGCCCACTGAAGTGGTCGTTTCTACAGCATCGACTATTAAAGATTTTGTCAAAGGGAAGCAATTGAACAAGAAAGTACTGAAGATTAGAACTTAATAAAAAGATGACTTACTTATCTGTAAGTAGGAAAATTATTAATTTTGTACACGGAGTGTGATTTAATGTAATGGTAGGATTATGATGACAAATAGCGGGAACTAGTTATTTCACATGTGCCTCGTCCATGACGAGGAGTCAAAAACGTTGATGTTTAAATGAGGTGAGGCAAAGACAGCTAAAAATGTTAGTGGTAGACAGGCTTGAGAGTGGTGGAAGGAGAGGCACAGTGATTGAAACATGCAAAGCGAGGATGATGTGACTGACTTCAAATGGCATGGTGGATATTCACCCATGAGAGTCAACGGATATGACTAATCTGCAACAATCTCGCCTTTCCAACCAACTGACCAAAACTGACTTGCACTTGCTATCTTTTGGAAGAGGTTTCATTCCAAACTGAAAACACGCCTACAAATCGTAACCTAATTCCTTCACTTGTCTCCATGTTCCAATTACGAATACAGTATGTAACGTCCTACTGTACCTACTTGACCCTTGGATCCAGGGTGAGAATTGCCGGGGGTTGAGGGGTTCAACCCCCTAGTCTTTCTTAGGATCCCATAGTAAAGTCTACATTTCACACCCAAACTGCACATAAATCAACGTGTAACCCCCCAGTTATTTTTTTATAATTCCCATACTGCTTGGATCTCGACCTACGGCTGAATTTGACCCTGCCTCCCAAATTTGTTGTTTTGATTGAACTCCTTTGAATAAGGTTGATCTCACAACCTGGCTTTAACTGGGTGCTCGAGATCACGATCGCGGACATGGAATCTGTTCAGCCCAATTTACGTACGAGTACATGAATGGCGTTATGGACGAAGACGCCTACAATGTGCTTTCCTCTGTCGAATAAATGTACAATTATTGTACATGGCTCCGTTGATAATCACTACGGAATATCGATCTAAAGTGTTCATCATAAGGAATTGTTGAGAGATTTTTGCCATCCATAATACGCTGCGTTTATGCCGAGTCAAGTTTCGCTGTTCATGGGACCTGTTTCAGTGAAATTATGAAGGATATTCTTCACCACCTGCTGCCCATTGGAATGGGAGCTACGCCATTTTTAGAGCTAGTAGCATATAATTATATAATATATATATATATATATATATATATATATATATATATATATATATATATATATATATATACACACACTGTTCTAGCTCACATACAGATCTCTAGATTATAGACGGGACCGGAATGCGAGCCGGGTTCTTTGTGGACTTGGATCATGTACGAGTGTAGGTTATAACTGACGTGTCGCTTGTACAATGTACATTGTATATAGCATAGAGAGGGTGTTCAATCCTACCATCCCACCTATCTCCGTCAGATGTTCACGGCCCAACCACTTCTCTCCAATCGCTCCTCTTCTGCCATAAAACTCTTCCGCCCTTCCGTCACCTCATGATCCTCATCGGCGTCGCTAAAATTTGCAAATCGTTCCATGACCTCTCTGGAACAAACTTCCGCCAGTATTAAGTCTTACTACAAATATCTGATCCATCCTACGAACTCACCAAAACCTCACCTCTTGCTATCTCTCCACAGGTCTTTCACTCAAAACTGAAAACACTACTTTTTCACAAATCCTATCGCGGTTGCTCCTCTCCCTTTATTTTTCTCGCCGTTTCAAACACCATCCACCATAGCCGTCTGACTGTCTGCCTGCCTGATCCTTTGGATCTTGATCCTCTGCCCTAATGCCCATCAATTCTGTTTTGATTGAGCGCCTGCGAATAAGCTGGTTTCTGCGACTTCGCTTTATGGGGCGCTGTGGCAATTTCGAGATTGCGATTCTGCTGAAGTCGTGACTCAGAGTTCATTACTGCGATGCATGCTGGCTCTGGGGTTCAAATCCCGCCAACTTTGCTCCTAGCAAACTCAGCTATAATGCGTACATTGTCAGTGGAATGATGGGACGTTGTGGGAATGGACTGGTCAGTGGCCACCCGCCGTCCTCATATGTCGAGGTTAAGAAAAATGAAGTTGCCAAAACTTCTTACCCATGGCTGCCCGGCTGCCCCGCCCCCTTCCCTGCGCTAGCTTAAGGGTATGCTCTTCTAGTTACGTCTAACCATACCACTGACTATAATTGTTGGTTGTAATGGCATGCCATTAAGTTAATCCTCGTTCGTCTCATTTTGACTTGGCTCTAAGCTGACACCATATAGGCTAAATCTCGTGGAAAATATGTTGGGTTGAAAGCTCCCTCCTTTCCACAAAGCCCATCTTTCTTACGTAGTAGGCGTACTGCTACCACGTAGTTTCATTCGCCTTGCTGCTCACCCCTCCTCATACTCCTCCTTGTTCTCCTCCTTCTCCTCCTCCTCCTCCTCCTCCTCCTCCTCCAGGTGGACCTATCCGCAAATCAAGCGTTTCCGTTAATCGGACCCGTCGGGTGTGGGATTTCATCTTGCGTGCGGCCCGTGGTCGGGTCAGTGATGCGTGGATAACGATCGTCAGGCGATAAGCTGTTAATTAATGTGTAACGTAAGACGGACCGTGTTTCCGCGGTCAGCAGCCGCCGCAGCCGTGTGGCGCACGGGCCACGCTTATCGGTCGGCCTAATTGGCCGGGCGGCTGAAACAAAGGTGGAGTGCGCGGCTGGGTCGGACGGACGATGGAGGCATGCGGGGCCACAGAGACAGATAGAGTGGCCTCCGTCGTTCATAATACGATACGGGGCAGCGGCCACCGATGCCGTGTGCGTGCGTATGCAAAGCGAGCGTTTTGGCGGAATTTTTTGTGCTTTGTTAAATGAGAGATCGGGTTACTGTCACAGGACATTATACCGGATATAGTTGGAGGGGGACGGGTGGAATAGAGGGAGGGAAGGAAGGGGGAAATGATGGAAGGAGCTGCAACTATTGGGAGAGGGACGGGCAGACAGACAGACCGTGGTATTGTTACCTGATTAGGCAGTTTATGAACTTGGTATGGTAGTCTTTAGCATCGTAAAACATGGAAGCTGACGCTCACTCCCCCTACCCCCAGTCCACCCGCACTCTGCCTTCGAACCGTGACACGGCATATCTAGAACCTGGGGTTATAGGTCAAAGGTGGCAAGGGCGCTATACGTTTTGTGGTCACTCTGGCTTTGTTTTTCGGCCTCGGTCGGTATGAGCGAGATGAGGTTAGGTAGGCCTAAGTAAGGTAAGGCTAGGTAAATAAAAGTACGGCCAGCAAGGTTTGGTTGACGATAAAGTAAGGTTAGATGAGGTATAAGGAGGCAAGGTAAGGAATTAAAGTTTATGCAGGACTAATTATGGTAAGGTAAGTAAAGACGAGGTAAATAAATTAAGGTAAGGTTCAGTTGGCAAGTTATACAGATGAACTGAGGTCAGGTGAATTAAGCTCAAATGAGGTAAGGTAATCAGTCAATCGCTACCAATCAGTAAGTGGTCTAACGAACACAGGGCCTGCTCCTGAGGTTTTGTAGAGACGGGTCTTTAGGAGTGTGACCTGTTCAGGACCAAAACGCAGAACCTACGATGGACAGAGGAGACCATATCAACCAACATTTACCTGAAGAAGTAGGCCTATCAAACACTTCTAACGAGCATTCCTAAGTGACTCGTTTATTTAATTGGCGTCTAAACGTGTAAACATGCAACAATGAATTCAGGATTTCAGTGAATGCTCATGAGGGTTTGTGGAACGTAGTCTTATACAAAGCCTGTATTCGCTTAGACCTCTACATGATGACATGGCGAACGAAATTTGCGTCGTAGAGATGAGACACTTGGCGGATAGATAAGACTGAGCCTGTACTGCTAACAAAGATAAACATGAAACAGAACAATATCGAAGTCGATAGACAAAGAAAGTCTCTAAAGTCTCTCTGACGTAAAAAAAGAAACCAAACTGTTCCCTTGCATTAATAATATAATAGCAGAGAATTGTCTGTCTGTCGTGAAGTCAACATTCCTGTTATGCTAGTCCGCCGGAGGCGGATGAGTACCAGACACTTCTCAATAGACTCATGGCATGCAGGCCGGGGCCCGGGGGTAGGGGAGGGACAACGGACGGGGCCAAGTGTAGTGTACCAGTAGACACTGGCAGACAGATGACGCGCTTACACAAAAATAGGACATCATCTAGGGGAGGTGGAGAGGCAGAGGAAGGGGAAGGAGGTGGAGGTGAAGGTGAAGGTACGTTGTGAAGGTCATTTCAACCGTTTTAAGACGGGCAAACATCTACTATATTATATACGCCAAAATCAGTGGACGTCCGGATTTAGACATACAGCAGGATTCGATATCGTCTATGATATTAACCATTATTAACGAATGTCCAGCAGTGGCTTTGTGTGTATTGGAGTCCGTGCTCTTCTCTATCAGCCTTTGTCATCTTTATAACATTATTACGACTTTGTCTCCCAGTCACTCAGAGTTAATTAGCTCATAGAATCTCAGACAAATAGGCGCCTTCTTTGTCTGCTGTGGGTCGATTGGATCGTCCGTTATCTGTTTCCTATCGATAGGTCCAATCATTTGTCGAATACGACGAACATGGCAATCAAATCAGTGCACCAAATTGAACCATTTGGCCCGGGTTAAATGGGACCGGTTATTTCGAGTCCATTATCTACCATATTTCTTGGGTTGTGCTTATCTGCGATGACCTGACAGACCTATGATGGCCAAGTAATTGCAAGCGATGACGATGACGACGAAGAGGAGGGACGGTGGGAGGGAAGAGGGCAACGGATGAGATGGAAGACGACAGCATAAAGAAGAAAGGAAGCGTATCTAGCAGATTGGACTCTCCATCATGACCAGCCTCTGTCATCGTTGCTATCGAGTATATAGGATCAAGCATGAAGAGGAGGAAGGGAAAACGTGGCAGAGGGAGGGAAGGAGGTTGAGATCGAAAGAGAGTCTGTCCTGGCATCCGCACTTGTATCGTCCGTGTCTCAAGCGGACCAGACGAGACATTAACATGCACAGACGCACAATATAAGACAGACAGAAGGACAGACAATCGAGGTCTTTATGTTGCCACTAAAGTACCTCTGCGAACGCGCAGATTGAAATTTAGTGATGATGACGATCTCTGTATATATACTCATCCTATAGAAACATTTCTTCGATAACAATTCGAGGAAACCCTTGAAGGCGCTTACTATTATAGTGAGTGCGCTGATATTTATTGGACAGGTGTCTTTCGAACGAGGATAAACACCGAATAAGAACGCCATTAATACTTTGTCGCGGCGCTATGCTTTGCCAACAAATTTCGCCTCTCCTTTCAAGAGTTCGGCCTACATTTGCCGGTGCTCGATAGTGGTTGATGTGTTGGCCTTTCTGTCTTAAGATGGGGGATTCAAATCCCCATCAGAGCAGAAATTTGTATCAAGATTTCGGCTCCACTTGCGCCCCTAGCGAAATCGGCTATAATGAGTACGCTGACCGCACTGTCAGTGAAAATAACAGGTGGCGATGGAGTCTGGAGATGGATGACCACCCGCCCTAATATATACAGAGGCTAAGAAAATGAAGTCGCTAGCACTTAACACCCGTGTCTGCCTGTCGTGGCTGCCATTCACACTATTCTTCTTCTTCAAAATATTAGGCTGCGTATGACGCCTTATATCGCAAATCAAACGGACTTCCTCAACGGATTATGATTTCGTATATTATATGATTTAGCATTAACTTACAATCTAATCATCTATTGGGCATTGTGCAAAATATAGCCTATAGAGTTCCGTCATCGTTTAACTTGGGTTTAAGCCTTCCTATAAATCCTAATAATAAATTAAGTAATTGCCTGAATAACCTTAGTTAACCTTGTAACTTGTAAGTGATATTGCCATATTGGTCAGCTGTCGTCATCAGAGAACAATCAATAACCAATAAAGAGGATGGGTGACATAGGCGTAGCTACATTGAGGCACGAGGAGGCAGCTGCCTCATCTTGATTTTTATATAGACTGCAGGGAACTTCCATTGACTAATGACCTCAATTACCAAGATTTTGCCAAAGGTCTGTGAAGTTGCCTCCTCTTGAATTTAAGTCTCGCTACGCTGCTGATGGGTGAGAGTGATATGTATACCCTATAGATGAATGCGCAAAACTTTTGGCCCTTTGCCTATAGACATGTACTATATATAACTTGATTATGTTATCTTGTCTTATCCTTTGAGACAATGTGTGTTACCACTGCAATGCTTTCTCGGTCTGTTCTACTGTAATGTATTCCAACATTTAGGCTATATATAAAAAAATCAGCAGCTCTCTCAATTACCGGCGTCAGTGCCTGCAGGCCAGCGAACAGGAAAGTCTTACCGATTCTTACGCGTATACGGCGTTTCCGGAACTCGGGAGGTGAGACTGTGAAAGGGTTAGTAATTCCAAACGCAGGGACTAGGGAAGACAGTTCCAAGCTGAGGGGCCAACACAGGCAAAGCTCCTTGTTTGGACTGCAGCAGAGCGCATGCTCGGGACAACCATAAGGCCTCGCGAGTAAAGAGGAAACCAGAGTACAGAAAAACCTCAGGTATACGTCGGCATCAGTGGCCGCATATATTAGAAAATAAAATTTCACTTTTCTAAGTGTCGAACTCCGACTAATCTCGTATATCCAGTCATAATGGTTTTAGCCACCCACTCACTCATGCATACACACATGCACACATAAACAGAGAGGGAGACAGAGAAAGACAAAGACACAGAGAGAGAGAGACAGAGAGATAGACAAAGACAGAGTCAGAGAAGCGCAGTAGCCGAATGACCAATATATGATCTGCCTTGTTATCAATTTAGACAACCTGTTGAATGCGTATAATAAATTATAGCCTGAGTAACAAATGACCTGACTATACACATTCTACGATACTATCCTAAGCGAAACTGTACAGGTGGCGCTTCTGGTGACGGGCGGGGTCTTCATTGTGTATATGGGCGTCGAGAGTGTCATTTAATCTGACTGAGGCCTATAGAGGCACAAAACAAAAGACCGCTCGGCGGTCGGTCCTTTCTCTGGTCCATGTAAGTGGATCCAACAGCGGCGGCGGCCAGATCCCATGTCCGGCAATTGGTCGAGGGTCGAACGATTGAAAGTCGGCCGCATTTCAACGCATTTTTTATGCCATACAATCACAACACACGATCACTTATGAAACGCAGCAACAGTAACTGCCGCTCATGTATACGACAAGCGCGACATGTAAGCTATACTACGGATCCATTGCACTGCATATTATATCCACGGACGATGCAATGGATACGTAAACGTTGATAACGTTTATTTAACGACGCCGTCGAGTCAGATTAATTATGATTGGCGTGTGTAGGACATACAGATATATATCCAATCTATGTGCTTTGTGTTTGTTCATGCTGGCGTGACATCTCGTAGGTGATGAGTGGATCCTTTGATGAGGTTGCGGATGATGGTACATCTCTTTCGTGACTTGAGAGACAGCAGAACATCTCATCGATGATCTCATATGCCATAGACAGAATACATTGTCTTGAGATTTTATCTCGCTTTTTGATTCATACTCTATTTGTCCATTCATATAGCTCCTCTTCCGGAACGAACTACTCAGAGACCCTCAAAAACAGACAGAGAAAGACACGGACAGACACACAAACACAGACAGACAAGAAGTCTTCAGCAGCACATGCAATAGCATGTAGTACAGCGGTTCTCAACCTGTGGGTCGCGACCCCCACGGGGGTCGCCTTACGATTTCCCAGGGGTCGCCTGGGACCTTCAGAAATTTGTTCAAAAAAGTTGTCAACGTAGTCTCTTAATTTTTAATATCATGTAAATATGATTAGGCCTACTACACTAACTACTAGGCCTACACTACAGAGGTTTAAAATTAATTTTTACTTAGCAGCTAATTTAATTTAATTTTTGCCATATTAGTTTTGTAATGTGCATTCTAAGTTAACTTTTACTTCTTAAAACAAAACAATAGCCGGTTTGCTACGAAACTGTGCTGTCAGCTGCGGTTAAAAAAGCTAAAAGTTTATGCCTGTGAAATAATGGAGGCTGCCTAAATGAATCAATGTGAGATGAGTGTTAAGAAACGAAAATATAGTAAATATAGTTTAAAGTATGGTTTATTTCCATAGTTGCAGAAGGAATTGAGTAACCACAATGTGTTATTTATAATGGCATTCGGTCGGTCGAATCGAAGCTCAACAAACTGAAACACCATTTTGATACTAAACATCCTAACTTCGCCAGGATGCCTAATGACGTCGAGAAAGGCAAGTACAAACAGCAAAACGTGGCAGCTGTTGAAGCGTCATAACCTATTCGGTTGCTCTCAGAATAGCAAAAGCCAACAAACCTCACAAAATTACCGAGGACGTGTTGTTGCCAGCAACACAAACACCAAAGACATTGTTCGAGCTATGCTTGGAGCTGAATAGGCCTATGTTAAAAGATATAATCCAGTTTCCTTGTCTAACGACACCGTCAGCAGAAGAATTGATGACATGTTATTACCAATAAAAAAATTACAATTATTGTTTGATCAGGGAAAAATCTGGTCCACTTGAATGATTCAGCATATGTCTACAGCTCGACGAATCCGCAGATGTTGCAAACATACATAGTACATAGTAAAAATACACAATAAATATGAAACTTCGTGTAAACATTTCACTTACTTAAGTTTACTTTTAAAATTTTCAAAATGATTAGTTGCAAAAAATTTACAAATTGTCTTGTTAATTATTGTTTGATTGCGCAAGATGCGTATGGATTACGGTAATGGTTAGAAGTAAAATGCATCATACTGGTAGGAAAAATGCGGTGAAGGGGAGTAACGCGATCAATTTTATTGTTGGGGGTCGCCGCAACTTTGGAAATGTTATCAAGAGGCAGTGTGATTCTCCTTACAGATTTTATTTTAGTTATAGTTACAGTTATCGTTAATGATTTTTTATTTTAGTTATAGTTATAGTTATAGTTAGTATTATTTTTTAGTTATAGTTATAGTTAATGGATTTTTATTTTAGTTAAGTTTAGTTACTACTTAGTTACAATAATTAAGGCTATAAGCAAAATTGTGCGTATTAACGCGCTGTTTCACAATTTCCTCGAAGCTTTGAAAGCCTTTGAAGCATGGTTGCATTCAGCTTCATGAATACACGAGTTTTCAAAGTAACTGACAAATTGCATAATAAAAATATCGAATTTTTCATTCTCATTTATGTCGAATCGTCCATACTGCACTTCCTATTTTTATTTTTTGCATTAACGAAAATAAAGATGAATTTTCGTTAGTGTTATTTTCGTTATAGTTACAGTTATAGTTAATGATATTTTTTTAGTTATAGTTATAGTTATCGTTAACGAAATCATTTTATTTTCGTTAACGAACATTTTCGTTATCGTTATCGTTAACGAGAATCACACTGTCAAGAGGTCGCAACACTAAAAAGGTTGAGAACCGCTGATGTAGTAGGACGTTTGGTCCTTTGTCCCATTCCATATTTAGGCCAATAGGTAGGCCTATGTATGAATGTATGGCAGTGACAAGAAACACAGGCTGAGTTAGCCTACCGTGCTCAGCGATTTGAAAGTCCGATTCATTATGCAATTAAAAGAAGATTATCCAGTTGAAATCAGATATAAATAAAATGATAGAAAACATAATAGGCTATACTTGAAAATTGTGAGTGAAGTATATTTTCAGCCTTATGAACGCATACTGTAGAATCCTTGGGCGACCATCTTGGCCACCTGGCGACTGCATGCAAACAGTATACTGCGTGCGATGACGTAAGACCGAAGGACACATTTCAGTCTGTTTACGTTGCTGACAACGTTCGACATCTGCGATTTGTCACATCAATTTACGCCCTAAATGAATATATGTAAGTATATATATATATATATATATATATATATATATAGTATACACACACACACACACACACACACACACACACACACATAGGCCTACGCACACTTTTAAGAACCTCACACAGGCGCTGTAACACGGCTATATATAGCAGATCTAAAGAGGTGCGTCTTAAGATAGGTCTAAGCTTAAAATGTTTTCTGAGCTATTGGTGGCGATTAGGTTCTATTGTCAAGTAGATGACTGTTCTCCGAAGACGATCCAATACATGAGAGGGGTCGATGTATTGTATTTTTGTATTGTATTTTAACACTTGTTATAGCGCCCCAACCAGATTTCCCATTCAGAGGCGCTCCCGACTACTGCGCGAACGCTGAATCGGAGTTTCACGCCGAAGCGCATGAGTAATTGCGAGTGAAGGACTTGCCCAGGGTCCCTACGCGGCGACTTTGAGGTGGATCCGAACCCGCAACCCTCCAGCTGCAAGGCACCGAACATACCCTACACCACCGCGCCCCAGTTGTATTGTGATGTGTTGTATTGTGTGTTGTATTGTACTCCACGTTTATAATGCGACCGCAGCCAAAGATCCGAGAAATTAATCTCTGATAATCCGACCCGACCGGGAAGCGAACCCGGGGCGCCGGCGCAGCGAGCGGGCACCAACCCACTCGGCCACTCAGGATCCTTGTGAGTGAATTGCGGTTCGGGAGATCCTAACCAATAAGTCCAGTGACTGAATTGTCGACGGGGTGGAAGGGTTCACCCCAATTCATTTTTCGACCCTTCAGTTAATTCCCAAAAATTACCCTGGGGTTAAGTTAAACCCCCAGTGCAGCTTTCAGCAAATGGACGAACATGTAAAGAATAGAGCAAGTTCAAAGGACTTGCAACCAAAATGCATTCGTGGTTAATTGCATGTGAGCGAGACATGCATGCTGAAAGATGCATGGATTGTGACGTCTCAAGCAGTTGTCATTGTATTTACAAATGTATGTATGTATGTGTATGTATGTATGAGCACTTGTTATAGCGCCCCTTCGAGATTTCTACTCAGAGGCGCTCCCGAATATACAGCGCGGACACTGAATCGGAGTTTCACGCCGAAACGCATGAGCAATTGCGAGTGAAGGACTTGCCCAGGGTCCCTACGCGTTGGCTTGAGGTGGATTCGAACCCGCAACCCCTCCGGCTGCAAGGCACCGAACATACCCCTACACCACCGCGCCCCACGCAAAGTCATGAGGCAATATTTTAAATGCGCTAGTCACACGAAAGATACACAACAGACAGTAAATAAATTGCAGGGATTGAAAAATATTTCTGTTGAATATCATACTGACGAAGTTAAACTTGACCAAAACTTGACCAAAACTTGACAAAAACAAATAAGTTTCAGATTGTAATAGTACTATATATGCATGCAGCGTTGATGATACACAGGTTGAGACACTGGCTTTCAATGACAGTATAGGAAGAGAAGAACTAGCAAGAGAACGGTGTGCTAACTCTAGCGCTGTGGAATGCCGAGAAGTATAGTTGTTAATTGGTTGAAGTCGGGCAAACCTGGACAAAGTTACAGGCCAACGACAGCTGAATTACCTAATCACAGCTCGAAATTATTTCCTAAATTAAAGAAAACTATTAACTTTTTCTCTTCTTTCATTCATACCAGTTCAGCGTTGGTTAAGTCATTACTTCATCTTTACATGCTTTCCAATTCTCCTCCACCTTCTCCTCCTCCTTCTCCTCTCCTCCTCCTCCTCCTTCTCCTCCTCCTTTCGTACCTATGCACTTTCAGCTACTTCTCCTCCTCCTTTTCCTCCTCCTTTTCCTCCTCCTCCTTTTTCTCCTCCTCCTCCTCCTCCTCCTCCTCATTTTCCTCCTCCTCCTCCTTTCGTACCTATGCACTTTCTTCCACTTCTCCTCCTCTTCCTCCTCCTCCTTTTCCTCCTCCTCTTCCTCCTATCCCTCCTCCTCCTTCTCCTCCTCCTTTCTCCTATGCACTTTCAGCTACTTCTCCTCCTCCTTTCCTCCTCCTCCTCCTCCTCCTCCTCCTCCTCCTCCTCCTCCTCCTCCTCCTCCTCCTCCTCCTCCTGCTCCTCCTCCTTCCTTCTCGTCCCACTCCTTACGAACGCTGCTTAGTTAACGCGAATCTTCCCTCATGCAATTACATCGCGGTAGCATCGAAAGGGCATCGACGACATATATTAGTGTATATTTAGTATAGTTAGGGGCGGGTTGTGATTGTCTTCTACGACCCGCTAGATGTCGTCATGGTCGTATATACTGACTCAACATAATAATAGTTCTGTGGTCGGTGGCGGCGACTGGAGCCAGCGCAGTGTGTGTGTCGATGCATTCATTATGCAATGCATTATACGGCCACTGGTGTTTGTTTAAATGCAAATAGTCATCATTGACCATAATTTACCCGATACTCCGGCGGTCGGCCTTACACAATGACGTCGACGGCAACGCCTATTATTCTCATATCGCGACTCAATTAAACCTGAGCCGAGTGGTCCGAGAGGTTCGTATATACAGAGGTATACATGCATGGGACGATTGGTCAGGGCCTTCGTCGGCCTCTGGGCGGCTGTGACTCCGTAGCGGCCTATGTGCCACGCTTCATAAAAGTGTTGTGCCCCTCGGGCTGCAGTACTTGTTCGGCGTGTGCCCCTCAATAAAGGTGTCACGGAGACATAGCAGTGATTTGATGGAATGACTGAGGGAAGAAGATGCGAGGGAAGAAGAGAAAGAAGAAGGTCTTCCTGTCTTCATTCTTTCCAATTGCATGACTGGCTATAGAACCTTGACCGGAACTCCTACAAATGACCCTCCTCCCCTCGAGGCGACGCAAAAACAATGGCAGACCTCACCAACGTCGACGCTGTTCTAAATTTCAAAAACTCACAGGCAGACAGACAGACAGACAGATGGACAGACAGACAGACAGACAGACAGACAGACAGATACGCGCTGCATCCGAATGAGACACCGAATGTGACTGAGACCGTGACGGACGATCATTGACCGACGTATACTGATCGTGAATGCGACGTATTCAAATGCTGTCAGCGGCGTAATAAAGGCATCCAATTCGGGTATACTCGAGATTCGTGGGAACCTCCTTGAATGTCGTAACAGTCAACACAAGTAAACAAACTCATAACTCAATGCTAGTCATCTAGTGTCATAACATCATACATGTCATAACCAAAAATGTCATAATATGTGCTACGTCATGCAGTGCGCGCAGGTTCTATTAAAAATTGCGATATCATCAATGCTCGTTTCTGGCCATATTGGAGAACTTTCTATAGAGATGTCTTCGAAGAAATTAAAGAGAATTATTGCAGAGTTCAACGGATTTGGAAGTGCAGCAAGACAAAGCCTATAGAGGGGACAAACTTACGAATAATTTTTCTGCTACAAAACTTGAGAACAGTTCTAGTGTAACATTTCTAAATATTCAAATTTAGAGCTATAACTTTACAGATTTTCCTGTTATGCAAACCGCTACAACTACATGTATATGCCAGTTAATACATATGTAAATACTGTTAGTCATTTAATATAAGTAAGTGAACTGCAGATCGATCTGCTTCAACTTGTACAGAAAATGTTTGTTTACTCAAATGAAACCATTTGAGAGGTTGAGAGTTACAAATTTCGAAAATGAGAAATTAAGGGCCACCCTAATATAGAGTGCATGCCATGCATGGTGCTTAATGCTTATGCCGCGGACGATCCACCTCTGTATGTGTGGCGCTATAGGTGACTCATTATATATTCCGGTATAGACCATGCATGCATGTCTCATGATATGGACAATAATATTGTCTCTGCAGACGAATCATCTAGCCTGTGACTTATAGTCTTAGCCGATTCCCTGAATCTTGTTCTATTAAATTTTGCTTATAGCTTAACAGACCTACAATTTATAGCTGCCTGTTTTGAAAGTCCTCAGTGAGTTTGTTGTTAACAGTATTCTTCTAAAGACCATCGCACACCGGCTCTTCGTTGCCGACTGTCGTGTAAACGAATATGATGCTTTGAAGCAGTGGTTAAGACTCAGAGGCGTAGCTAGGATATATGGCGCCCGGGGACAAACTATGAAATTGGCGCACCCTCCGGCCTCCCCGCCCCTCCTCGTCCCTCCCTATTTAATTTATTTCACATTTTCCAAATAGGCCTACACGGAATGGCAATTTAAATTTTAGTGAAATAAAATATTAAAAATAGCGACTGTTCATTGTGTTTTTGAAAGTCAATAAATTCAATTTATATATGAATTTATTTATCAAACAAATCATAACACATATCTGTTCATTATGTTGTCAATAAAATCAAAAATATTTAAACACTAGGTTGTTGATTTGTACTATGTTAGTCTACGCCTCGCTAAACTAACAGACGTGTTTTTTAATGAAATAGTGATTAAGTATTTGCATTCAAACAAAACTATACAGCAGCAGAATTGAAATCCAAGATAGCTGAACTGCTGAGTTCTGACAGCTATTCATTCCAGCCGGTTAAAAGTTTCCCATACAGGAAAGTTGAAAATTACTACACCTAATTTGTTTATATATTAAAACCAGATGCCACTGTTAATACACTAAGGATATACTTGAGCTGATTTTATCCATGATTTTATGAGAAAACGACTTTTCTGATTCTGACTAGCCCAACAATCTTACACTGTAGGTAAGCCCCTATATCATTTGTAATGAGTATATGGTGCCCCTTAGTGCTCAATGGGGCGCCAAAATAATGTCTGACGACTAGTTTGTAACTAATGAGGTTTTGGGGCGCCAAAATTAAGTTTGATAAATTTATTTGGGATAAATTAGTTTAAATAGCATAAAAATCAACACTAAAATTACTAATTCTAGCCCTCATTTTGGCGCCCCCTTCCTCTGGCGCCCGGGGACACATGTCCCCCCTGTCCCCCCTATAGCTACGCCTCTGTTAAGACTTAAGAGTTGTTCTCCATCCGAACATCTTGTAAATATGCTTCTGCTGCAGTGGCATGCGACTGCCCTCTGCCAGCGCTCGTTTCAGTAGCCGATCTCACAGTAACAGGCGTTCGGAGTTCTCTATCATCTCATGTTAAATATCGCAGACCAGCATGGGAATAGCGACACGTTGTCCGGAATGTGCTCTGCAAGAACGAAGGTGGATCACGTAGACTTTATCTGCAGATCCTGTAGTTACAAACGACAACATTTCTATTTGGCCATTGTCCAATATTTTATGGTAACGCGCCTGGACTACTGTAACGCTGTTCTTGCAAGAGTCTTGGCATTCGTCGCCTCAGTTCGTTCTCAGTTGTACTGTCTGCATGGGTCTTGGCGAGCCTGCCTAAATTATCGCGTGTTCAAACTAAATACAAGAGACAGTACTGCGCTGGTTCCCGGTTCTTTAGCCGAACATCGACGGTCGGTTAGGCTCCAGAGAGTTCTGTGTTCCTGTAGCTATATAACCTGTGGGATCGATGACAACTGCGATCTGCAGCACGTGTATGGGAACCAATTAACTATTAGTATATAGGCTATTACCGCGCTTCGATACAGCGCCTCTTCTTGAATGCATGGCTCTCCTTAATTCTGGAACAGTCTTCCAAGTTCCACTCACAATTAGTATTTACCGCCAGAAATATAGCTCGATGACATTTTCAGCTAAAATCTTAAGACGAACCTTTTTAGATCTTTAAACATTGCCAGTTAGCAATGCTTCCGTGTCTTTGTGAGTTTCTCAATTTAAAGGGCGCTTAAACAGAAACATATACATACGTGCAACATAAGAGCTCGTAACCGTGCTAATAGACTCAACGATATTCTCGCTTCAACTCCGAATTCTTATCCTCGTAATAAAGACGGTTAAAGATGTAATAAAATATTTCGATTTAGCTTTATCTTTAGCACGTGTTGGGTTGTCTGTCCGTGTGTACGCCTGTGTGTCTAGTTGTGTGTCCATTTGTCTGTCTGTCTGTCTGTCTGCCTGTCTGTCTGTCTGTCTGTCTGTTTGCCTGTCTGTTTGTCTTACATTGAACCTTCAAGAATCTACCTGTATAGTCGTTCTGCTTCTGTTTATAACGAATTTGCAATCTCTCCTTTGTCCTGTGTCACTTTCTGCACAAGTAATTTATCTTTCTGCCTATGTCTGTATGTGCTGTGTTCTGTCCGGCTTCATTTCTCTCTATTTGTCTCTCCTTGAATTGATCTTACTAACCGATACACAATACAATATTATAATTACAATTGTTACTATTGTATGCTTCTCGATTTGTACGGAATATTTCTGTAAGCGCCCAATAAGAGTCAATCATTTCCCCGGCCCCCTTGGCTTTTGATTAATGATCTCGACTGACTTGCTGCCACAATGCCGAGAGTTCGAATCGCAACGGGAGGTCCCCCGACTTACTAAAGAAATGTAAATTGGCAGCGTGCAATTGGCTTTAAACGCTTATTCAGCGGCCCAGCGGGTCTCCGCCCAACACAATCACACATGAAAATATATGTATACAAATGACGCCTAAGTCTCTTCAATCAGCGCCCCCTTACGGGAAAGCCAAATAACTAGCGGGGGCGGAAGGTGGTTGACGGCCAGCTGCGATAATATGACTTCTGCTACACGGGCTAGGAAGTCGGTTCGCGCCACCTAGCGGGGATAATTGATCGACTGAAATCGATGCCCCGCCCACCACGTTTAGACACTGGCCGCAGCTAATCGACTCTGCTGACGTTAGAATCTTGGGCATTAGTCGGCCGCCAACTTAATGGCTTTAATGAACGGTTTGCAAATATGGTCGTGATTTCCTGGGCAGTCAGTTTATAAGGTCCCTGATCGTGACAGACTAACAAGCACTTACACAACGTGTCGAACAAAAAGGGAAATCTAGCCGGTCACGAAGGGTGTAGGGTGGAGTGGGGTTAAATGGTTAAATTCCTGTGCTACGGTCCCGTAACTAAGGGCGCAATGGTGTTAAATACAGCCTTCGACCAATTATGCGGTCGTCACAAAGCAACTAAATGAAGTTTCATTTAGTAAGATACTTGATTTTATCGGATCTTATCTGATTTGAATCTAATATGATCCGATCTTATCTACACTATTCCAATCGTTTCCAATCAATTTAATTAATTTTCAAGGGGCTATAGCAGTTAGTGACGGAGCTCCATTTGACACATTGGAAGGGCTTGCCGTCGATAAGGAAATTAT